>JAEQBH010000891.1:600000-835494 GCA_016808115.1 Tetrastigma voinierianum | reverse complement strand
TACAACAATCATCCAATATATCTTATGTAATCCACTAACTAAGAGGAGGACAATGATCATCTCAAAAGTACCCTATTGGGGACTATCCATGTATCATAATGTACTCCCACGAGGAGCTGGATTGTGCAATAGTCAAACAAATCCCCCTAAACAACATGCTACCAAGGGAATCATGATAGCAAAACTGTCACCAAACTCAAAAAGATGTTCTGCCCCAAACTGATGTTATATCAAATAAATCCAATAAGACTATTGAGTCAATAAAAACAATCAACCTCAAAGGAACTACACCACTAGGGACTCGTCTCAATCCAAAGAAAATGGGATATGCCCCAATATAACAACTGATGTGTAGCCTCAAATATCTTTGTAGAGAATCCATAAGTAATCATGCGATGTAGCACCTATAACATCCAAAAAAAAATAACCTTCTTGTCTTATTATTTTACCTTATAGTAATATATGCTATTATAAATTTTTATTTTATTTATTTGTTATTTTATCAGTTTTAACTAAAAAAAAAAAAACCAGAATTAACACAAGAGTCAAGGTTAAATTAGTAAAATCTCAAAATGAGGACTCAAGGTCATAAATGAAGAAGAGTATATGCCAAAGTAGAAATGTGATAAGTTGTTATGCAAATGAAATAGAAATGAAAGGATTTAATGAAAAAAAAAAAAAAAGAAATCCAAAAAGGGGAAGGCCAAACAAGGTCTTATACAAGATGAGAATAAGACCAAATTTGGCTCCAGGAAATAAGATCATTTTTACGGGCAAAAGGAGCCAGCTAATAAATTGAGAGATGGGAGAAGCCATCTTTGGACTCTACTTGTTCTAAAGATATGCTGAAGAAGGAAAGCCAGAGGAGGTTCAAAAGATTAAGGTATGGATACTTGTTTAAGTTTGAGTATGGATTCACCTGTATTTGCTTGTTAAGAACCCTCCTGTAACTCCCTTTGATTTGTTTGGATTGCAAAACCATAATTTAATAATATATATATATATATATATATATGTGTGAGTTAGAGTTCAAGAAACCTTTTTGCTTTAATTATGATTGGTTTTGAGGAATTTTTGTATAAAGGAAATGTTGGGGTTTTAGGGGAGATGCTGTCCAAAATTTTCCAAACCCATGTTTTTGTTTTAGCCATAACTTGGCTATTACTCATCCAAATTGAGTGATTCAAATTTCTAGGTAAACTAGACTTCTAGGAGAACAAATTTCTTGATATAATTGTATTCAAATTTAGGACCCCATTGGACCCAAAATTGGCCAAGGTGAAGCTCGTTTAGCAAATCTCGATTATGTTTTGGTACGCTGATTTATGCCATAAGTCATTTATTCATCCAAATTAAGTACTCTGAATTTAAAAGTAAACTAAACTTTTAGAGTAACAAATTTCCTTTGAAATAATTGTATTCAAATTTGAACCCCATTGGACCGTAAATTCACAAAGTGAAGCGCTTGTTTTTGGGCAAATTTCAAGTTATGTTTTGAAAATAAAGTAGTCCCGTTCTCTTAGACATCTCGAAGCTTTGGTCGAAATTGGATGATTCCACTCAATAAAATAGATTTATAGAGGAACAATGGATGGAAGGAAGTTGGGTAAATATGGCTCATTTGTTCCTAAAAACAGAAAATTTTACAAGTGAAGGTGTATTGCAGAAATCAACCTTAACCAAAACACCAGCATGCATGACCGATTTTTCTTGTTTGTTCTCCGACAGACGTATTTGTGGATGGATTAGCTGATGATGATAATACTCCTAATCTAAGATTGGGATTCTAAGGATTGGCAGAATTTAATCGACAACCTTTTGGTTTGTTCTTCATACTTCTCTTCTTATTTCAAGTTTTGTGTTTGTTTCACAAACAAATCTAGAATGTTTCTTGCGAAATCATTTTGGTTTGAACTAGTTAAATCTGAAATGTTTGACAAACATCTGAATATGTGCTTCTATTTGAACCATAAATGAATTTGTTTGAGTGTTGGTTAATTGATTTATAACTGAACTATGTAGTGGCAAACGTGACGGGATTCACGTATGTACAAATGAATCCGTCGAGAATGTTATATGTATTGTGAAAATGTGAAAATGATATTGTAAATGACTAATTACTAATGCCCTTAAGAGAATGTTAATCGTCATGTTCGAGTTAGGGATAGATTGGTATACCAATAAGGGTCAATATAGCAGGATCACAACGAAATGATTTATAGTTGCATACCGACTGTGAGCTCCAATTGGACAAGATTCAGAGTATACACAAAATGCAAATGTAAAATAATCCGTCCGTGAACCCGATATTACCAGTTATTAAAATGTTTATACTAGCCCGCAACTTAAGGGATCGTCTTGATTCCTATATCTCACGCACCGAAAGTTTGCTATATTCGCTTAAGGGCAAAATGATTAATAATTGTGTGGATTGTGTGAATTGAGCGACAAGAATAATAAACATGGGAGTACGGAAGATGAGAATTATCAGATTTCTATATTTGAGACAAAATGATAGCATGTTAAACTACTATAAAATGGTATATTTATAAATATTGCATGGATCACATGAGTAGTATGTTGAAAGGTTGTTTGGAAAAATATGTTGAATGTTTTTGAGATGATTAAGTGATGCATATTGTCACGCCCGGAGGCACGAGAGACTGGACTGAGATTCTACTCGCTTGGTCGACTCCAAGTGTGTCCAAGTCTTATAACTGCATCAATATATCGTATACAAAATTACAAAATAAAACTACCACCGTAGTGGTGTTTATGAGTGTCACATTACATAGTCCCGAGTCCCGCTACATATACAAAACTATACATTTATACATTTACCGAACAAAGCCAGAACTCACAGCCGACATGAACCCCTACTAGTAGGCCGGGCTCGGCACGCGAAAGATCACCGTCTCCTCTCTTCCGTACCTACACGGATTGAAAAACCCGTATGTTTTACTCTTAGTGGGGAAACATAAGTACATGCATATACATTATAGTAAGCATATAACATAACAGATATCATGATTTTCATGCATTCATATAATGAACTTATACAATTACTTATGCTTATAACAGACTTATGCTTATTCGGACCTCCCGTAGGACTCATACTTGTACTTATAGCAACTTTATGCTTGTTCAGATCTCCCGTAGGAGTTACAGAGCTTATTCTTATTCAAAATTACCCGTAGGTATTACAGATCAGAACGATACTCATTTGTTTACTCTTATTCATCATTCAGTACTTCATATAACTAGTGGGAATACTTATACTAGTGCATTACTAAATGAGCTCGACACAAAGACATTGGGTATCCGAAGGTACTATACAGTACTAAAGTGCCATATAATAAAAGCAGAGTGCCAAGAATTAATTAGAACGTGTCCGCCCCACGCAATGTATGTCAGAGCACTAGCAAGAGTGCCGGGCACCGACGTAACGTGCCGTGTCATTTCATACCCGGTCTTAGGTATCTTGCACATTATACGTGTTCTCTGCTTATCATTTTATTCTTTTCTTCTATACCCTTCATATTATCAAATCTACGATATTGCTATTTCTTGTTATATCTATCTCTTTTCTTATCATGTATTCCAATTGACTTTAACCAAACTATTAGTACACTTAGTACAACAATCAAATTTTCAGATGTGGATACCGAATGCCATTAAATAGCATATGGTTAGATTCTAGACTCAATGATCTTTCCATAGAGTTCAAGAACACCCAAAACGGAGTCCTAACGAAGGAGTTATGCACATTGCAACCCGTGAAGAAAATCAAGAATCCTTGCAAAGAATCGTGCAAGAGTGTTAAAGCAAAGAGTGCCCACTGTATTTTGTCATTTTTGGAGTTATTATAAGCTCAATATTGTATCAAGATATATATGGATGGATTCTATACTCAATGGGTTTTCCATAGAGTCTAAGAACACCTAAAACGGAGTTCGGACGAAGAAGTTATGATCGTCCGAAGTTGGAGGGTTGACATTGTGCGTGGGCTACAAGTATAAACAGGTGGAATCCCCATGCAATAGCTGCACTGAGGATGTTGGGGTTACGATAGCGCGGGAATCCCACGCAATAGAGTACCCAAGGATGCACCCAGCCACGCAACAGTGTGGCTTCCACGCCCCGGCGTGCCGAGGAGCTCCTTAGCGCCTGCACAAGCCAAGCCGACCAAACCATCCCTAATGTTCTTGTCCACCGGCGACAATATCCCTCCCAATTGAGGCTACATAATATATGCCACAAACACGGCACCAAAACCATCCTACAATCAATCCCAAATCACCCCAAAAGTAGGAATAAACCAAACTTCCATATCCATACAAATTCTACAATCCATCCTCAAAGGGGAAGATTCTAACAAGTAATCACACTCTTTAACACCTCAAACCCTAGCTTAAGGAGGAATTTCATATACAAGTCCACAAATTCACACTAACCCATAACCATCCATACAAACCATACATAAACTCTAGTTTCCATACCAAACCATACTAAAATTCCAACAAAGTCCATACAAAGCTATACAAAGTTCCATACAAAAAACCAAACCACAAATCAAAGAGGGAAGAACCTTGCACCAAGGTGCAAATCCTATACCCACACATATTCTTATATA
Source organism: Tetrastigma voinierianum (assembly GCA_016808115.1). Taxonomy (NCBI): domain Eukaryota; kingdom Viridiplantae; phylum Streptophyta; class Magnoliopsida; order Vitales; family Vitaceae; genus Tetrastigma; species Tetrastigma voinierianum. The sequence goes on along the minus strand of JAEQBH010000891.1, from coordinate 830,861 downwards.
AAACCAAGGATCCTACAAATTCCATACAAGAATCCATACCAAACTCCAAAGATCCATACCTTTGGCAAACTTCTCTTCTTCTTCTTCTTCTTCTTCTTCTCTTCTCTTCTTGGCCTTCAAGTTAGAGCTTTCAAATGTGAGACCAAAAATGAGATATTTTTGGTCTCATCTTCTTTTATACTAAATTTTTCCTTTTATTGCAATATGTCCTCCAACTTGACCATTTGCATTTCAATTTCATTATTTTATTTTGGCCTCTAATCTTATCAACTTATGACTTTTAAGACCCTTTTGAAAATTTACAATTTTGTCCTTATGTCTTGGTACAAGTTTCGGGTTTCTCAATTTCCATGTTTCACATTTAAATTACGAAAAATTCAATTTATGCCTACAAAATACCCTAAACACGTTGAAAACGACTAGGGTATATTTCGGGGTGTTACAATTCTCCCCCCCTTAAAATAAATTTCGTCCTCGAAATTACCTGAACTGAAGAGCTGAGGGTACTGTACCCTCATTGTCGATTTTGGTTCCCATCGCTTCTTCCATACCGTGATGTTGCCACAGCACTTTTACTAGAGGGACTTGCTTGTTTCGTAATTGTCTTATTTCACGATCTAGAATAGCTTTCGGCTCTTCTTCGAAAGTGAAATCTTCTTAAATTTGTATATCTTGAATTGGTAAAATGTACATGGGTCGAACGATATCTACGAAGCATAGACACATGGAATACATAATGTAATTTGACTAACTCTAGAGGAAGTGCCAAACGATAAGCTACTGGTCCAACTCTTTCTAAAATCTAGTAAGGGCCAATGAATCTTTGGACCTAGCTTTCCCTTTCCAGTTTATATCTTTTTCCAGTTTAAGATACTTTTTAAAAACACTTTGTCTCCGACTTCATACTCTATATCCTTTCTCTTCAAATTAGCATAAGACCTTTGTCTATCACTGGCAGCTCTTAACCTCTGCTGAATAATCTAAACTTTTCTTCCGTCTTTACTTTCAATTCAGACCACAATCTTATGCTCGTTCATCTTTGTCCAACACATAGGAGTTCTACATCTTCTTCCATACAAAGCTTCATACGGGGCCATACCAATACTGGATTGATAACTGTTGTTATAGGCAAATTCCATGAGTGGAATATACCTATCCCAACTTCCCGGAAATCTAATACACAACTCGCAAAGATATCTTCCAATAATTAATCACTCTTCGTGATCGTCCATCCGTTTCAGGATGGAAAGCAAGTAAAATTCAATCTCATACCAAAAGCTGACTGTAACTCTTTCCAGAACCTTGACGAACCGAGGACTGGCCGATTACCATCGATACTGTGGAATGCCATGTAATCCGACAATTTCTTATCTACATAAGGTCCACTAAACGATCCATGGAGTAGTCAAGTTTCGATCGACAGAAGTGAGCAGACTCGGGTCAATCTGGGGTCCATATCACCTAAACCGCATCATGTTTCGAAGAGGGGAAACCTGACACGAAAACCATAGTAATGTTATCCCACTCCATTGGGAACTGGAAGGGGATTCAATAAACCGGATGGTACTTGGTGTTCAAATTTTTACTACGACACGCCGACACTTAGCCACATACCATAAATGTCATTTTTCATCCCTCACACCGCATCAAGCTTCATATCCCTGTACATTTTATTACTTCCAGATGTATGGTGAAAACAAAGATTGCGGGCTTCTATATAATAGCTATGTTTCAAATCCATATCATTCTAAGACATAATATGCCTGCACAACACACCTCCACCTCCATCCACATGGAAAAATCAGCCTGGCCTCCAACACCGACTAACTAAACTATCTCAGAACTGGGCATCATTTCCTTTTCCGAGCATCCGCTATCATTTGCTTCAAATCCAGTATCACACTCAATTGAGCCAACAAGGCTCCATCGGGTTTAAGTCTCCAATCATAATCTTTCAAAATCAAAGCAGAAATCATTTTCCTACTCAAGGCATCCGCCACTACATTTGCTTTCCGGTGGTAATCAATTATACAATCATCTTTCAACAATTCTAACCACCGACGTTGCCTCAAGTTCAAATCTTTGAGTTAGCAAATATTTCGACTCTTATGACTGAAAATTCTACTACTTTTCTCCATATAAATAATGTCGCCATATTTTCAAAGCAAACACTACAGCTGCTAACTCCAAATCATGTGTGGGATAGTTTTGCTCATGCGTTTTCAATTGTCTGGAAGCATAAGCCACCACTTTCCCATCCTACATCAATACACATCCCAAACCTATCCTCGAAGCATCACTGTACACTGTGTATTCCCTACCCGAAGTAGGCTGAATCAACACTGGTGCTTCTACCAGTATTTCTTTTAATCTTTTAAAGCTGGATTGGCAATTATCATCCCACTCAAACTTCACTCCCTTCCGGAGTAATCTTGTAAGTGAGGATGCTATAACTGAAAATCCTTGTACAAATCTCCGATAATAACCCCAAGCCTAAGAAACCCTCACCTCTAAGCATTTCGAGGAGGTTTCCAATTCACAACTGCTTCAATTTTCATTGGGTCCACTCTAATACCTTCTGCAGATACAATATGGCCTAAGAATGACACTTCCTTAAGCCAAAATTCACATTTACTTAACTTTGCAAACAACTGATTCTCTCTCAAAGTTTGCAATACTATCCTCAAATGGTGTTCATGTTCCTGTGCATCTTTAGAATACACCAGGATGTCATCAATAAATACCACCACAAATTGATCCAAATAGCGTAAAACCCCATTCATCAAGTCCATAATGCAAATGAGCATTAGTAAACCCAAATGGCATTACTAAAAACTCATAGTGGCCATAACGGGTTCTAAAAGATGTTTTCGGGACATCAACCTCTTTTACCCGAAGTTGATAATATCTCGATCGCAAGTCTATCTTCGAAAAGACACTTGCCCCTCTCAATTGATCAAATAAATCTTCTATTCTTGGCAACGGGTACTTATTCTTAACTGTTACTTTGTTTATTTGCTTTAGTCAATGCACACCAAGAGTGCCATCTTCTTCTTAACAAATAAAAACCATAATCCCAAGGTGAGACACTGTGGCCTGATAAAACCTTTATCCAATAGCTCCGTAGTTGAGTCTTTAACTCTTTCAGCTCACTTGAGCCATACGGTATGGTGTCCTCGAGCAGGAGTCATTCCCGCACAACTTCAATAGAGAGATCCACTTCTCATTCAGGTGGTACTCCTGGTAACTCTTCGGGAAACACATCAGGGAACTCCCTAATCACAGAATATTTTCTAAATTTACTGCTTTTCGAGTCAAGAATCAAAGCCAAAAGGTTTCACAACCTTTCTAAGAAACGCTTCAAGCCATAGCCGAAATAACTTCGTATTGATTCAGACGGATAATTCCTCGTATTGCTACTTCTGATAGGTCAAAACATTTAAGCAAGACTATTTTCTTATCATAGTCAACTATGGCCCGATGTTTGGATAACCAATCCATTCCCAAGATCAAATCAAACTCATGAAAAGGCAAAGCAATTAGATCAATCGAGAATTCCCTATCATGGACCATTAAGGACAATTTTATACACTAGTTGACTCGAACAATTATGCCCCAAAGGACTTGTAACAAGCAGGTCATAAGCTAATAGCTCTACTACAGGTAATTTATCATTCATTTGTTCCATGCATATATATGAATGCGTAGAGCCCGGATCAATTAATGCATACAGGTCAATATCAAAGAGGGTGAGTACTGCAATAACCCCTGTATAAAACCGATCTTCACGAGCCTCATAGCATAAGCTTCGTGTCGCCGCGCAGCGGGATCACCCACTGCTCAAGCATAGCCACTTCGTCCTCTAACCCTACTCTGAGTCTATGGAGGTACATTTGACCCTCCTCTACCACTTCCTGAGGATTTCTAGAACTTCGATCCTCGCGACAACTGGCTATTACATGATCTGCAGGCTCCCACATCTAAACAACCCCCTAGTTACTGGGCCCCCAAATACCACTATGATATTTGTGGCAATGCGGGCATACATGTTTTTCCTCTTGTCCAGTGGAGGTGCCTCGACCGGAACTTTGTGTCATGGTAGGTCCTTGTATCCTACCCCTTGTAGCTGAACCCTGTACTGAATCAACTTGTGACTCTCTAGGTCTTTTTCCCGAAGAGGAACCCCCTATTGAGAACTTTTTCTCTTTCTTTCTTTCGACTCTTCATTTCGACTTCTCACCTTTGATAGCCGCCAGGTCACCTGATAAAATTGACAACTTGTAGCGAAGTAACTGGCCAAAAAGAGGTACCTTTGATAGACTCATGTAATCCTCTCAAACTTTTTCCGTAAGAACTGATTCCTGCATATTTACTAAGGCTGCTTGAATTCTTTCATACTCACCCACCGGCTATTTTCCTCAGTTTTAGAGTCAAAATTTTCTTTCCATTTTACTCCTCAGAATCATCGCGACATACATCGTATTAAACTCTGGTGACGAAGTAGTCCCATGTAACCGGATCTAGAAGCAGGATTTCAAACCGCCCACTAATCATAATGCACCTTTGGCAAAGAATGAAACTGCACATGTGACCTTTTGGTCCACAGGACATCTCACTTCATTTAAAGCCCTTTCAAGTTTTTCAAGCCAAAACTCGGCTTTATCGGACTCTTCCATACTTGTACCATGGAATTCTTCCACTCCATGCTTTCGTATTGAATCACCCGTAGCCTCTCGAGGGGTCGTGAGTCACTCCAAGACCCTTTGCCATATCCTCGAGAGATTTTATCAATGTCATGAAGCATTTCATTTATCGCTGACTCGACATACCAGAAGCGCATTGATCCAAAGGATTGACGCCACCAAGCTTCGTCTGCGCTCCGAGGTGGATCCATTCTAGACAATACACAAAACAAAGATATCCGCATTAGGCCAACACATTACTATATAGGTACATCCTTAATCTAAGACTCGTCCAGAAACGCCTAAACCTAGGCTATGATACCAACTTGTCACGCCCGGAGGCGCGAGAGACTGGATCGGGATTCTTTACCTGCTTTATCAGACATTGGTGTGTCAAAGTCTTATCACTGTATCAATATATTGTATACAAAAATACAAAATAAAACTACCATCGTAGTGGTGTTTACAGTGTCGCATACATAAGTAGTCCCGAGTCCCGCTACATATACAAAACTATACATTTACATTTACCGATCAGAAAGGTAACCCATGTTGGGATGAACCCCTACTAGGTGTCGCCCGGGCCATCGCTAAGATCATCACTCTTCTTCTCGTACTCACACTGATTGAAACCCGCAAGGCTTTTTACGTTTAGTGGGAACATAGGTAATATGCATATACACATTATAGTAAAGTATAACATAACAGATATCGTGGATTTTCATGCATTCATATAATGAACTTATACAATTACTTATGCTTATACAGACTTATGCTTATTCTGATTCCTCCCGTAGGGACTCATACTTCTGTACTTATAGCAACTTTATGCTTCTTGTTTAGATTCCTGTGAGGAGTTATAGAGCTTATTCTTATTCAGAATTACCCGTGGTATTACAGATCAGAACAATACTCATTTGTTTACTCTTATTCATCATTCAAAGTTAGTCTCATAACTATGGGAATACCTAGATCAAGAATAATAAATGAGTCAGACACAACACAATAAGTACCGAAGGTACTATATAGTACTCGCGTCGTAGCACAAAGGTGAGTGCCGGGCACTAACGAAATTGCCTACCCACTTAACAAAAGTGTCGTAGCACTAGCAGGAGTGCCGGGGCTAATCGAATAACTTGCTCGCCACAGAATAAAAGTAAGTCGTAGCACCAGCGTGAGTGCCGGGCACCGGACGTAAAGCGTCAGGTCATTTCAGCATACCTAGTCTTAGGCATTCCTAATGATTATAATGCGGTTCTCTCGATTTATCATTTTATTCTTTCTTCATACTCCTCTGCATCATCAAATCTACGAGGTTGCTATTTCTTGGTTATATATATATCTCTTTTCTTATCATGTATTCCAATTGACTTTAACCAAGCTATTAGTACACTTGGTACAACAATCAAATTTTCAGATGTGGATACCGAATGCCATTAAATGGCATATGGTTAGATTCTGACTCAACATATCGATAGGAGTCCAAGAACACTCAAAACGGAGTCCTAACGAAGGAGTTATACATTGCAACCCGCGGAAGAAAATCAAGAATCGCAAAGAGCAAAGAGCAGCCACTGTACGTCATTTTTGGACTTCTATTATAAGCTCATTGTATTAAGCTATATATGGATATATTTTAGACTCAAAGAGCTTTCCATATAGTCCAAGAACACCCAAACGGAGTTCGACGAAGAAGTTATGGCTCATCCCGGGCTGAGGGTTGAGATTGCAGTGTGGGCCATGCTATAGCGTGGAATCCCATGCAATAGTGTACCCGAGGATGTTGGGGCTACGCTATAGCATGGAATCCCACGCAATAGCGAACCTGAGGATGCACCCAGCCACACAACAGCGTGGCTTCCACGCCCCGACGCATAGAGAGCCCTCGTACCTCCAATACAAGCTTACACCCGAAACCATCCCTAATGTTCTCATTCACTCCGGCGACAATATCCTCCCAATTGAGGGCCACATAATATGCCACAAACACGGCACCAAACCATCCAACAATCAATCCCAAACCACCCTAAAAGAGGAATAAACCAAACTTCCATATCCATACAAATCTCTATAATCCATCCTCAAAAGGGAAGATTCCATAATTCCTAACAAGTAATCACACTCTAACACCTCAAACTCTAGCTCAAGGAGGAATTTCATATACAAGTCCACAAATTCACACTCAACCTCCATAACCATCCATACAAACCATGAGCAAACTCTAGTTTCCATACTCAAACCATACTAAAATTCAAACAAAGTCCATACAAAGCTATACAAAGTCTACTACAAAAACCAAACCACAAATCAAAGAGGAAGAACCTGCACTAAGGAAAACCGTATAACTCCATACATATTCTATATAATACCAAGGATCCTTACAAATTCCATACAAGAATCCATACCAAACTCCAAAGATCCATACCTTTGGCAAACTTCTCTTCTTCTTCTTCTTCTTCTCCTTCTCCTCTCTTCTTGGCCTCTTCTACGTTGGAGATTCAATGTGAGACCAAAAATGATATTTTGGTCTCATCTTCTTTATACTAAATTTTTCTTATTGCAATAAGGTCCTCCAACTCTTTGACCATTTACATTTCAATTTCATTATTTTATTTTTGGCCTCTAATCTATCAACTTATGACTTTTAAGTCCCTTTGAAAGCCATACTCTTTATTCTATGTTCCAAGTACAAGTTCCGGGTTTCTAATTTCCATGTTTCTCATTTAAATTACGAAATTCAATTTATGTCTACAAAATACCCTAAACATGTTGAAACACTAGGTATCTGGTGTTACACATATAGTAAAGCACTGTCAGCATATATATGTGGTGTAATTGTTTGAAATGAGAATAGAAATGCAAAGAAACAATAAGCATGAAAATGCTTAGCGCGTTGGCTTTCCAAGCATAGGTACCGAGTAGATAGTGGCAGGACCAAAGACCGAAGACCGTAGAGCCTAGAGCCCAAAGTCATCGTCAAATCGTGCAGAGCATAAGTAAATACTCCTTCTCATGCATACACTTCATTCCATAATATCACGTGACTACCTTGTATTGAAATCAAAAGATGTAAATATCTTCATAAGAAGATTATATTTTTAATTTTTTTATTTTATACTATAGAATCACTTACATTATGGATTTTCAACATGTAGAGGTGAACTCTGACAAATATTTTGTAAATGATTTGGAAAGGGCATGAAAATGCCTTTTTGTATAAATATTGTACTAAAGTATAGTTATGGGCCCTCTAGAAAAGATATAATGCATACTTCTTGTATTAATGAATGTGAATAAGTAGTGATATCATATTCACATATAAATATGATTAAATGATATTAAACATCCCATCGAAATGAGTATAAGGAAATGTGTTTTAATGTATAAATGATTTGAATGGTCTCAGATCCCTGTCGGGATCCAACTGCCGAGTCGGGTCGGGTCAGGGGGGGTGCAACAGCACCACTGAAAGTATGGATGAAAAAAAAGCTCCCCCAAGGTAAATTCATCGTGAATCACATGCTGATACTCAAAACTATGAACTGGATCCACAAATAAAGAGAGATTGTGTAGAATGAAATGTGGTAATACTGTACTATCGAATCAATGGCCATCATCAACAAGACAACCATGTGAGCTATCAAAAGTCTACAACCTCCACAAAATTAACATATCTAAAATGTGGTATACCTCAAAGTGAAGCGTCTGAATAAATATCAAACATTCATGAAATCAACTAATAATCTGCATCTGCAACCGAATCAACCTCAATTATCCAAGACGCATCTTCTAGAAGAAGGAGTACGGTGACACCCAGCATCCGCCGAATCTCAAGTACACCTAAGTAGAGGCTGGATGAAGATAACATCTATCTCTACGTCTCAAGGTGGTCTTACGACTGCACCATAATGTAAGCCTATGAAAAGGTAATAGAATCAAAAGAAAACTAGCCCACACTCAATGATCACCTCTGCCCTTGTGTGTAATATGCATAATATCCAAAAGATCTCATAAGAAAAGGGCCTAACAATGTCTAATGTAGAACATGAATGTGTCAGCAATGATAGTGGATCAAGGAATGGTATGAAGCATCAACTTGATATATATGGGTGGTGGAGATGATGTATCTCACATGGAAATGTGGATCAATGGAAAGAACAGTGATGTAGGCTAATAGCGGATGTGATAAAGTTACGAAAAGCAATGAGACCAAAAAGGAAAGAAAACCAAGCAACAATCATCCGAAATCAAATATAAGTGGAATGGTCAAACACGATGGATGATGGAAGAGACAATAACCTAGATTCCAAAGGAGAAAGTCATCTATCTTTCACTCAAATATATACAAAAATAACTAAAAGGATATGGGGCCAAGAAAGTTCACATACGAACCCTCAAGACTGTACCAAAACTCAAAGAAAAACCATCTATGGTCAATACATGTTCAACTGAGAAACATATTATATACGTGTGCAAGCACTTTTTTTTTTCTTTTTTCTTTTTTTGTTTTTTTTCCTTAATCATACATAGATAGATATACTCTCTAAAAAAATGATATACAAAGAAGCTATTTTTGATAGAATAACCCTCTCAACTAAGGATCTCTAGATAGTGTGTCTATAAGATGAGAATGGAGAAATGGTACTTACTCCATTCCCTATAATGAAATGTGAAACATCATCACCAAGATAGGTGAAGAACATGAGAGCAAAATGATAAAGTGAGGAATATAAAGGAATGAGGTATGACAGATGCTACTCGATATGACCACACAACGAAAAGGTGGGTCAATAAGTCCATGGCCTGAAACCTTAAAACAACACATATACACTAAAGGGCCCCTATCTCGGTAGAAAGTAAGGCGTAATAAGAAATGAAAGGCCATAATGCTAATGCGAGGCTCAAGGGGATAACAATGATCTAAATGTCAACAAAAGGGTGATAAGGTATGAGGCTAATCGAAATGATGGCCACCCATCTTACAACCATGATCTCAAATGTCATACTTCCTCAATGGATCCACATTGGAGTCCTAAGAAGTAATGAACTAGTCACTCATGCTGCCTCCCTCCAAGATCCACTCTCCAATGATATGAAGTTTACTCTAAATAGTCTAAACATCTCTCTACTATGAGTTGTAATATCTGGTATATGGGATACATAATGGAGAAATGCCACCTCATGAGTCAAACAAATACTCATAATGCTTCAATCCATACATGAAAAAAAAATAAGTGAGCACATAACCCAAATAAAGGATAAATCCCAACAATATATCAAAAGAAGATGGTGGGCCTAAAAGATCGGACTTTACCATAGTATGGCTAATAGTGCTTAGAACTATATCACTGGTGGAAACAAAAATATCCCAACAAACCCGGCTGAAAACGACTGAAGCCCCTAGACCATGAAGGAAGCAACCCTAAAATATATCCAAAAGATGAATCTCCATAGCAAATGTGATGACTATCCACCGTCACATGATACATCTATCTCAGCCTGCACTAAAGTAACTATGTCTATCAATGCTCCAATCTAAAGAAGCCATTAACATCCCTTGAAAGACTTCCTTGTTAAGGCCTTACCCAAACCGTCGGGCTCATCATATGTGTGTCATTATCCTCAACATGGCTAGTGAAATGAGGGTCAGATACAAATGGAACCACACAATCAAAACGAGATATCATGAAGGTGCACCCACGCCCAACTCGCCTCCACAATTAGATCCTCAATCACGACGCCTCGAATGGTATGTCAAGAGTTGGGTAATAATCGACCAGATTGATGTCCCTGAATATGATGGTAAGAGCAATATAAGTCCATCATAAACTGGGGTGGCACTGTCTGAGGAATTGATATCGGCTCTAAGGGAGTCAAAAATCTAGAATATACAAGCCTTTGAAGATCCTGGCTCAATGGCATGCCTAACTGAGAAAAACATTGTGATATCGGGCCGGGAAGAAAAAATGAGAAACGAGTCTGTTGAGACCTAACTCTGTGTAATGTGGTGCCAGAACTCCTATGGAATTGAGCTGTATAGTCTGACTGTGGTGTAGCGTGATGCAAGCTTGTCAAAACAAATGGTCGGGTGGAACCGACCGGTGTGATAATGTTTGAGGTAGCTGAATATGCCTCAACAGATCAGGAGTCAGCCGAATATCCGGTGACCTCGTCTCGAAGAAGAAACTGTATAGACATATGAACTCTGCCCTACTAATGGTTCCTTCCCATTAGGATCTCTAGGGGAAGAATCTGGCCACAAACCTCTAGCAATACCCTCATTCACTAAAAGAGTCAAGTCACTGATGGTCGGTGGGGAATGGGTATCCCAATCACGCGGCTCTTAGTAATCCTAAAATAGCCTCACTACAATCTGTATTTGCTCTCTCTCCAAAGGCCAATCAACAATAATCTATGCCATCTTCTTGCACTAGTAAGTGAGAAAAGAAGCTACCGTCTCATCTGACCCCTGTCTCAAAGCGTCAAGCTCTTTCCTCGATACATCAATGGAAATGCTGGAGGAATACTATCTTAAGAACTCCTATGCCAGCTCACCTTAAGTCCTTCGTCTAGATGGATCTAACAATGCAAACCACTACTGTGCCGGACCACTCAAAGATAATGGAAATAAGGCAACAAACTGTCCATCATCTCTACCAAGGGCTCTCATGACTAAACTATAAAGTTTAAGGTGTGCTCGAGGACATCCAATACCAGTGAATCTCTATATATCAAGAATCTAAAAACTAGTAAGCGAAGTAACTGTAGGTGGTCTGTCATCGTCGTCGCAAACAATGGTCCTTTCGGACACCCTCATCTATCCCAATTGCTGCTCAAGTCTGTCCAAGCGAGCATGTAGGTCCTCAAAAATCGGGATAGGCATGGGCACATAAGAATGTGGTTGTGTCTGATCAAACTATATAACCTCCTCAATTTGGGTCCGTCAAACCTGTTGCTTATCCATCCTCTGTCTAAGGCTGGATATGGCATCCTGAACTGAATCTATAACCGTGGTAAACTGATGCATGGTGACTGTTTGCGACTCCATGTCCACTTTGATCCAAGTGCTCAAACAAGTGAGTCTGCACTAAGCTCTAATTCTAAGTGAAAACTTAAACTCGTTTGGGTGCGAATCCCGGTGCCAGTAGAGGAAGCCTATAAGATGCACTACGAGAAAAGAACCAAGCAAACACTAAACCGAATTGCATGCAAAGGGATAGACTAACATAACTATGAAAGGCGATCTAACTAGAACTCGAACTCATATTGATCTCTAAGTACACCTCACTAGAGACCAAATGAGGGAATATCGATTTAACCGTGACTAAAGTTGGCCTTGGGGAGGCTCCTAGACGTTAATCTACGATAGATAAGGAACTTAAAAGAGGATCCAAGCTCAACCTATAAGGTCAAGGTGACTCAAAAAATTGAGGATCCAAGTGTTGGGTCCTAATGGTAAAGGCTCCCAAAATTGGGTGATGTAAGCTCACAACTCTCAAACATGCGAAGACGATCCAAGGTGTATAATGGGGATTGGGTGCATCCAAAAACCTAGCAAGCTAAACACCAAGAAAGCTCACCGATCACACAAATATCCTAAAATATAACTTTGGGCTATACAAGTCTTCAAAGATCGGACTCCAATCAACATCAATATGTCAACCACCTCCTGAATGCTCCTAAACATAGATATAGCTCATAGCTAGACCTTACTCCTAATCACTACCTCGGTCGAACAGCAAATAAGGAGCAACAAGTCTCCAATCAAGCAAACTATCAAGAAAGATAGATTTATCGAGACTACTGATTTAGAGATAAAAGGGATACATGTGTGTCCCACATAGACATGTACCATGCAATCAAGTAGGTGAGAGACAGTCATGTAACAGTCTATCATGCAAAGCACATGTACATCACCCATATCCACACATAATCTAAGTAGGAGTATAAGAGGAGCAAGGTGAACATATAACAAAAAAAACATGGTAAAAGAGGTGATCAAGATGAATATACAATGGAGAGAATCAACATGTCAAGGAAAATGAGATAAGTAATCAATCAAAATGTACATGTGTCAGGATGAGTAGAGTAATCATACAATAAGAATCGACATGCTCTAAAGATGAAAGATCAACCAATATAATAAAAAATGTCAATACAATTAGAAGTATGGAACAATAAGAGTATACATGCAAAGAATAGAATAAAATATCATATGGTAAGAAGAAGTCAACATGCTATGATAATAATCAAACAAAGCAATCAACACATCAAAACAAGTGGAATCTATAATAATGATAAAATAATATGTGTACGTCCAGATGAACAGAATGAGCATACCACAAGAAACAAGTAAAATTGTGACACCCTAAAACTAGGGGGTCCCGTTGACCAACCGTCAACCCGCGGAAATACTACCTTAGGTAATCACATACCTAAGCTTTGATACCAAACTAGTATCAAATACCCGTGTCGATACCACATCACTATGTCCCGTTTACTGGAATCCATTTATCCATATTTAAGTTAAAAATATGTGAAATTACATTTAAAACAGTTCGTAAGAGTTCGATCACAACTCTCTTACCATTATTACATACCGAACCTAGACTGTTCCAAATTTTTACAAAAAGATTTATCAAAGCCATACTGCCTTTCTTCACAATCATGCCTCAATGAGCTCCAGCCCACTCAATGTACACCCTACACCTGAAGTGTTTTCCCATATAGGGTGAGCCTTGCCCAGTAGAGAATATTTCCTACATAGGCTACTCCCTACCTAAGTGCACATGCTATGGTCATGTTCCACAATTCACATTTACATTCCAAGTAAAAACTTGCAATTTCTACTAATGGAATCCTACATGTCATGCCATGAAATGAGGTGAGACTCAATCACGTGTCATGCCCCGCGTCCTTACCGACTCCCACCATTCCCAAGTCCTTACCAACTCCCACCACATAATGCGAATGCCAATGTGTGACAAAGTCCATCATTTGTTGATTACATCCAATTATCATTTTACAAAACAAATCCATTTGTTTTTAAACCAAGCTTTTGACAGCACACCTCATGATCATTTATATACAAACTCATGCCCAGTAGTGAATTTCCGAGGTCCCACCGTAGGCTCCGCACGCCTTCCAACACTTTTTGGACTTTCACTGTGGGAGTTTCTGAACTAGTCCGGGTCTTTCACCCGAGGGAGAATTTAGCCCTTCTTGCTATTACCCAACACAAGTTTTCTTTTACCATTTCATGCAACCGTGTGACTCTGTTGGACTTTGTCCAACAACACCGAGCCCACCTATCAATCATCAAACATAGTGTTGATTTTCAACCATGCACTCATACTCATTCAATGCGATGTCCCCGTGTATATGCAATGTAATGCACCATTGCATATTATATCATGACACATGTATAATGAATGCTACATATGCAACATAATCCACACCACTCACGGGGTGTCATGGACAATCACATCACTTGCATATGACTTCCATACATCATTTCATTCAAGTCAATACATCATGCATGCATATATTAACATCAACATACAACGTGATATTCTATGTTCAAGCAATGACACACACACACACAACCAAGCCACATAATGGCCATTTGCACATAGAAATTCACCACATGTCAATACATTAGAACACATATATTGACATCCAAACATGTCACTCCTTAGTCAAGAAATAACATTCTCAAACAAGTCATACAATGGCCTAGAAGCAAGCCACAAATAATCACAAATCGGGCCATGAAACCGACCTAAATAGGCCATGAACAAGGGCCTCAACACAATCACAGCTTTTTGCCTCAGCGTAGTTTACCACCTAGGCAAGCAAAGCACTACCAGGCCGATTTTAAACCTAGAAAACCTGTCCCCGTGCTTGCTTAGGGCGAACATTCCTTTCTAGGCGGGACCTCGCCAGGCAAAAGACCTCTTTCTTCTGTGGAAGCCCTCGTGTTCTTGCCTAGGTAGCTACTCACGGCCGAAGGATACCCTGAGTAGGAAACTCGAACATGTGACCATTTACAGCCCTAAAATGGAAAATAAGCCAAGGTAGGAAGGATCACTACCTTTTGGAGCATAGAAGAAACCTTAGGAAGCCTCGTGGACACTTCCTAAACCTCAAACCTTGATTCCCTAACTTTCTCGTTTGATCCTCGACGAAATCCCCGCTTCGGCACCAATGCTTAGTCCTCGTCGATGTGATGAGCTTTCGTTCTTGGACCGACGAATTCTGACTGACGAAACTCCGTGGGTCGTGGAAGGAGTCCTTTGACTCTCCTTTTTCTCCCACGCGTACACAACAGAAAAAATGTGTTCTTTTTGCCTTAAGTCCCTTTTGTCTAGAACTTAACTTTAAGTTAAGTGAGTTGCCCATGTCGCGCCATGTGTCCACCCTTGCCCAGGTCCGTCTCTACCCCGAAATAATTTATTTTGTCCCGATTCAAGTTCAAATTATTCTAAATGAACTTTACACTAGTTATTTCCCAAAATCTCGTTTTTGTTAGGTTCACTTGACACTAGTCACCACTTAAAATAGCTTAAAAATCCACCATCTCGTAATTCTGGGCTTAAATTCATGGGTAACTAGATTTTTTGAGACAAATCCAATGGTGAGGTCCGTTTTATCATCCGAGATCTAGAAAATCTCATGTTTAAACGATAATTATAGCGACAAATTACCGCTTTAAGCATTTTTTTAAAAATCGATTTTTCTCAAGCCTACAAACATGGGCTAGGATGACTAAAAAAAAACAATAGAGTCAACCAACCAATATTAATGATTCAACAATCAAGCATGTGAAAGGTACAATGAACAAATCAAAACTCTCAATGTGCAATCAATAATCAAGTATACAACAAACACAAAAAGAAGGTATCTACCAATCAACCAATCAAAAACCACATTTTCCCCAAGTTGTATTCAAGCTTGACCTTGAATGTCTCCAGCGGAGTCACCATTTTGTGGACCCCACATTTTTGGCTATTACGCGGCCCTACTAAAAAGCGACTAAGCCAGATTTCAAAACCATTTTTAGAAAAACGGTTCGAAATACGACATTGCTTTTATTTTAAAAGGGAAAACAAAATAAGAAAGAAAACCTAAATGTGCCTTTTGATAAGAAAAGGCAGGTCTAGGAAAACCGAGTTTAGATTCGGGGGTCAAGTTATTTATCGGGAAGGTACGATGGAAGCACAACACCCCTCTAAGCCCCTAAAGTCGAGTCTCTACTAAACAAACTAAGGAAAATATGACTTTTGGCTAATCGATCAATGGATACCAAAGACAAGCAATAACAATACAATGTCACACTAGATATATATAAATGAATAGACATAAAAATAAATAAATAAGCAAATTCATAAGAGAAAAATATGTACCTAGGCGGCGAATCAAGAGTGCTATCGATAGAAAATCATATTAGTTTGACACAACAATATAGAATATTCACATTCAATTAAAAACGGTTATAGATCATAACTCAAATTATTTGTTAAAATGATACATAAGATGTCGGCCTCACCTAAGCCCATTCTATCTATCATACAAATGGCTCCACAAGATTCCATTTTATAAGAACTATAGAATTAATCACGTGTTTGGAATTTTTGAAAAAAAAAACTGATTTGAAATTTGAGGTTTTGAAAATGGAAAGTTTGAAATTTTGGAAATTAAGAATTTTGAAATGAATTTGAAAGTTTAGAATTTGAACTGAGATTTGGAAACTGAATTTTTAAATTAAGAACTTGAATTTTGGTAAATTTGAGATTTGAAATTAGCACAAATCTAAAATTGTTAATCGAGATCAATCATATTCATTAATTCTGAATTTTGAAATTGGGAAATTATAAATTTGAAAATTGGAAACTTTAAAATTTGATATTTGAAATTAGGAGACTTTGAATTTTGAAATTATGACACTTGAATTTTGAAATTGAAAATTTTGTAAATTTGAAATTGAAAATTGGGGGAATTGAATTTTAAAATTGAAAAATTGAATTTTAGAAGATGAGAAATTGGGAATTTGAATTTTGAAAATTTGACATATGAATTTTAAAAATTGAGAAATGAAAATTTAGAATCCTAATTTGAAGGTTTGAGTTTTAAAATTGAAAAAATTGAATTTTAGAAATTATAAATCGGGAATTAATAAGCTTGAGGCGCTGGTTCGGATGCCAAAGAGAGCCGGGTTAAAGAATGTAGCTATAAAAGGGCTTGGCCAAATGACGAGCTGGGTTTACCCCAAAGAGGATGATAAAAGCCACTTAAGTCATAATGGATTGGTGAAAAGCACCTAATGAGTCAGCTTCCAGCTAAATGATATGATTTTTTAACTAAGTCCCAATGGGTTGATAAAAGGCCTAAATTCGTCACATGTAGAACGATATTATTTTCTTTAACTAAGTCATAATAGTGCTGTTTAAAAAGGACCTGAATTCGCTGGTTTTGTAGGATGTATTTTCTTAACTAAGTCCTAATGGGTTTGTTAAAGGACTTAACGGGTTGGGTCTAAAGAGATGATAGGGCTTTCTTTACTAAGTCCTAATGGGTTTAAGAAACGAGCTGACCCACTCTGGGGCCCAAATGCGGGCTAGACCTAATCTGCCAGTTTAACCATCTAAGTAAGTGGGTTGAAGTATAATGGGTTGGACCTAAGTATGTTAGAACTAATTTAATGGATTGAGACTAGCTAAGGCAATCTAATTTAACGGCCGTCTTAAGATGTTTGGACCTAATTTAACGCTTTGATCAAGATATTCTAATCAATTTAATGAGCTGGATTTAAGATGTTTGACCTAATTTAAATTGACGAATTTGGGCGTTTGTTTTGACCTAATTTAGTAGGTTTGGCCTAAGTATGTTGGACCTAATTTAATGGGTTGGGAGCCTAGTGTGAACTAATTTCTATCTCACCAAACAGAGGATTCTAGATTTTCTTGGCACTATATTGAATTAAGTGAATTTGATAAAATCCACCAACCACTCCACCCACGAATCTTGAGTCAGCACCTGAGAATATTCTGTGAAGTGTTGGTCACCATTGTCGTAAAGGAAAAAATTATGTTTCTTTTCATCTGGATTTTTTCCAATTTGGAATTTAGTTTCCCAAACTCCACCCATTTTAATAGTTATTCACCAGAAAATTTCTATATTCTAAACAACCCTGCTAGGGAGAAAGGAAGCTACAAACTGGGTCTCAACCCACCAAATCCAAGGACCCAAAATGAAAATTCCAAAAGAAAATCAAGAAACTAAGTTGAAATTCTGATCTCAAAATTCTGCAAAATCATCCATATGCTTTTTTTTTCATTTTATTGAAATGACATGTACGTACCGTAGGTGGGAGACTATATATTGATATAAACATTCCTTGGAACCAAACACAAAAAAAAAAAAAAAAATGAAAAGAAACTACATGAATCTGTACAAATCGTTACCATGTAATGCAAATAACAAAAAGATAAGCTCCTCATCACTCCCATCATACTCCACCTGATTCTGCAAATGGTATTTGGTAACCATTTATTCAAACAAACCCCCCTCCTATATCATGGGCTTCTCGGATCATCCTCCTCCAACCCAACATCTAAACACGCATTTTGGAAAATCTGTTTGTTGTGCCCGTTTCCGAATCTCCTCCCTCTAAAAAGATCATTCCTACCTCCTTTGTTTCTCCTCTCCCCATTAGGTTAAAATAAACTATCCCTTTTGTACCCTAAGACTAAGATTCTAAAGCCATCCTCACCCTCCACTTGCCCACCTCTCAAGCCTACACTTGGCTTCCAATAAGAGAACATTCTCCAAGGTCAAAATATGGGGAAAGACAAGAATACCCTCAATTGGGGGTTTACACATGAGTATATGTTTTTTTTTTGAAAAAAATTGGTGGATTGACTATGATATGGAATTGTTTTAGAAATAGAAAATATGACGAACATTAGTTTGAAATGTATTTATCTCTTATTTTCTTGTATTCAAGGATTTTAGGAGCTTTTTGAGTTAATGAAGAAAAATATGTTATATCTCTAATTTTGAGAATTTTAAGGTACTTGATCCATGAACTTGTATTAAAATTCTTATTGTGCTTTTAGCTCACTCCTTATTATTGATAATTTTCAGTACCTTAGAACTTAGCGAGGAGTGATGCTGGGGTAGGCAGGGATGAGAATTGAGAAATATTTTCAATTAGTATGTTGTTGGAAGACTTAAAATTATTGGACTACTTTATTGTTTTGGAATTGAATGTTTGTAAATGTAACACCCGAAATATATTCAGTCGTTTTAGAACATAATTAGGGTATATTATAAGTAATTTGAAATTTTTGTAATTATTATGTTCCTAAGTGAGAAAATTTCGAAACCCTGAATTTGTACAAAATACAAGGGTAAAAGTGGAATTTGTCAAAATAAGAAATAAAAATCATAGGATAATAAGATTATATGCCAAAGTATAAATATGAGAGTTGTAGTGCAACTAGAGGAAGTATGTGGGCTTTAGGAGCATTGGGGAGAAACTTATGTCAAAAGAATGTACCAGGCCAAACAAGGCCTTATGAAGAATAAGTGACTTAAGGCCAGATTGGTCTCTCATTTTGGAGAGAACAAAACGTAGAGTGAAGAAGAGAGGAGAAGAGAAGAAGAAGAGGAAGAAGAGAAGAAAGGTATGGAAACTATTTGTGTATGGAAACTAGGGATTTGTATGGAATACTATTATGGAAACTATTTGTGTATGGATCACTATGGGTTTGTATGGCTTTGGCATGGATTATTATGGATATTAGTTTGTCCCATTTCTAGGGTTTAGTTAGGAATTTATCCTAACCCTAGATTTCTACAAAGTCAGGGCTGAAAACCCTAGTTGTATAAGATGAGTATGGATTCTGGGTTTATGATGTATGGATACATGTTTGGGTGTTAGGAAAGACCAGGACTCACAGAGCTTGAATATTTGAAACTTAATATCATTATAATTATTTTATTGATTGAACATATTCAGCTTATTTTTAGTATTTGGATTTAGACTAGTTGATTTCTAAACAAGACAAATTATGTACATATAATTCACTGAGAACTGTACGGTGTGGTGATCCCACGCAGTTAGCTGTGAGGGCCCACGCCCAAGGCGTGGCATGTTCCACTTCCTGGCGTGGTCGAGAGGAGGATCACAAATTTTCACGCCGCAACAGAGAGCAGTGCTACGCCGCGGCATAGCTACTATTCACAGCGTGTAGATTTTTGTGTTTTATTTTGTTTTGCTAATCCGTTATTCCAAGGACTTGTCTATTGGACTAATGAGGACCCCATAAGTGTATGAAAGGGTTCATTCATGTTTGTAAGGTAAAGGAAAAATTATACCGCACCTCGCTGCCTCGGTTAGTTCGATGTGGGCAAACTTAATGCCCCTATAATAAGATAGTAAGTTCCTGAACACATATAATTGTAGGACTGCCTAAGACCGGATATGGAATGACACGGTACCTCTACATGCGGGGCAGCACGTATAGTACTTCGGCACTTTGGATTAGTGCGTGACGACACTCTCTAACCGTGCTTCCTAAGACATTTAATAATTTCTAAGACTTCGATAAGTGAGACGACACTCTCTCGTCGTTGTTTCTAAGACTTCGCTTTGTGCTACGACACCTTAGTACTGTATTGTACCTTTCGGGTACTTATTGTGTTGTGTCCTACTCACTTCTTATCACATTCAGTAGCCAAACAAATTATACGATAAAGAGTCAACAACGAATAAGAGCAAAGTAATGTACATCGCTCTTTCTCTGACCGCACTCCACTGCACCTCCTGCATAAGCATGTTTTGTAGTACCCACCGTAATTCTATACAACATAAGCCTCAGAGTACCCACGGTGCACCCCCCAGATAAGCATAAGATCTATAGTACCTACTCGGCAATTCCCATACAAGAGGCTTCCACAAGACCTACTTCGCACCTCCTCGCACATATAAGATCCGTAGCACCCACGTACCTATGTACAAGTATAAGCTTCATAACTCCTATGGGAGATCTGAACAAGTATAAGGTCCGTAATTCTACGAGAGATCTAAACAAGTATAAGTCTACTATAAGTACAAGTATGTGTATAAGTTGTTATGTGAATTCATGATAAATGCGATATCTCGCATCGAAAATCATATCGTTATATGATTACCAGAAAAAGAGTATCGATGCATGTATACGTATAAGTCATATAAGCTCTCACTAAGCTGTGCAGGAGCTACAATGGATTTTAACTGCGGTAGGTACAGAGGAGGACGTCCGCGATCTTCCGCATACTGCTGGGCCAGCACACTAGTAAGGGTCTATCACCTGTAGGTTTTGCGCTCTGATTATGTAAATGAAAATGTCCAGTTTTTGTATATGTATATGTAAATAGGGCTCAGGACTGTATGTATTGACATTGTAAACACTACTATGGTGGTAGTTTTGTTTGTATCTTTGTTATATGATATTTTGATTCAGTTATAAGACTTTGTACCACTAATGTTTGAAAAAGCAAGTAAAAAGTCCCAGTATAGTTTCTCGTCCCCTTCGTCCGCCTAGGCGGGGGCTGGGGGTGTGACAAAAGTTGGTATCAGAGCCTAGGTTTAGGCGTTTTTGGAAGAGTCTTAGATTAAGGATGTACCTACATAATAATATGTTGGCCTAATGCGAATGTCCTTGTTTTGTGTACGGTCTAGAATGGATCCACCTCAGGAAGCTGTAGATGAAACAGTTGAAAGCGTCAATCCTTTGGATCAATTTGCTTCTCGTCTGTCTGATTCAACGACAAATGAATATGCTTCAATTGAAGCATTCGTAAAATCTTCAGATATGTGATTAGCACTCAAAAGTGCTATTGTTCTATATCGTATAGGTTTTGAGTGCTTTTAAGACTAATCATGTCAATTATGCCAATTGAAGTGTTCAGTGTTCTTAGTATCACTTATGTCGCTTAGAGGTTATTTTTGGTTGTTTTGCAGTGTTTACTTTGAGGAGTTCAATATCGAGACATATGCTAAACCATGAAGATCAACCTATCCATCGCCCATCAAACATACCAAAAATCAAAGAAAGAATGAAGGCAAAGGAGCAAAAGCTTCAGGCAGATTGAGCAAAGAGGGCCGCGCAAAGGGAGATCGAAATTCCAGGAATTTCGCTTATGATTGCAAAATAATGATCATGGGGATTCAAGAATCATAGCTTAAACAGAATCCTAGCTTAAATCATGAAATTTCGCTAGACCTAAAATTTCTTCGCTTAACTAATGCCTTAGCTTTAAACGTGGGCCATGAGTCACTGTGGCTGTTAGCTGGGCCGAATTGCCGTTGCCTAGCAAAATTCTCGATTTCGCTATCTCGGTACTTCGCATCTAGCGAAATTCATTTAGTTAGCGAATTACGCTCTAGCGAAATTGGTCTGTCCTAATAAATTGTCTCGTTTGGTCATCCTTTGTAATTAATGCAAACCAACTCATTTTGGTGTGCTGACATTTCCTTGTCCCTTATTTTAGCCAAAATGTTAGGCTTTATTGTAGTTTCCTCACATTGGGTGGCCTATATAAACCCCCTTAGTTTTTGTAACCCTAAGCAAGCTAACTTGGGAGACAATCTTTTGGCACAAATTTTCACTTTATGTAAATATCTTCGCAGCCTTCACTTGTGGTTTGGATTTCTCTCTTCTCTCTCCTCTTCTCATTTTCTAGGCTGCCAAACAACCTCTTGAGGATGACAACTCAAGAGATGCTTGGCTGCTCTTCTTTGAAGAGGAAGGTAGCTAGCTTGGTTGTGGGGCGCTTATTGTGTTGTCCTCATGTGTCAACGCACAGTGATCGTATTTACGGGCCCCATCTTCAAACTAGGTTGAATACTTTAATGTCATTAATTTTGGCCAATACTTACCATGCGAGGATACGCATACTTATTGCTAGATGCACTAGTGGTTTTTAGATGGTCTTTACGAGCCACCGAAATGATATGCTGAATGTTAGGTTTTAAACCGAAAAGGGGTCAGATGGTGTTACTTGTGTCGACTCAAATAGAGGATTCTAGGTTAGGTTTGCTAGTTAAACAAAGATCCTGCTATGGCTCGACTATAGGTTGATTGTCATAATGCGGTAGGATAAAACCCGAGGACACTTGTTCGCTCTATGTTATCAAGTTAGTGACCTAAATCTTCAGTTACCTTTCACATCACTTTCAGTCTTTACAGCTTATTCGGGCCAAACTACTCACACTGCTTTTGAAACAAATCCAAAATCCAAATAGAAAAGCCTTTACCTTTTCGGCTAATTTATGCAACTATTCCTAGGATGAAAACCCATCCCCCGTGTTCGAATTCCTAGACCGCTTATATCAGCAGAGTTTGACTACGCAGTAGGGAGGAACTTAGGATATAAATTTTGCTGATTCCGCTCAACCTACCGCAAGACGAATCAATCGGGCGCCGCTGCCGGATGGTGCCAAACCACGCTTGGATGAGTTGGAAGTGTACTTTGATCAACATCACAAGTGAAGGTAACCTTTAACTCTTTTTGTAATCCAGCTTTGCTATAACCGCGTGTTCAATACTGGCAAGAATCGTGACCGTTGTTTTTTTATACGCGCTTATTTTAGCTAACAATAACCCTTTTCAAGTCATCAGGTTTTCAGGTGTCTCGCCAGTAACAGCTTTGTATGCGCATCGGGACGAGGAATAAATGTGTAGGATTACAAAGGATCAAGACACTGGGCCAAGACACACAAGGAAAACATGGATCCTCTACCTGAGGAACAACAGAGTCAGCCAGGTACCCCAATGAATCCAACAGCCTATAGGACTAATGAGGACTATATTCACTCCTCCCTAGAGTTAAGGTTCCTTCCCGCATCATACCTCTCGTCAAGATGTAGCAAGGAGGCTCTATCTGGACCTCTACTCCCTACATATCATGGTATGGAAAATGAAAATCCATACACTCACATAAGGGATTTTGAGGAAGTTTGCACAACCTTTAAGGAAGGTATGATTGACATGGATTTGCTTAAGCTGAAAGCATTTCCATTGACCCTAAAGGACAAGGCCAAGATTTGGCTTAACTCACTGAGGCCTAGAACCATAAGAAATTGGGCTGAGCTGCAAGCAGAGTTTTTAAAAAAATTCTTCAGTGCTCATAAGACCAACAATTTGAAGAGACAAATTTACACTTTTGCAGCTCAAGATGGTGAGAGGTTTTATCAGTGTTGGGAGAGATTTATGGAGACCATCAGTGCATGCCCACATCATGGGTTTGATACATGGATGCTGGTAAACCACTTCTATGGTGGTATGTCTCCTGCCATGAAACAGTTATTGGAAACTATGTGTGGGGGAGATTTTCTGAGCAAGCACCCTGATGAAGCCATGGATTTCTTGAATTATGTGGTCAACTTCAAGGTTAGATGAAACTAAACCCTAGGAAATGGAACAATGAGGCCCTCAAACAACCCTAGGAGGGATTTGCATTAACGCAGAGGATATAGAAATGAAAGCTAGAATTTAAACCTTAGCTAGAAGGTGTAGGGTTTAAAGGAAAAAGGCTCCATGAAGCAGTGCTGATCGAAAATCCCGCATAAGCCAATCCCCGCACCACTCCCCAACTCTCTCAGACATCCAGAGAACAAAGGTCCTATGGCCCCCAATGAAGGATTTGATGTCGAATGTGCAAGATCGTAGGACAATACAAGCCACCACAACCCAATGCCCCATATGGAAATACCTACAATTCCACCGAGGAATCACCCTAACCTTCCCGGAAGCTCCACTCCCGCCTTATGTACTCCGTGCCAAACCACGCTTTGTTCCTAATATCAACTACAACCACCACTATTATCCTCATCTCCCGTGGAACAAGCCATTTTAAATTTGAGTAAGGTGGCAGGCAATTTTGAAGAGCAAAGGAATTAATGTGCAACCCGGCACAAAGGATTGATACTGTGAGAAAGTACACCTAACAAAGAGAATAGATGCAGGCTAGAGAGCAACCTGAACTAGAAAATTGAAACCTAAAAGATTCAATCACCAAGATCAACAAGTTGTCGGAGGTACAAGAAAGAGGAAGGTTCCTTCCCAAACAAAGCACAAACCCAAAGGGAATCCATTTAGGTAGGCTCATCCAACAATTCAGAATGGATGAGGTAAAGGCTATAATCACCCTTAGGAGGGAAAAGAGGTCAGATCAGCCCATGCCCAAGCCTCGTGAGAAAATCCAGGGAAAGGAGAAGAAATGGAGCTAGAGCATATTCTCCCGAAAGAGGACTCAATGAAATACAAGATGCCACCTCCATTTCAAGCACTAGGAGGCAAGAAAAAGATCCCAACAAGGTGCAATCCTAAGTCCTAAGGCGTGTAAAGTCAACATACCTCTTTTGGACATAATCAAACAAGTGCCTGCCTATGCAAAATTTTTGAAAGATCTTTGCACAATCAAGAAGGGATTAGGCATTGAGAAAAAGGCATTTCTCACTGAACAAGTCAGTGCCATAATCCAAAGCAAGAACCCAGTCAAATACAAGGATCCAGGATCTCCCACAATTTCAGAATATTGGTGGAATTGCATGTATAAATCATTGCTTGATTTAGGAGCTGCTGTGAACCTACCGCCGCATTCTCGCGGTGGGGCTGCCAGCCAGGTTTGGGTGAACTAAACCTACCAATATCACACTTTCATCAGCCGACAGATGGGTGAAGACTCCTAAGGAATAGTTGAGATGTCTTATGGTTGTAGACAAATCTCTACTACCCAAGATTTGTAGTGCTTGACACCGAGCCAATTGCTAATGAGCCAACTGTACCAATCATCCTGAAGACCATTGCCACCGCTAATGCAATTATCAATTGTCGGAATGGAGTCATGCAAATCCTACGCTTGCAACATGACCTTGGAGTTGAACATATTTCATTTGAACAACAAACACAAGTTGGAAGAAACTGAAAATCAAGTGCCTGATGGAGTATGTTCAAGCAGTCGATGCGTGGAAGCCAACGTCCGTGAATTGCGTGATACATATAACCACACGGTTGTGTCGCGGGTACGCCATCAATCCATCGTAGGCCAATTGCTCAATCTTAATCCATCGTTGAGAAACCGAACAACAATGGAAATCCAACACTAAGTGATTCAGCCAGACTATCACGAGTTTGAGGATCATCCTCCTTGACCCTCCTTGAGCACAATTTAGAAATTGAGCTGATTTGGTGTTCTCACAACCAAATTGCAACCAACAATTTTTATTTTTTTGTTTTAATTTAGTCAATTTTAATAATTTTTGCTATTTTTAGAAAAGTTTCTTAACTAGCAGTTTTCTTCATATTTAGTAACTTTGTTTATATATTATAGTATTTTATATTAAATTTTTAATTATAGTTTTATATAATAATTTTTATTATAATAATCTTTTATTTTCTTACATTATTAATAATTAACCACTGGAAATTCAATTCGCAGGTGGTGAAGCAAGTTTAGCCAAATTCGCTACACTAGCGAAATTAAGTGCAAAAAGACCCTTCGGCTACCCTTGAGGTCCTATAAGAGGAGGGGAGGGGGTTTTTGTTTTTCACACCTTTCATTTTCCTCTCCCAGCCTCTGTCGTGCCCTGAGTTTCACGCCTCAAAGAACCCGTAGTCACGGGTCACCGCCACGTTGTTTCAAATGGCACTGGCCCATCGCACTCCCCGAGCCATCACTGGTGGCTCACCGCCAAATTTCAAGAGTCTGCGGCCTCGTTCACTTTTGCCTTTGCTCTGCCATAGCAATCACCACGACCGAGCCCCGTCGAAGCTCCCCCGCCACACATACGCGAGCCCCGGTCTGCGCTCAGTTGCTGCCCCAGCCCGAGCCGTCACCACTAGCTATCACAGCTGTGCCTGTGTACTGATCACTGCACATAGTCCCCTGAGCCACACCAAGAGAGGCCGCTCTTCACAAGACGTATGCAAGGTCCCGGTTCCCCGCTGAGCCCGGCCCGTTTACCCGCATACAGGACTCGCCGTCGCAGTGGGCCACATATCAGCCCTACAATGCCCCGTTTTATTTTCACACCAAGATACTCGAGGTTCTCGCCCTATTACAATGAGTGGTTCGCATTTGGGTGGGTCCCGCCGGCCGAGCGAGTTCCCACCGGCCCCTCGCCTAAAGATTCATCACCGCCCTGAGGCAGCAAAGAGTCCCAGCCTGCGGTTTCGACGATATCAGATACTCTGACGGACCCCCGCCCCACACTGTACCACACAGAAGAGAGGCCCGGCCTCCAAGAGGGCCTCTCCCAAGACATCAGCCCGGTGAGTCATTCATCCCGCCCCGCCATCTCCACCACTGCTACCGCAGACGACATCATCAGCCTCGCTTGTCGCCCCGGGCTTCCAGGATCGAGGCCGTTTGTCTGCAGGCACCCCATTCCGGGGAATACTGCACTACATTCGAGGGATTTTCATCAAGAGTCATTCTATGACGTCCCAGGGCTAAGGGCTGATCCCAGGTTCAGGGATTCTATGAGGTTGATTGAGGACTATTCCCTGCTGGCCTTCATGACCCCGGTAGACAAGATTATTACCTCCCGGTAGGCCAGAGTTTTATCACCTGATGACATCTCAGAGCAAATTTGGTCCACACAGCTTCACTCTCTATAGATGATCGCCTGGAGTCCTCGTGAGTGGCAAGATATTTCACACTTTAGGCCTCGCATACCGACCAGTTCGGTAGAATATCGAGTTTCAGCTCCACCCACCAACAATGGGAGATATGCCCAGATAATCGGGCCCGAGACATCACAAATGGGCCAAGATTTTAGGAGGGGCGCCTCCCACCTCAGATGCTGCTGATTGACCATCTATTGAGGACTGGCCTTGTTCCCCGCCGGCAAGATTATGTACACGGAGGGAGCCATCTGAGGTCTTTACCTATCCTCGTAGGACACCGGGTTCACCTCCGATTTGATGACCTCCTTGATGCATCGAGGAGAAGGTCCATCGGAAGGGCCTGGTTCGAGCCGAGAGTCTTCCGTTGCTGATGCCGAGACTACTCCCACTGTGCTCCCGAAAGCACTCGCTTCCCGGAGCCCCTGATAGAGAGGAGGATCTCGATGCCCTCTCGGTTCCCCGCATCGGGAGCTGAGCGATGACCATGCTCAGATCTTTCTCCTCCTCCAACAAATGAGACCAGGAGGAGGTTCCAGTTCCAGAGGCAGATCATTCCCACAGAGATGATAGTCATGCTCCTGAGCCCGAGGTAGAGCGGAGTCCAGTTCCGCATATGTCCCCTCCATCTCCTCCTCCACATGCTACGTCCACTTCGCCGCAGCCTCGACACTCCCCCGCCCATCATATACATCAAGCATCATTCGCCGGAAAGCACGCTCATGCCACCGAGAGATACCGGGTGTGATGGATGCTATCGGTTCTTTAGCAATACTCAGCAAGACAGATCGATCGTAGATCGCCTGTCACTCCATGTCGCAGCATAGACAGTGACTCACCCGGTCTTCCTCGTGTTCCCGATCGTAGGAGGAGCCTACGCAAAGATCCGCATCATTGATGGTCAAGGCAAGAAGAAGAAATATTACCCACCACCACCAATGTAAGTGAGGTGGTTAGGTTTCTTTTATGATTTTGTATAGTTACCAATTTTATCAACTGCCTACTAATTTTGATTAGATTCATGTATTGCTTAATAGTAGGCAAGTGATATTTTTGTATATGTTTAGCTTTCTTGTATGCATGTACTAGCCATTTTGGCTATATCGTTATTCAAGATATATATACACACCTTGCATATACTTGCGGCTCCATCTTATGTGAATCGCTTTTGTCTTCAATCAACAATTGAATTGCTTCAATTGAACAATTGAATCGCTTTAAATGGAAAAAATTTGAAACCCCTGCTTGTCACCTTTATGTTAGAACAAATTCCATGTTTGATATAATTTTTTGTCAGCCAGTTCCATGCTTAATCCTGAACTTTTCTCCCTTAAGCTAATTCACACACTGCACACTAGGATTGCTTCAATAAAGCCATTAAATTAGTTGCTTCCTTCACTTTGCATAGCCGACCTTAGGCATGTTGGCAACCTAGGATAGGTTTGTAAAGATCTACATTTGAAGACCAATGTAGTCTTCCAAAAGGAAAAAAGAAAAGAAAGCAAAAAAGAAAAAGAAAAGAAGAGAAGAAAAAGAAAATAAAGTCATGGACACTTTGCTCAAACCCAACACCTGGCCCGAGGTACGGTGAAAACCTTCAGCTCAATGCCTCTAAGCCTTAATTGGTCAGAGTCATCGATTTAGTGTCTGGGCATGGGTGGATAGAGTTTAATCGCATTTGTAGGTGCTTGATTTTCAAGTCATTCAGCCGGTGAAGCTCGTAGTTTGTGGTCGTGATCCTTTCGCTTCATGCCCCAACCCAATCGTCGGGAGTCACTTCCAAGGAACCCAAGCACACCTGACTTTGTGAAGTCGAATTTTAAGCATTGCACCCAACAATGTAGTTGAATAAAGAAAAGAAAGTGTAACTATCCTTATCTAGGTTGTTCAACAACTTAAGGCCATGCCAGTGCTAGGTTGGGGGGAGGGGACAATTTTACAATTTATCGCTCGGACTGCTACATATGAACCATTGCACTTCTTTGGTGGAAATTCCAGTTGAGAATCATGGAACCAATATTGACCTGAAATTGTTCTTGTATGGTTTTGGCTCTTTCATGGCGGTTTTCAAATTTGGTGTCAATTTTTCAGTTTAAAGGTATTGTTTATATGTATATACACCTTTTTGAATCATAAACTTTTTGAGAATCACTGCATGCATCTCCTTTGCTTTTTTGCATTGCCATGACTAGCAACGTTTCGTAGTGTGATTAGTACCCAAAAAGTGCCATTTCGAGTCTCTATATCGATAGGTTTTGAGTGCTTTTTTGCGCACTAATCATGTCAATTATACCAATTGAAGTGTCCAGGTGTTCTTAGTATCACTTATGTCGCTAGAGGTTATTTTTGGTTGTTTTGCGTTTTGGGCGCATTTCTTGAGAGTTCAATATCGGTGACATATGCTAAAACCATGAAGATTGAACCCATTCATCAGCCATCAAACATACAAAAATCAAAGAAAGAATGTATGCAGTGATAAAGGTGCAAGATTGAGCAAAGAAGCTATAAATGAGATCAAGAAATTCCAGTGGAATTTCAGCTTATGATTACTTAAAATTTACCGGGATTGCGAAAATTTGAATCATAGCGAAAATTAGCAATCATAGCTTAAAATTTTCGCAATCCTAGCGAAATTGTGAAATTTCATGACCAAAATTTCAACCACTATTCCTAGCGAAATGTAGTCATTTATCACCTAAAAATTTCGCTTGTTAGCGAAATTTCATTTAGCTAGCGAAACTGCTGCCTAGAGAAATTTCACCCTCGCTTCTTCGTGCAATTTCGCTACCTACACCTCGCTAGCTAGCGTAAATTTTCGCCGCTAGCGAAATTGGCCTGTCTCTAGCTAAATTAGACCTGGCTTTGTCATCCTTGTAATTAATGCAAACCGACTTCATTTTGTACATTTCCTTGTCCTTTATTTTAGCCAAAATGTTAGGCTTTATTGTGTTTCACATAATGGGTGGCCTATATAAACCCCCTTAGTTTTGTAACCCTACAAGCTTAACTGGGAGACAATCTTTCGCAATAAATTTTCTCACTTTATGTAAATATCTTCGCAGCTTCTTACTTAGGGGTTTGATTTCTCTTTCTCTCCTCTTTCTCTCATTTTCTAGGCTGCCAAACATCCCTCTTGAGGATGACAACTCAAGCAGATGCTTGGCTGCCTCTTTCTTTGAAGAGGAAGGTAGCTAGCTTGGTCAGGGGGCGCTACAGTTGTCTCTCATGTGTTGAATGCCACAGTACTGCATTTATGGCCCCCATCTCTCTCAAACTAGTGGTTTAACACAATAATGTCACATCAATAATACTTTACTATGCTTTAGGATACAAGGTATACTTATTGCTAGATGCACTGTGGTTTTTTAGACGGTTCTTTACGAGCCACCGAAATGATGTCAATGTTGGGGGTTTTAAACCCGAAAGGGGTCAGAGATGCATGTTTTACCGTGTTGACTCAAATAAAGTGGGATTCTAGGTTAGGGGTTTGCTAGTTAAACATAGATCCGGTTATGGCTTGGACTATAGGTTGATTGTCATGCACAAGTAGGATAAAACCCGAGGGACAATTTGTTTGCCCTATGTTATCAAGTTAGTGACCTAAATCTTCAAAGGCCTTTCACACATCACTTTCTGCCTTTACGCTATTCACTAAACTACTCACTATTTTTGAAACAAACTAAAAATCCAAATGTAAAGCCTTACCTTTCACACTTATGCAAATCATTCCTGTGATTTAAAACCCATCCCCGTTGCTCGACCCTGGGACCGCTATATCATAGTGAAATTTCACCACGGCAAAATAGGAGGAACTTAGGATATAAATTTTGTTGATTCCGCTCAACCTACTGTGGCACGAATCAATATGGCAAGGTCTTAGATCGACTCACGACCCCTCGAGCTCCAAGTGATTCAGTAAGAAAACATGGAGTGGAAGAATTCCATGGTACAAGTATGGAAGAGTCCGATAAAACCGAGTTTTGGCTTGAAAAACTGGAAAGGGCTCTAGATGAAATGAGATGTCCTATGGACCAAAAGGCCACATGTGTAGTTTCATTGCTGCAAGGTGCCGCTTATGATTGTGGAAGCTGGTTTTGAGAAATCCACTACTTCCAGATCCAATTACATGGGACTACTTCGTCATAGAGTTTAATACGAAGTATGTCACTCATGATTACAAGGAGTCAAAATGGAAGCAATTCTTGACTCTAAGACAAGGGAAACTGACAATGGATGAATATGAGAAAGAATTCAGCCGTCTTAGTAAATATGCATCGAAATCCGTTCTTACCGAAAAATCTGTGATGTAGACAAATTTGAGGTATTTGTATGAGTCCATCAAAAGGCACCTCACGGCAGCTACTTCACATAGTTGTCAATTTTTATCGCAAGGCAAGCAAATGGCAAAATCGGTAGTCCGAAATGAAGAGTCAAGAAAGAAGAAAGAGAAAAAGTTCTCAAGAAGGGGTTCCTTCGAAAGACCTAGAGAATCACAAAGTTGATTCCAGCATGTGGTTCACTTCACAAGGGGGTAGGAGACAAGGACCTACCATGACAAGGTTCCCAGCCAAGGCACTCTAATCTGACAAGAGGAAAGACCTCGCATGCCCGCAGACACATAGAAATCAGCTATGGTTTGTGTAGACGAGTAACCTGGGGTGTTTCGTGTGAGGAGTGATGAGTCGGTAAACTCAATTTACTTTTTAATCCATTTTTCTCGACCTCGTTATTTATAATGTAATTGCTTTATTTTTATGCGTAAAATATGGAAACCTTAATGCCTTAAGTTTCTGCGTTTTTACAAAGGTAATTGGCAAATACAACAAAGACCCAGAAAAATATGACCAAGGCAGCTAGGTCGCGACAAGGGATTCAGCAAACCAACAGTTTTTAAGCACGACTGAGCGATGATGCGGTTATGCGATCAAGCAAGATAAAAGCTTGAAAGACGCGCAACATGTTTTTAATATGTCGTGAGAGAAAACAATGAAGATCGCATTAAAACTCGCTGGCGGCTGCAGGTCCAAGGTCGCGACAAGAAGTGATATTGGGGCCAAGGGAAGGATGTTGTGACAAGAGACAGGATGCTGAGACAGAGAAAAAGCTTCAGAGAAGGATCTCGCCGCGACATCGTTCTGTATGTCGCAACACTGAAAGAAGACAACTCTTGTCGTGACAGAAAAACAATGTCGCGACAAGGAATGATTGCTTAATGAACTGATCAAGTTTCGATAAAGGAATTTGATGTTGCGACATGATGACAAGATGAAGATATCATTCGAGGTCGTGACAGCGCTTGGGTCTCGACAGAAGGTGTCAAACAGCTTAACCATGTTGCTACTTTATGTTTCAGCAACTACGACAAAGAGCTATGAAAAGGGCAAATAACTTAGTCGCGACATACTTTCCAGGTCACAACCAGAAATAAAAGCTAAATACACAACAACTGTTGTAACTGAGAAAATGAGGTTGCGACAAAGTGAGAAGTAAGAACATATAATCAAGTAGCGACTTCTATCTTATGTTGTGACGTAAATCAGATCAAAAGAATGGCCTGTCATGACTTCTAATTTGTATGTCACGATAAGAATTAACAATAAAGAACTTTGAGTTGCAACCTGAATGAAAGCAGAAGGCAACTAAGAGATGTTGCAACATAAAAGGGAAGCTGCAACCAGGAATCAAATCGCCGACAACAAAATAAAGTGGTCGTGACACAAACTATGTCAATGGCCACGTAACTCGCAAAGGAAGGAGAGCCGTCGATACGGAAACTTGGTCGCGACATAAATACTTGAGATAAGAAAACATTGTTACAACAAGAGTCAAGACTACTGGCAACTGAACTTGGTCCTGAAAGAACAATTCAAGTCGTGATTGAAAAATGATGATTCTCAAGAAAAAAATCTAGGTAAAAGAAGACAGCAAGGATTTTTAAGTTGCGACACACCTCGGGTTAGCAAAATAGGTGAAGCCAAAAGTTAGTCACGACAAAGAAATTCATGTCGCGACAAAGATTCCAAAGAAAGAAGAAACTCTAGGCAAAACTCATGTTGCAACTGAAAACTTAGTTGTAACAAAAATCAAGGGGATGGGCAACAAATTAAGTCGCGACAAAGAAATTAGGTCGCGACAACCAAATAAAGAAGCTGTAAAGAATAGTGTTGTAACATAAGACACAAGGTCGCGACTCCATATTGCCAAAAACAAAACAAAGAAGGTTGCGACAAGTAATTGAAGTCACGACAGACTTAGCAAGCTTAGAATTGCAACTCAGTTGCGACAAGCTATTTCAGGTCGCAACCTGAACAATGAGCTGGGCCATTGAATTGGGAAAATCCACTTGAAGCTTTCGAATCAGGCCCAATTGCTGGAAGTGTATAAATAGGCGTCCTTGCGTCAAGAGAAAGCAGCTTTTTCGGAACCTAGATCCTTGGGGGATTGAGAAGACTCACTTGTATATTTTTAGAATAAAATTAGTTAGAATTGTTTTGATTTTTCTGGATCTGAACCAGTGATCTGTTTTGAATTGTGAGTTGGATCAAATAGTTTAATCCCTTTCCAATTACTGCATGGAATTAATGAAGTCTAGACAAATTCTGGAATTCATTTATTTACGCTTATTACAAGCATGGAGGTGCTTGATCAATACCCATTATCGACACAGATTCAAAGATTTGAGAAGTTTAACTTCCAATGGAATGGATATGTTGTTAGTTATAGTCTTTTATGCATAAATTAGAAGGAATTTCCTGGATTTGGACTTTATTTGATTGATGTTGTTCTTGAAATAAATTGTTCCCAATATTAGTACCGAATACCCTCCAAAGGACTGTGATCCTCGCCTCCCGATTTCAGAAGCCTCCGAGTGACACAGAGATGGAGGTTTATGAGAGTTTAGAGCATTCAATTGGGGGTATGTTAGACTATTATTGAAGAAATAAAGACCTCTGAGAGTTCACTTCGATGAGTTGGATTATTTATCAATTTAAACAATCAAAGATTTCTCCTTGATCTGATGGACATATTCTGATCCCGTGTTAGCTGAGATCTAATCAAGGCAAGGGAGAACTTCATCAGATCTAAAGGAAGAGTCATCAACCATTTTGTAGAAGTTTTGCAATGGCCCTGTCTTGGGAAGCAAGAAATCTACAGTCCTAAGAAATGGGTATGAAGTATTGAAAAAGAAAAATGCTCATATCTTAAAAAGAGGGTTCTAAATACAAGTAATTGATTAGATCCCTGTTTATTGAAAGAAGTAGGGACATCTAATTGGTGAAGTTAAGGAGAAATCCAAGTTGTACTACTATGAGTCTTTGAAAAATCTAAATCCAGAATCAGGAGAGAGTCACAAGATGTTACGATGTCAAATTGGTAATTTCACAACACGCCTTTTTGTTTGCTCATTCTAACGTAGAATCGGGATGAAGTCAAGTTTATTTTATTTGTTTTATTTGGAATTTTATCCTTATAGTGAAACATCATATAGGATAATTTCGTTTCAACCTTAGCTTTTAAATTGTTACAAGGAAGTGCAAATAGTGTGGATCTTGAGTAGTTAGAGTAGTTGATTTTAAAATCCTTGTCAATCTCTGAGAGAATGATATCTAGACTTACATCCTTTTTTACTACTTGTATGACCTGTGCACTTGCAGTGTCTTAGACTAACCTACTTATAATTTCAAGAGCATCATACCATTTTCTAATTTTTAAACAACTTACTTCAATTTTGGTACCACTGCAGGGGAATTGTAAGGCTCCAGTAGAGGTATAAAGATTGAAAGGTTTAGGCCCTATTTGATAAACTATTGAAAATGTTCAAACCATTGAAAATGAAAATTTTCAATGGTTTTAATATTTCAATATGTTTGATAACAAAATTTTAGAAGCTCCTAATTGAAAATTTTAATGAAAAACTGTTTGAGAATTTTGGCAGGTAAAGACCTACTTAACGTGGAATGTAGAAAACGATCAACAAAAAAAATTTTAAATGAAAATAAATTTGACCAAAAAACCCTTATAAATAATATAATATTTTGCAAATATCTCTTCATCGTCTCTACCCTACATTCGAACTAGCCCAATCCGACCCTACTAAAATATTTTTTAGTGATATTACTTTTTACAATAATTAATAATTGTAGTGAAAAATAAAATATTATTCGAAACTCTATTTATTTTGGATAATATGTAATTTAATGATAATAAGGGTAAATATGTAAAATACATAATTTTCGTGATTCAAGATTTGCCAGCTATCAAACAATATATTTATCTTCAAAGATTCAATCACAAGAACTTATCAAACGCTTTACAAGACAAATTCAATACTTATTTAAATCTCAAGACTTAATTTTTTCATTTTATCAAACAGGGCCTTAGTCTATATATTCACATATGAACAAGTTTTATGGCGTCGCTATCGGGGATTGAAAGGATTTGACTAAATCAATATTTTGACAAAAGAGATAAATGCTGATTTGGACATTTTTCTTTATTTTATAAATGAAATTCACAAAAACATTTTTGACAACAGTGGCTGCATAAACTACTGATCTTTTTTTAAGCTTAAAGGATATATGATTTTTAATACCACTAATTCCATTTAATTCAAGATATTTCCATTTAGAAGTTATTTACGCAATGTGAAGCCGACCGATCTGCTTCATTAGATATTGAATTGGAAAGAACATTGACGAACTTAAGGAAGGCCAGAAGTGCAGAAACAGCAAATATGGAAAATGAAAGAATGGGTTAGACAGTAGATCAAGAAATAGCAGCAGAAAGGCCTCTGATGCAAGATACATTAGAGGATTTATGGAGACCAGTTATTCAAGAAGAATATTCAGCAGTTAAACAACCTGCTTTAGAGACTAACAATTTTGAGCTAAAACCAACATTGATCACCATGGTGCAGTAGAATCAATTTACAGGTCATCCTACTGAAGATCCTAACGAGAACATGGGCAGATTCCTTAGGATGGCCAACATAGTTACACTGAATGGTGTGAGACCAGAGGTGATTAAGCTACAACTCTTTCCTTTCTCTTTGAGAGATATGGCAGCTGATGAATACACATTTGAGTGATAATTACAGTAGAATTGAGCACATCTAAGTCACAATTTACCCACATTTGGTATAAGAATAGGTAATTTTTAATTTCTTCAGGTTTTAGACTTGTGCAGTCTTTCAAAGTTTAAAACGTAAGTGCATGAGGATGTATGTCCTAGAAGCCATATGAAGCACCATGATGGCAGATCACGGCATGGCAAGTCTCAGAACTCCAAAGAAAGCAAAGAAAGCACTGGGATATTGTACCTAAGATAACTTTTAAACTTGTAAATTTCCAAGACAACTTGGTCGAAAAGTGGCAAGGATTATATTGTACCAAGACAACTTAAACTTGTACCCATGACAACTCTGCTTGGAAAACCAATACAGGAAATTGTACCCGTATTAAACTTAAACATGTACCTACAATCAAAGATGGAAATTCCTCGCGGATTTGGTCCAGAACTCGATCCGTACGCGAGGGCACTCTTGTCAACGAACCAAAATGGGAAATCACATTGAAGCGGGGATATAAAAGCCAGTTATGACACAAGTAATAAAAAGTGTTTTTGACTTAGGTTTAGGTTTTCATAAAGAGGGCGGTTTTCTCCACTTCGAGTTGAAGTTTGTGTGATCCGACAAGATTTCTTTTCTTTTGCGTTTTTGAATTCAAGCATATGTAATCTTTCAAAGTGTGAACTATTATTTCGGTTTCAACTATAGTATTTCTACATTCTTCATTCTTAGGTTTTTCAATTGAATTCTGATTTTCTAAAATTATTATTTTTATGATTGAAGACTTCTTCAATGATAATTGTTCTATAGTTCCATGGAGTTCTAAACCCTTAATGCCGGATTCTACTGGGAAACCTACCCCGATCAAGGTATAGTCCCTCAATTCCTCTTTGAACTTCAATGGATTGTGGATGCTAATCACTATGGCAAACATTTTCTAAATCTTTAGTCAAGATATCTCTGACAACGTGTGAACGAGATATTCTCGTACACGCTGTGTTTGATTACAAATGCAAACTAAGGGTTCAGATTAATTGGGAACAGTGCTTATATTATCTAATCATCCTTTATTTCCCCAAAGAGCATTTAAAGATAAATTCTCCATCAAAGACCATTTATCAATGGTTCCTAGATGAGTTTGTAAAATAAGAGGTGTGGGACTTACATGATCGTGGCGAAGGAACCCTAAAATCCCAAGAATTTGCCTTCGTTTTAAAACATTCAAAACCAATAAACCATTCAATCAAACAACACAACCCTACAATTCCCTTTTTAAATCACACTTTTGGGAGAGTAACTCCTACCATCAACTAAATCGACCACTCCTCGTGGAGATGACCCGTGGATTCTTACGCATTACAATGCTGCATACAACCGCACTCCTACGCTGGGAATAGAATCTCAGAGCAATAAGGATAAGTATTTTTGGCGCCGTTGCCGGGGAGGCGACTTAACCGTTAACCAAGTGAGAGCTAGAGGTAATTTGCAATTGCATTGCAAATCCCAGACGCTCTCCATTTTTTTTTATTTTGTTTTTGTTTTAGCTGAAATTCAAATGGTATTTCTTGACGGATGTAGCGGAAGAGTGTCAGTTCGCTCGAACGAGCAGCGCCTGGGCTCAGTAAGAATAGTGCCTCCCCGAAATTAAGGAAATCAATAGGTCAATTGTCTCAAGATAACATTATACCTCAAATGGATCACCCCGTAATCAAGAACCTCCGCTTTTAACGAAGATACTCAAAGGATTCCTCAAGTAACCCACAAGGACTCAATGAACTCACAACACCTGAGTGATAGGAACGTTAACTTCCCAACAAAATCAATATAGAGGTCTCCCCGCTTCCTTTACCTAATGTGGAAAGAACCCTAGAGAAATCCTACAACTCAAAGGACTACAACCAATTCTTGTATCTGCCTTCCCAAGAGGCCACTAATTTCTAATGAAGTCATAAATGATCCGCTTCTTTACTCCGTATATCAAGGGTCTGAATCGAGAACCCTTATTCATTCATGAGATTTTGAAGATGTTTGCAAAGGCATTTCTTTCACTCGGCTCACCCCTCCACATAACTGCCTAGTTTACTTTACAGCAGAAGGCTAAAATTTGGTTTCATTCCTTGGCGCCTAATTCAATTTTACATGGGAAAATATGCGAAATGAGTTCCTCAACAAATTTTTCCCGCCGCACGCATTTTTAATGCTCTTACGCGAAAGCAATTCAGAACTTTTCCTCGAAAAAGCCCGTGAACCGCTTGTCGCGGTATGGAAAGATATAAGGATCTCCTCCATGCTATCCCTCACCATGGATTGATGTGTGACAAATAT
The DNA here is from genome assembly GCA_016808115.1 of Tetrastigma voinierianum. NCBI lineage: Eukaryota > Viridiplantae > Streptophyta > Magnoliopsida > Vitales > Vitaceae > Tetrastigma > Tetrastigma voinierianum. Next base: position 792,111 of record JAEQBH010000891.1, on the reverse strand, counting down.
GTGCATACTTTCATCAAGGATTATCCCCGACACAAACAGATATCCGCATGATGTGTGCAAAGTAATTTATGAAAAGAGTGCTAGGGAAGCAATCCAACTCTTTGACACTATAGCGTAGAATGCTCGAACTCGGGAGACTAACACCTCCATGTGACATCGCTAAAGTGCATAAAGACATCACGGGGCGAATCCATCACCTAAGAGAGAATGATGAGTTGCAAGCCAAAATTCAAGCACTTAACAAGGAAATTAGAGGCCATAGAGATGAAATAGTGAACGAGGTAACTAGTGTGCCTCAATTACCTCGCACCAAATGGACTTGAGTAGAGGAGCCACATTGTATAAAGTATGACCCTACACACGTAACCATTAAATGTCGCAATCTTCCTCAAGTTAAGGGAGCCATTCAAATTCGAGGCAAGCCAATGCCCTTAACTACCAAAGGAAACCTTTCAATTCCCATACTCAAACTTATAACTCAAGCGCAAGTATCCTAATTTTAGTTTGAGAAATGAGGGAGGCCTGCATAACCTGCCAAACAACCAAGGCCCTCACATTAAACCAAGGTTTTCCTAACTAAATCCTCCATTCGTAATCAAGGCGCCCCTAAGGATTTCATGGAAACTCTAATCAAGGTCATCATCCACCGAACCAAGGGAATCAAAGTCATGTTCTTTACCAACTCTCATAAGAGAAGTTTAGAGGACATAGTAATACGTCAGACAAACCCAACAATCCACAAACACAGAACCCGAACTCGCTTCCGACGATGTGAGATCTCAGATAACCAAGTTAACCTCATCCACATAGTAGCCTCTAAACAAGAAAAGTGTTCCATCTCAACCTATTCAAAATCCACAAGGCAAAATAGTGTAGGAAGTTCAGACCAATCGAGGTACCTCATCGTGGTCGTCACTACCCGAAGTGGTAAGGTAGTTGACAAAACCATTCCAAACTAAGGAACCATCACAAGAGTCTCACAAAGGAATCGGTTAGAGAAGATGTAATATCATGCTTCCTCATGTCCCTAAGACAAATGGATTTGATGATCAACCAGAGGAAGACAAGTCTACCCATATCCCTCCAGCTTCATACCTACATAGATTGAGAGCACCAAAGAAAGTGAATAACCATTCGGAGATTTATGAGCTGTTCAAACAAGTCAAACTGACATTCCTCGTTAGATACGCCATTAAGCAAATCCTATCATATGCTAAATTTTTAAAGGATTTGTGCACGGTAAAAAGGAAGTTAGGTGTCAATAAGGAGGCCTCATGATCGAAAGCAATCTACTCACTAATTCGAACAACTTGCCTAAAATACAAAGACCTGTGAAGTCCCATATTTCTATAGTAGTGGGAAATTCAAAGTTAGGCATGCTTTAGTGGGATTTTAGGGGCAAGTGTTAATTTGTTGCCTTACCAAGATATGTGGACCTAGGTTAGAGAATTCAGAGCCAACCAATATCACCCTCCAATCGGGTCGATCAGAGTAAAAATTCCTAGGGGAATAGTGAAGGATGTTTTGGTACAAGTGGACAAATTTTACTTCCCCGTGGATTTTGTTGTGCTTGACACTCAGCCTGTGGTAAACCAAGGAACCCGCCTAAAGAATTCTTGGTTTAGACCATTCTGGCAACCGCACTCACATACATTGCGTAGGAGGGCCCGATGACACTATCGCTTGGTAATATGACCGTTAATCCAATATTTTCACGTTATCAAGGGAACGGGATGAAGAAGATATGTGTGAAGTCAAGATGGTTGATTCTGGTACAAAAATACTTGGATACTCTCACATGATGATCCACTAGTCATGTTTGGTCGCCCGAAATTGGGATGAGAAGGGACTACACCGGAGTCGAGTTTCTACACTCAGTTATTGAGCATGCTGAGGTATTGGAAGTTAATGGGTGGGCACCTAAATTTGAACCATTGCCACCAAATGAGGACAAGGCATTGCCTTCCGAGGAGAGGCCACCTAAGCTTGAGCTAAAACCCTTACCAACACACCTTAAATATGCATTCTTAGGGGGGGAGGAAACTTTTCTAGTAATCATATCTTCATCCTTAGACTTGACTCAAGAAACTCAACTTTTGGAAATATTGAAAACCCACAGGACTGCTTAGGCTGGACAATTGCGGATATTAGGGGAATCAGTCCTTTGATCTGCACACATAGAATTCACTTAGAAGAGGATGTTAAACCTTCTAGGCAACCATAGAGACGACTGAACCCAATAATGAAAGAAGTGGTAAAGAAGGAAGTTTTAAAACCTTAGATGAAGATATTCACCCTATTGCGTATAGCAAGTGGGTTTGTCCAACATGTAGTTCCTAAGAAGTCCGGAATCATTAGTCGCAATGAAAATAATGAGCTCATTCCCTACTGTGTCACCTCAGGATGGGAGGGTGTGCATAGATTATAGGAAACTTAATGTGGTACTAGAAAGACCATTTTCCTCCGTTTGTGGATCGAGGCTGTAGAGAGTTGCGGTGGCATGAATTTATTGTTTTCTTGATGTGGGTACTCTCAGGGCACAATCAAATTGAGATAGCTTTGGAAGATCAAGAAAACTACGCTCACTTGCCCTTTGGTACTCTTCGCCTTAGGAAAATGCCCTTTCGACTCGTGAATGCAACTTAACTTTCCAACGATGCATGATGGGAATATTCAGTGACATGATAGAAAATCATATTGAGATCTTCATGGATGATTTCAGTTTTGGTGACTCATTTGGAGAACTGTTTAGAGAATTTACGAAGTTTTGGGAGAGGTGTCAAGAGAAAAATCTTGTGTTAAATTGGGGAAAATGTCATTTCATGAACACAAGAATCGTTTTAGGCCATCAGATCAAAGATGGAATCGAAGCTGGAGCAAAGCCAAAGTTGAGCTTGATTTCAACCTCCCTACCCCTAAGTGTGTTAGAGACATAAGGTCATTCTTGGGCCATGCTGGTTTTTATAGAAGGTTTATAAAAGATTTTAGTTCTATAGCCCGGCCCTTATGTACTTTGCTTGCTAAAGATGTCCCTTTCACATGGTCACAAGCTTGTGACACTGCTTCTACTAAGCTCAAAAACATGCTAGTGTCACCACCAATCATGCGGTCTCCTAATTGGGACCTCCCATTTGAGATCATGTGCGATGCTAGTGATTATGCCATAGGGGCCGTGGTTAGGACGTAGGGAAGACAAAAGGTTGGCCATTTAATATGCCAGCAAGACACTAGGACTCTCGTGACAGCCAACTACACAAACCATTAAAAGGAGTTTTTAGTTGTTGTCTTTGCTCTAGAAAAATTTAGGTCATATATTGTTGGCTCCCCTGTAACCATCTTTACAGATCATGCAGCTTTGAAGTACTTGCTCTCTAAGCAGGATACGAAACCAAGGTTAACTAGGTGGATTTTACTATGTCAAGAATTCAACTTGACCATCAAAGATAAAAAGGGGGTTGAGAACGTGGTCGCTGACCATTTATCTCGATTAGTTCCAGATTCCAACTCTCATGGCATACCCATAGGTGATAGTTTTCTGGATGAGCAACTCTTTGCTCTTGTTCATTGCCCATGGTATGCTGACATTGTGAACTACCTAGTAACTGGCCAGATTCCAGCTCAATGGGCTTCTCAACAAAAGAGAAAATTTTTGGCAGATATTAAGAAATACTATTTGATGATCCTTATCTATTTAAATACTGTCCAGATCAAATAATGAGAAGATGTGTGCCTAGTGATGAGCAGATTAGGATTTTAACTTTTTGCCACTCTGAAGCCTGTGGAGGACATTTCTCTGCTCGAAAAATAGCAGACAAGATTTTGCAAGCTGGGTTTTACTGGCCCACCTTATTTAAAGATTGCTTTGATTTTTGCAAAATCCAGACTGTGCCAAAGAACTAGGAGGTCACAAAACGAAACATGATGCCTCTTACCCCAATTCTAATTATTAAATTTACCGTTGGGGTATACTTGGCTGGGCCTTTTCCCCTTCTCGTGGTTATCTCTACATTTTATTATCCGTTGATTACGTACTCATAGGTAGGTCAGAGGCAATTCCAACAAGAACCAATGACCACAAGGTTGTTTTGAAATTTATAAAGGAACATATTTTTTCCTCGCTTTGGAACCTCGTGCAATCATTAGTGATGGTAGACTCCACTTTGCACCCGATCTTTGAAACTCATAAAAAATATGGAGTCACCCATAAAGTATCAACAAATTACCACCCATTGCACCAATGGTCGGGTTTCAGCTAGCTAATGTGAGATAAACATATTTTAGAAAACCCGCCAGTTCCGAATCGCAAAGATTGGTCAATCTGCCTTAACGATGCCTGGGCCTACCGCATCGCCTTTAAAACTATTCTCGTATGTCTCCTATGCTAGTTTATGGAAAAGGCTCGCGATTCCGTCAAAGAGAGATGGAACACCTAAGCCATCGGGCTATTCAAACTTTTAATTCGATCTAACCTGCTATGGCAATAGCATTGCGTTTAAATGAACTCAAGAACCGCTGAGAGAGTCAGGTTTAAAGCCCCGAATTTACATGAGCGGCTCAAGCTATTCCACGACAAATCTATCAGCTGTGAAAACTTTCAACCCAATCGTAGCATCGCTATACAAATCCCGATTGCATCTCTTCCGAAAGCTCCGCTCCCCGCGTTGGACTCCGCCCATTCATCGCTAAGGTGGTTTATCCATACGGAGTCGCGGAAATTGAAAATCCGGCAATGGGAACTCCTTCAAGGTGAATGTCAACGCCTAAACCATTCCTGAGCATTTCTCACGAGCATACCGGGGTGGACTTGGTAGACTCCGCTCTACCAAAATCCTCCTCCAAGTAACCTATTCTCCAATTTGTTGTTTATAGTTTTGATTTTATTTTTGTTCTTGCTTTCTATTTTTATTGTTTTTACTTCAATTGCTTTTCAATAAAATAGAAAATAAAAAATCGTGGGGCTCTTGTTTCTGTGATGCCTCCAATTCTGTTGTGGGGGTACACTTAGTTCGACGCATTGGGGACAATGCTTGTTTCTGTTGTGGGGGTAGGTGTACACTGGTTGAATTGTCACTATGCGCTGCTATATGTTCAAATGGGTCAAAATTTTAAATTCGTCTCGAAAACACATTATGTTTCACCTACAATGTACATACCAAAGATGTTTCATTCACTCTACATCATCTTATTGAACGTACATCTTAACAAGCATACACAACAAGCTTTTGTGTTCTTCCGTGGATTGCCCCTTGCATCTCTACCTACTCCATCAAGCCACACAAAACCACATACTTGAGGCCAAAATTTCTCCGATCTTGCTCGTTATTGTTTCCAATTATGCATCAATTTAGCCGGCCATGTTAATTTACGCATCATAGTCTTTACTTAACACCTTGCATAATTGGAAAATGATTGTAGGCCATTATTTCTTTGCATACCCGTGATTTGTAGTGTCTCATCCCTCGCACCCATTCGAGCTTTAAGTCGTCAAGTTTATTCGAACCTTAGAACTGGGATTATGGAACAAAGAAGGATCTTATGGAGAGATTGAAGGTATCCCAAGCATGAATTACAGTGACTAAGTCTACGAATGCAGTCAGCTGTGGTATTTGAACAAGAGAAAAAGTGAACATGCAGCAAAACCCGGGATGAGCGCGCTTGAAAAGGTCAAGATGTATAGTGGCACCACCTGCTCCAAAAAGTGAAAAAAAAAAAAAATATATATATATATATATATATATATATATATATATATATATATATTCAAAAAAGAAAAAAAAAAAGAGAAAATCAGCTTTGAACAAGTTGTCCTAAGATAACTCTAATCAGACCTAAGACAACTTATTCAAAAAGTGGTAAAGGGCGGCCAGACCGTACAACTTAACATGCACTTCCAGACAACCGGCTCCGGAGTCACGTAAAGGGTTTTAAACCAAAAGTTGGCGCCCTTTTCATTTTCCATATGTTTTCGCGATACCACAAGTTAAGCCTCTAGCCAAGCCATTCCTCTCACAAGCATTCTAAGCTCACCAGTGGTTTCCGACACGGCTCCAGATTGTTTGTCCGCAAATGTTGTTCAAAAGTGGTAAGCCCTACAACTCTTTACTAGCATTGTTGATCTTCTCTCGGCTATACATGGATTTGTTTGGTCGGGATTTGGCATGTTATTCTTGATTGGGTCGGGTCAGGAGTGTATGTCACACATGGGCGTGGAGATCAAGACTGATGTGCAATGTACAGCCCAAAGGCTGTTCGAGACAGGTTTTGGGATATGATGATTTATATCCAGCTTATCCGGGCCGTTATTACTATCATTGCCATTTCCATGGCATCGCTCTAAGAATATCAGGAGAGGAAAGGCATCCAGTTCCTCTATGGAACAAGCTGTGAAGAAGCGAAAATCTGATGCCTCCCAACCGGTCAAGAAGGGGAAGGGAAAACGAATTGCATCCTCTTCGGAAAGTGAGGAATTATCCGACAGTGATGATGAAGAAATAGAGGCTATGTTTGTTGAGGATTCTGAGGAGATAACAAAATGGACCTTGGCCAATGGCAAACAGGGGTTTCCACCGCTGTGAGGGGTGTTAATTTGGAAACGTTTTATATTCTCATCCCATCAGGGGATTATCCAGAATGTAATTATGCACTTCAGTACACCGAGGTTCATGGATTTCACCCTCAATAGTTCGGAGTTCTACACCAACTTGAAGGAAAATCACGGTTGAAACCGTATTGAGACTTCTATGATGGGAAAGGCACCTTCAGGTCACTCCCGACTGACATAGCACATGTCTTACATCATATTCGCCCGAGTTTCTGGACCGACCATATCCACTCGTGGCTATCGATTTCGATGCCCAGTTGTTCATTGAGGCTATGTGCACCCGCCCCGTGCCCATGAGTGGATTTTTGAAAAAAGAATTCGTTCCTGGAAAGCTCAAACTAATACGCCTCGATGAACAAGATCATTCCACACAGGATTGAGCATATGGTAATGAAAAGTCCCTACCAAGAATGTATTCGCTTTTGTAATGAGGTTAAGGACTGAAGTCGATTAACTATGCATTAGTCATATGGTGCGAATGGGGATTTCTTGCAATATTCGAAGCGACGGCATATTCCATTCCCTTCGCTTGTGACTAGTATTGTGGAAGAGCGGGGATGGGGAGCAGTTAAATAATAAGGGTGTTACTGGGGCGGGGCGATCTAAGAGCGAGGCGAGCAGGCGACATCCACTAGACCTCGGCCCTCGACCCTCGGTGCCTTGGTCACCTCCTCCGGGGACCACTTCATCACGGCCCGGCACCATCGAGCACGTAGCCTTTGAAGAGGATGGGCGGCGGATCGAGGGTGGTTGAGTCGTTCTCGGAAGCGGGCGGGAGCTGGATCGACGTCTTTCGAGGCTTGAGAGCCACATTTTCCAGGGAGAGCCAGCGATGGCGGATGCTTCTCGAGTTAGAGGAGATTGAGGAAAATTAGATGGCGTATTATTGGAGCGAGGGCGTCTCTTCACGATGAGGATGAGAGGCGGCCATTTGCATGGTTGTGTTAGAAGGTGGAGCTAGGGTGGTGTTGGCAATCGGGTAGTAGACCTTAGCCATGTTATGCCAACACCGTTTGATCTTTACCTTTTCTTTCGTTTAGCCCACGGTCATTACAAACTTTAAGACCTCTTTGATTCTTATGTTCTTTGTTCCTTTTGACATTATGCGTGATGGTTCGTGTTACATGTTATATGATTGCTTACCTTACGCCGATCCTACAGTTCAGCGCTTGCATGACTATCTTACATGTCTTAAAGTCTATAATCCTTGTTGAATACCCAAGTACGTGTCGACTGTTATGATGTTCATTGTGTAGAATGGTTGGTTTAAATGAGTCATGCTGGTGCATACTAAAGTGGGTGCAATATTTTACTCCATAATTGCTATTTTGAGATTCTTGCGAAGCTTGACTATCTGGGCGCCTTGTTGAGATTCATACCGAGTGGGTAGTTCTGATCTAAATCTTGCTAGGGACTAGCAAGATGCGAGGATGGGGGTGTGATGGATACACATTTGAGTGATGATACAGTAGAATTGAGCACATCTAAGTCATGATTTACCAGCCATTTGGTATAAGAATAGGTACTTCTAATTCTTACATTGTTTTTAGACTTGTGCGGGTCTTTGGGTTTAAAGCGTAAGTGCACAGGATGTATGTCAGGAAGCCAATATGAAGCACTATGGATGTGGGTGAACGAATTGTGAGTCTCGGGAACTCGACAAAGCAAAGAAAGCACCGGTGGAGCGTATTAATAAGAATGCGACTTCAGCACATGCAGTGCAAACTTCTTTGAAAAATTAGCGATGGACATATGTGTCTGCAGATACAACTTAAACATGCAGGGTACAACTTGTAATAACGGTGGTGAAATTGTGCCGGCTGGCGCATGGAAGTGCGGGATTTGTCGGGAAGAACTCGTCAGATGCCTTGAGAGACTCACTCTTGTCCAGCCCACGAACGAAATGGAAAATCACATTGAAGGGGATATAAAAACGAGGACCACCAGTAATAGGCGACTTTTGACTTCTAGGTTTAGGTTTTCATAGGAGAAGGGTTTTCTCTCCACTTTTGAGTTGAAGTTTGTAAAGATCAGTTGAAAGATTTCTTTTCTTTTGGCCTTTTTGAACTCAAGCATATGTAATCTTTGAGCAGGAACTATTATTTCGGTTTCAATCATAGTATTTCACATTCTTCATTCTTAGGTTTTGCAATTGAATTCTGATTTTCTAAAATTATTATTTTATGATTAGACTCTTCAATGATAATTGTTCTATAAGTTCCATGGGTTCCTAAACCCTTAATCTTTGGGATTCTACGGGAAACTCACCCTGATCAAGGTATAGTCCCTCAATTCCTCTTTTGAACTTCAATGGATTGTGTGATGCTAATCACTTGTGCAAACATTTTCTAAATCTTTAGTTGGGCATATTCTTGACAACGTGTGAGCAGATATCCTCGTGCCGCATAGCGATTAAATGCAAACTAAGGGTTCGTATTAATTATTGAGAGCAAGTGCTTAGTATTATTCAATCATCACTTTATTTCCCAAAGAGCATTTAAAGATAAATTCTCGAAATCCAAAGACCATTTATCAATGGTTCTAGATGAGTTTGCAAAATAAGAGGTAGGACTTACATGATCGAAGTGAGTGGAACCACAAAACCCCGACAATTGTCTTTTCTGTTTTAAAACATTCAAACCCGATAAACCATTCAATCAAGCAACACAACCACACAATTCTCTTTTAAATCACACTTTTGGGAGTAACTCCTGCGATCACCTAAATCGGACCACTCACGTGGAGATGACACAGTGGATTCCAGCGGTATTCTGATCTTGAAACTATTTGTAATTCCTACGGCTTGGGAATGGGAATACGAATAAGGGCAGAGCTGACAGCCACATGGTTTGAATCATTGCCATATGGCTCAGTTAACACATGGGAAGAGTTGGTGGGGCTTACTAGGTAGATTTTCCCTGAATCCCTCACATACGAAGAAGAGGAGATCATTGGGTTGAAACGGGGAGGATGAAGCATATGCGCAGGAAAGATGCAAAGGCTGGTGAAGAGGTGTCCTATGCATGACATAGACACGAAGACCCCGAATGGATATTGTCTACCACTCACTGAATAGTACCTCTGGGGTATAATAGTCGACTTGCTTTGGGGCATTTAAGCAAAAATGCAAAGAAGCGAAGGCAATTGATAAGACGTAAATGCAACATGAAGGCTCCATCTAAATCTTTAGTGAACAACAGCAGAACAAAGGGGAGTGGGTTCATTGAGCTAAATAAAATGACTGCTATAGAAGCAAAACTTGATGCAATAATGCACAGGTTGGGGAATCAAGAGAAAAGAATGCACTCTGCTCATGAAATTGGAGCAGTGGAAAGAGATGGAATCAGAAGAAGTGTTGAGGGACCAATTGATGAGATCCTATCAAGTTGAGAGTAAGAAATATTTGAATGACTAAGAGAAGCTACCATTTCAAGCCTAACCCCCAATTTGCCTACACACTATACACCGACAACGAGGAGCAGTAGGGAACTTCTCATATGTGGTGGAGGAGCATAACAGGCCCAGACATGGGCAAAATTTTGTGGTATAATCCACGAGGTTGTGCGGCGGCCGGCAAGGGTAGAATAGAAATGAATATCAAAGTCAAAAGAGGACTCAGTCCTTTGAGGAGCAAATGTTGCAGTTCATGGAGGACAACAAATTACTACTAAACCTCCATGAACATAAATTTGCTAAGTCGGAAACTTTTAAATCCAACACAAATTTTTCAAGTAAACAATCTTCTACGCAGAACTTGAAACACATAGGTTGGCAGGTTGGCCTCAGCCTTGCAAAACAGAACCGGATGCCTTCACTAGTGACACCCGAAGAGTCGAGATTGTATGGCGATCCCGAGGTCGAGGAATTAGCGAAGGAAGTGAGCAACAACGAGGAAGCGAGGAAAAGAAAGAAAGGTTTGAGACGAGAAGAAGTGAAGAAACTGGAGAAGGATAGAAACAATTGAGTGGGCTGCGAAGCGAGAATAAGATGCATCTTGAGTATGGGAAAAAGCGTGAACAAGCGAGAAATAGGAAGGTTCGAGCGAAAATGCACAGTTAGATTCATGAGACGGAGAGAGCGAAAGAAGGGAGGAGCAAATTTTTTAAATTCTTGGGAAATTTTCAAGAAAGATAGAAATTAACATTCCATTTGCAGATACTTTATAACTCAAATGCCAAACATGCTTAAATTCTTGAAGAAGGACATCTTGAGCGAAAGAAAAATTGGCGAGGAAGGTGGTGAGCTTTAGCTATGACATATAGTGCCGATTATCGAGATCTACCAACTAAGATGAAAGACCTTAGCAGCTTCACCATTCCTTACACTATTGGGAAATATGAATTCAAGAAAGCTTTGTGTGACTTAGGTGCCAATTGTACAAAGGTTGAGTTTGGGGTAACTTACTTCAGCCAATGATTACAACTAGCAATGGGCGTGGAATTGATAAGCGCGACGGAAAGGAGTCCTTGAGGATGTCTTGGTCGAGGTAGGGAAATTCATTTTCCTTGTGGATTTTGTTGTCATGAAAATGGAAGAGGACACCACCGAGGTTCCTACATTTGTTAGGAAGACCCTTTTATGGCTGGAGAGTACGCTCTTATCGTGTACGAAGGGTGAGGCTTACCACGAGGTGGGAAATGAAGCAGTGCACTTCAACCTCAACAAAAGCTTAGGACAGTCTGATGTTGATGAGGAAAATTGTATGGCTGTAGATAACATTAGTCCCATTAGTCTTGAATTGAACTCTGAATGTAATATCCAGCATTCTATCAATGAAAATGAGATTAATTTCTAGTATCTTAAGAGTGTTGATTATGAATTCTTGCGTCCCAGTTTGAAATACCGAGAAAGCAGTCTTGAGTTTGATTAATGATCGAAAAAAATCATGTAGTAAGGAAAGAAAACAGCGAGCAGAAACAAGTCTGAGAAGGTTGATATTGAAGAATTGCTAGTCATCGAAGTATGATTTCTTAGAGCCGAGAAAAGGCAAAACCGGTGATTATATCGAATTTGCATTGACAGCGGGGATGAAACGAAGTACATTAAGATTCACAAGGAAATCTGAGGAAGCGGTGGCAATTCGATTGAAGATCTGAGATTATCGGTCCTTTTATTTGCATGCACAAATCATCTTAGAAGATAATGCAAAGCTTCAATTGAACACCCGAAAAATTTGAATCAATGATGAAGGATGTTGTAAGGAAGGAAGTGCTGAAATGGTTAAATGAAGGTTTTATTTATGCAATATCAGAAAGCCCTTAGGTGAGCCCAATTCATGTGGTTCCTAAGAAGGGTGGATTCACTTTGATCAGAAATGAAAGGAGTGAACTAATTCCCACAAGAACTGCGACAGGATGGAGGGTGTGTATAAATTACAGAAAATTAAATCCTGCAACCAGGAAAGATCATTTTCCTCTACCTTTCATTGATCAGATGTTGGATAGATTGGCAGGACACTCTCACTTAGATTCTTGAATGTTATATATGTTTTTACAAGTATGCATTGAGTGAATTGAATGAAATTGTTGAGTCAATCATAGGAGAATAAGAGTTGCAGGAAAATAGGCATAAAACATTTTTTTTCAAGACCTGAAAATCTACTAGGTCACGACTTGACAATTGAGTCGCGACAAAGTTTTGAATTGATAACATGAGATCTAAGAAAATTTTGTGTCGCAACACAATTCTTATTGTCGCCACAGAAATTAGTCGCGACTAGGGTTGCGACCTAATTTCTGGGTCGCAATAGTGTTGTGAATCTGGATGACTTGTGAAAGACATGGTGTTGTGACAGTAAAAGCTAGGTAGCAACCAGGAATAACAGAAGAAAGAGGAAGGTATGTCGTGACATCAATTTTATTTTTAAAGACCATAATTTTTGTTGCAACAAACCTAATTAAGTCGCGACAAGAATTTGTTTAAACTACATTAGTATTGGTCTTAACATTCTGTTTGAAGTCATGACATTTAAATGCGGTGTTTATTATTAACAGATTAGTGTTGTGGCACAGGAATTAAATGTTGTGACATTCCCGATAAGGCAAGGATATCATTGAACCCATAAATAAAGAACTGAAGGTGAACAACGATCTCTTCCCAAGCTGATTCGATTTGCATCCTCACCCAGCTTTTCGTTCTTCTCCTCTCATCGAAGATCTAAAACCCTAGATTCCCAAAAACCCAATTTCAAAATCTCATCGATGGCAGAAAACCAAAATCTTGTCCCCAATCTCAGTGAGATGATGAATGAATATACTCAAGAGGAAGAAGAGGTTTATCAGGAACCTCGAAGCAGTATCTGATTGAGGAACGAGGCTTAGCGAGGCAGGAACAACCGGCGGAAGGAGGCCCAAGGCCAGAGATCGTGTAAATCGTAATGCGAGGCCGCGGGGAAGTCGGGAAGAGGGAAGGGACGTTCGTGCTTGAAGCTCGTCTGCGTGGGAAAAGCAAATTTGCTGACAAGGGTTTCATTAGCAAGAGGGGTTTGGTAAGTTTATCTCCCATTTTTCAGAAATAATAGAAAAGAAGGGTTGGAGCTTCTTTGTGAGCCTGAGCTCTGGTTTGTGCACTCTTGCTAGAGAGTTTTACTCGAATATGGTAGAAATGAGGGATGACTTTGTATATGTGTGAGGAGTATGGGTTCCTTTAGGGCACAAGAAGATCAATGAGATGTTTTAGATGAAGGAGCTAAAACATGGCTCCAAATTCAAAAAGCTAATTGACAAACCAGATCATGAAAAGATTGTAAATCTGTGTTAACGGATGGAAAGGAGATGGAGACTGACTAAGAAGAATCTCTGACAAGTATAAGGCGGGGTCCCTTCTGAAAAGAAGCAAAGGTTTTCATAGCATCTTGTTATAGTCCCTACCAAACACTTGTGCTCAGTCGGGGAGCAAGAAGCCATCATATTATATGCCCTTACAGAAGGGATATAAAGTGAATGTGGGGGAGAAACGTCGAGAAGGTTCTATTATGGGATACCATTTGAGCAACGAGAGGATTAATTCCCTCGTCGGCAACCATCACTAGATTATGTATCTTGGGTGGAGTGAAAGGAAGGTGGGAAAGAAGAAGAAACATGCCTAGAGTCTCTCTCTAACCTTATTTAGAGGGTAATAAAGGGCGAGCAGAAAGCAAAGAAATAGTAAGGTGAAGCGAAAATGCGAAGAGAGGAGAATGAAAATATGGAGATAGAAAATTTCATAGAAAAAGTCCCTTTAGCAGAAGATGAGGAAATGGAGGGAAGAATGAGTCCATTACTTCATTCATGCCGCAATGAAGAAAATTTTCTGAGCATATGCAAGAGCTCAAGAAAAATGAAGGGGCTGCGAGATCATGGAGATGTTAGTCTTAGATGAGGAAGGAGATGAAGAAAGATAAAGAAGTGGGAGAGGCGACAACGGTCGGAGGAATTTTTAAGAAGGCGATTTTAAAAGAAGAAACATCAATGGGAGTAGAATTTAAGGCGACGGAAGAAGAATGGAAAGAAGGACTAGGCAAGGAGAAGGAATGGTACAGAAAGATGAAGAAGCTGACTTGGAGAGCTTTCTCTGATAATCAATACAAAAGAGATTGAGAACTCTGACAATTTTGAGGAAGAGAGAAATTTGAAATGGAAGGAAATATGTTGAAAAGATAGAAGCTTTCAAGTACCTCACATGAAGAAGTTCAAAGAATTTGGGAGGCTCATGAAAGAAGAGATATGGGTAGAAGGCTGATGATGTTTACGGGAGAAAATTTTGCATGAGCTTAGACTGATAAATAGAATTTGTCAAACATGCTAAGTGTTATTCTTGAGGTGGAAACATGATCCCGATCACGTGGGCGGAAAGCAAGACACCTTGATCACTGCGGTGGAATTCCTGAAATGATCTAGTCCTCATTTGGAAAGGAAGAGGTCTTGAAGAAAAGACGACATCACCTTACGAAATTTTCTCCTGTTGGCAAGTTTTGACATAGATCCTCCCAATATAATACCTCCCAAATCTTATAAGAAAAGGAAGTGAATTTTCATAATTTTTTTCTTTTCTTTTCCCTTTTGGAATTATATTCTTTCTTCATCATAATAGAAATTCAATATAGTTTATCTTTTTTATCTTGTGAGTTGTTCTCTTAAACTATGAATTTGATTGTGTTGCTATCAATGATTTTTGCAATTAGAACATATGTGTTGTGGAAATGCTAAAAAAAGGTCTGGTAGTTGAATAGTTTTAGAAAGTACATTAATTGTTTGGATGAATTGATTGATTAATTGAATTAGGTTGTTGTTATTGATTGATTATACGAAATAAAAGGATCTATGTATTGACTTTCGTGGTGAATGACACAGCTTGACCAGCGATAACATCCAAGCAATACTATGGTAGAAAGGGAAGTAGGATTAATTAAAAAAGCTGAAGCAAGAAAGTTGCAAGCTGACTGAATAAAAGTTGAAAATGCAAATTAGGAAAAAGTACACAATTGAGAGAACAAATAAGATTCTTGAATCAGGTATTGTGTAAGCCCCGGTTAAGTTATCTGAAAATCTTGAAAACAATACATGGTCAAGTAAGTCCTTAACAAATTGGGAATGATTAGGGACATCTTCTGGGGTGATTCACGGTCCTGAGTAAGGTCTAGGAGCTTGTTGAGGCGAAATCTGAGCAAAGCAGCTAACGAGAAATTATAGAACCATCTTTGGAAGTTTGAACCTTTTCAAGCCTACCCTCATTATATGCAATTGCATACACTCTAGTTCCATGCTTTGAGCCAAAATGCCTAACTATTTCAATACACAACAATTCAAAACCTAAAATCCCTCCCTTAAGCTAAACCTGCAGCAAAGAACCCAAAATTACCTAGTTTTCAAGAAAAGAACTGTAATATACAAAAGGGAATAAGATTGAGGGAATATATTTCTTTTGGATTGCAAGGAAGGAGGAGACAAGACCAGTTGAAAGACTAGAGATGCAGAAAAGAAGTCAAAAAGGGAATAAGTTTTGTCTTGTGGCCTATCTCTCTTAGACAATTAAGTTCTTGAGGTGTTCATGACTAGTACCTAATGCCAATTGGTAACAGAATTGCCCAGCAAGTTCTCTAAGAGTGATAGAAAGCCTAAAAGGCAAGCATTTACACAATTCTAAATCTTTAGCAGTAAAGAGAAATAAAAGAAAGAGTTCTAGTTAAAGGAATTTAGCAGTAAGTTTGAAAGTGGCAATCAAAGAGACCACAATATGCGAAGATGCACCAAAACGAGTTTGGGGGAATTATTAAAGTTAACATCGTTAGGAAGGAAAATGATGAAAGAAGGCAATTATCTTGCGAAGGAAAGAAGAGTGGAATGCAGGTAGTTTACGGCCCTAAATTTTCTAGTATCTACCCGATTACCCAACTGACTTTATTCTGAAGACCTAAGGAGCCCGTTGATCTTGAAGGTTGAATTTTTACATTAGCTGGAGATAAATATGAAAAACAAGCATATGGGACTTTGACTAATTTACAAAGGGAGATTCTCGAGGAAAGATTAACTTAATTTACCCGAGGAAAAGGAAAGAAGACCAACACACACTCATAGAAACGAGTTGATTAATTTGCTTGTTTACAATATAGAATTCATCACTTTATTTGTAATAGAAATTAAGAAAAACTTTTCCTTCTTCTGAGTTAAAAACTGAAATTTGAAATCATGCTGCAACTGACTTATTTCAGGTCTATTGGAGGAATCAGAAAAGATTGTAGTATAGAACAGAAAAATGTCCTTAAAAATGAAGTTCAATTGTTTGAGGACAAACAAATCTTTCTTTCTTTGTGAGACGAAAAGTTGTTAAAGTTTTGGGAATTTATGAGTCGAAAACTCACCTACTTTTAATCCATTTTTCTGACCTATTGTTATAATGTAATTGCTTATTTTTATGCAGAAATATGGAAACCTTACAAAATTTATGTTTCGCGGTTTTTTCTGACCGAGAGTGTGCATCTGACAAAGACCGGAAAAATATGACCAAGGCGCCCAGGTCGCGACGAGACTTTGAAATTCGCGGCTGAGGTTCCATGAGCGGCCAGTTTTAAGTCACGACTGCGGTGATGATGTTGCTACGAGACTGCAGATAAAAGCCTAAAGAATGCGTCATAACTGCGTTTGTAATATGTCGTGAGGAAAACAATGAAGATTGCACAAAACTTGGTTGCGATAGAATCGAGTCGTGACGAAGTGATCACGTGCAGGGAAGGATGTTGCGGTGAAACGAGGATCTTTGAAGGAGCCGAGGAGAAAAGCTTCGCCGAAGGATCTTGTCGCTGACATTGTTTTGTATGTCGAGACAACGAAGAGACAGCCCTTGTTGCGGCGTGAGAAACAATGTCGCGATAGGGGCTGATTGCCAATAGGCCGACCCGAGTTTCGACAAAGGAATTCGATGTTGCGACATGATATAAGATGAAGATATCATTCGAGGTCGTGATAAAGGCTTAAGGTCGCGACGAGGGGAAGGTTACGAAAACGGTTAAATCATGTTGTACTATGTTTTGACGGCTTCTGACAAGAGCGAGGTGAAAAGGGTAACAACAGTCGCGACATACTTTCGGTCGCGGCTTGAAATAGAGAAGCTAAATACCGCGACAAGTGGTGGCGAAAATGAGGTTGAAAAAGTGAAGTAGAACATATAAGCGGGTCGTAACTTATCTTTATGTCTTAACGAAATTGCATCGAAGAAATGGCACAGTCGCGACTTGAATTTGTATGTCACGATGGGGAATTCAACAAATCCATGACTTTGAGTCGCGACCTAAATGAAGCGAAAGTGACGGCGATGTCGCGACATAAAGCGAAGTTGTAACCAAGAATCAAATTGGCTGACAACAAAAATAATGTCGTGACACAAAAACTATGTCATGACATAGAACTCAGTGAAGGGAAGGACAGCCAAGTCGCGACATGGAAACTTGTTCGTAGAACATAAATACCAGACAACGTTGTTCTGCGAAGAGGCAAAATTTGCAGCGGTGAACTTTGGTGTGTGAAAACAATTCAAGTCATGTTGAAAAGGATGATTCTTAAGAAAAAAATAAGTAAAAGAAGACAACAAGGATTTTTAAGTTGCAACACACACTTGAAGAAACAAAAGTGGTGAAGACAAAAGTTAGTCACGACAAAGAAATTCATGTTGCGACAAAGATTCCAGAGAAAGAGAAGAAACTAAAGCGAAACTCATGTTCGCGGCCCGAAACTTAGTTGCTGACAAGAATCAGGATGGACAACAAATTAAGTCGACAAAGGCTAGGTGCGAAGCGACCAAATGAAGAAGTTTGTAAAGAAGCGGTGTTGTAACGAGAAGACCTGGTCGGCGACTCCGTATTGCCAAAACAAAACAAAGAAGGTTGCGATAGCGGTGGAAGTCGGCGAGCAACGAAGCTTAGAATTGCAACTCGGTCGCGGCGAAGCTATTTCGGTCGCGGCACGAGCGATAATTTGGGCGTTGGATTGGGGAAAATCCACTTGGAAAGCTTCCGAGATCGAGGCCGATTCTTTGGAAGTGTATAAATAGGCGTCCTTACTTCAAGAGAAAGTAGCTTTTCCAGAACCTAGATCCTTGGGGGATTGAGAAGACTCACTTGTATATTTTTAGAATAAAATTAGTTAGAATTGTTTTGATTTTTCTGGATCTGAACCAGTGATCTGTTTTGAATTGTGAGCTTGATCAAATAGTTTAATCCCTTTCCAATTACTGCATGGAATTAATGAAGTCTTGAAAAATTAAGGTGTTTTATTTACGAGTTTATTACGATTACGATTGGAGGTGCTTGATCAATACTCCATTGTTGATTGTGATTCAGTATTTGAGAAGCGCAGCTTCCAATGGAATGGATATGTTGTTACTTATAGTCTTTTATGCATAAATTAGAAGGAATTTCCTGGATTTGGACTTTATTTGATTGATGTTGTTCTTGAAATGAATTGTTCCAATGTGAGTAGAATACCCTCGAGGCGTATCTGCTACGATTTCCAGGAAGCCCTCTGAGTGACATAGAGATAAAGGTTCTTGAGAGTTTGGAGCATTCAATTGGGGGTATGTTAGACTATTATTGAAGAACTAAAGAGCTTTGAGAGTTCACTTCGATAAATTTCAATTCACTTAGGGTTTGAAGTTGAGTTGGATTATTTATCAATTTAAACAATCAGAGATTTCTCCTTGATATGATGGAAAGATCATGATCCCATGTTAGCTAAGATCTAATCAAGGCAAGGGAGAACTTCATCAGATCTAAAGGAAGAGTCATCAACCATTTTGTAGAGAAGTTTGTAATACTTTTGTCTTGGGAGACGAAATTTGCGATCTGAAATGAGTATGAAGTATTGAAAAGAAAAATGTCCCGAGATCAATCTTAGAAGGGTTACGAATCTTAGTAATTGATTAGATCCCTATTTTTTGAAAGAAGCAGGGACATCTAATTGGTGAAGTTAAGGAGAAATCCAAGTTTTACTACTATGAGTCTTTGACAAATCTTAATCCAGAATCAGGAGAGAGTCACAGTATGTCATGATGTCAAAATTGGAAATTTCACAGCAGTTCCTTGCCAGTGTTCATTCTAACAGAGAACTTATTCAATCCAGTTTATTTTATTTGTTTTATTTTGAATTTTATCCTTAATATAGAAACATTATATAGGATAATTCTGCTTCTCAACCTTAGCTTTTAAATTGTTACAAGGAAGTGCAAATAGTGTGGATCTTGAGTAGTTAGAGTAGTTGATTTTAAAATCCTTGTCAATCTCTGAGGGAATGATATCTAGACTTGCATCCTTTTTTACTACTTGTATGACCTGTGCACTTGTAGTGTCTTAGAGTAAACTCATTTTATAATTTTAAGAACATCAGACCATTTTCTAATTTTTAAACAACTTACTCCAATTTTGGTACCACTACAGGGGAATTGTAAGGCTCCAGTAGAGGTATAAAGATTGAGGTTTGATACATATATTCACGGGCGAGCAGGCTTGATCATGTGATGCTTGACTGTCCGCGAGGATCAAGAAGTTCTAAAATTCCTCAAGGAAGTGGAAGAGGAGGGTCAATGTACCTCAGGAGACTGAAGTAGGGAGTGAAGGACAAAGTGGTTCTAGAAGAGGTAGTGCTTGAGGAGACAGAATCGATCTGCTATAGCCCCTGCCCGAGCTTATGCTATGAGAGCTCGTGAAGATCCAGACATACCGGGGGTTATTACTGGTACTTTCACTCTCTTTGATATTGACTTGTATGCTTTAATTGATCCAGGCTCTACGCATTCATATATATGCATGGAACAAATGAGTGATAAATTGCCTTCAATAGAGCTGTTAGCTTATGACCTGCTTGTTACCGTCCTACAGAGGCATAGTGTTAGAGTCGGCGGAGTGTGTATAAGAATTGTCCCCTATTAGTACATGATAGGTAATTTTCGGTTAATCTGATTGCTTTGCCTTTTCATTAGTTTGATTTTATTTTGGGCATGGATTGGTTATCCACACATCGGACCATAGTTGATTGTGATAAGAAAATAGTACTGCTTAAATGTTTTGACCTATCAGAAGTAACAGTACATGGTATCCGATCTGAACCAATATTGAAAGTTATTTCAACTATGGAAGCCCGACGTTTTCTTAGAATAGGTTGTGAAGCCTTTTTGGTTTGATTCTTGACTCCAAAAGAGAGCAAGTGAATTTAGAAAATATTCTTGTGATTAGAAGTTCACGATGTATTTCGGAAGGCATTACAGGTACCACTAAAGAGAGCGGATCTCTCATTGAAGTTGTCTGAGCGACTCCTATTTCGAGGGCACCTTTATCGTATGGCTCAGCTGAAATGAAGAGTTGAAGACTTCGACTACATGAGCTATTGGATAAGAATTTCATCGGAGCCTAGTGTCTCACCTTGGGATTGCATCGGTTTATTTGTTAAGAAGAAAGATGGCACTCTTCGGATGTGCATTGGCTCTTAGGCAAATAAACAAAGTGGCTTGAGTTAAGAAATAAAATATCCATTTCGAGAATAGAGGATTTGTTGATGGGTTGAGAAAGAGAACGAAGTGTCTTTTCGAAGATAGACTGCGATCGGGATAATGTATCGACTCAGGGTAAAAAGGGTTGATGTCCGAAAGCAGATTTGAGAGCCCAGTATGGCTATTATGAGTTTTTAGTAATGCCATATGGGTTGATAATCTTTCCATTGCATTTATGGACTTGGCGAATAGGGTTTCCACCCCTATTTGGATCCAATTTGTTATGGTATTTATTGATGACATCACGGTGTATTCTAAGGATGCACGGGAACATGAACACCATTTGAGGATAGTATTGAAAGATTACGAGAGAGAATGAGTTGTTTGCAAGTTAAGTAAATGTGATTTTTGGCTTAAGGAAGTGTCGTTCCTAGGTCATATTGTATCTACTGAAGGTATTAGAGTGGACCCGGTAAAAGTGACGGTCGTGAATTGGGAAACCTCCTCAGAAATGTAGGGTGAGAAGTTTTCTTAGGTTTGGCTGGTTATTATCGGAGATTTGTACAAGATTTTCAGTTATAGCATCCTCACTTACAAGATTACTTTCCGGAAAGGGGTGAAATTTGAGTGGGATGATAAGTGCCAATCCAGCTTTGAAAGGTTAAAAGAAATAGTGGTTGAAGCACGATATTGATTGACTGCCGAGATGCAGTTATGTATGTACGAGTGATGCTTGAGGATAGGTTTGGGATGCATATTGATCTGCGAGGATGGGAAAGTGGTGGTTTATGCTTCAGGCAGTTGAAGCGCATGAAAAAACTATCCACATGATTTGGAGTTAAACGACTATAGTGTTCACTTTGAAAATTTGGCGACACTATTTATATGGAGAAAAATGTAGAATTTTCACTGATCATAAGAGTCTGAATGTTTGCTAACTCAAAAAGATTTGAACTTGAGGCAACATCGGTGGTTAGAATTGTTTAAAGACTATGATTGTATAATTGACTACCACCCGGGAAAAGCAAATGTAGTAGCGGATGCCTTAAGTAGGAAAATGATTTCTGCTTTGACTTTGAAAGATTATGATTGGAGACTTGCACCCGATGGAGCCTTGTTGGCTCAATTGAGAGATTATACGGTTGAAGCAAATGATGGTAAATGCTCGGAAAAATGATGTGCAAGTTACAGAGATGGTTGGAGTTAGTCGGTACTTAAAACGGCTGATTATGCACGTAGATGAAAGTGGACGTTTGTTGTCTGATACTTGAATTATGTCTGCCGAATGTTATGGATTCGAGAAAAAATATATTATATGAAAGCCATAATATTGTTTTCACCATGCACCCTAGAGGTAATAAGATGTACCAAGATATGAAACAATGCTGCGGTGGCGGGGATGAAAGGACATTTAAGTACGTGTGCAAGTGTCGCGTGTCGACAAGTAAAGGCGAACACGAGTACCATCAGGTTTATTGAATCCTTCGATTCCCCATATGGAGTGGGATAACATTACTATGGATTTCATATCGAGTTTTCCCTCACCCAGAAAGAAAACATGATGCAGTTTGAGTAATTATGGGCCAGTTGACCCGAGTCTGCTCACTTCCTATCGTCGACTTGACTTCTATGGATCGTCCCAGCGGAACTTTTGTGAGTAAAATTGTCGGATTATAGGATTCCCTTATCAATAGTGTTCGTAAGCGATCCTGATTGATGTCAAGGTTACGGAAGGAATTACGATCGACTTTTTGGTACGAGGGGCGGATTTTAGCCTTTCCGTCCTGAAGCGGATGGAAACCCGATGAAAGGTGATTCGGTGTTGGAAGATATGCTTCGGGGTTGTGTATTAGATTTTTCGAAGTTGGGATAGGTATATTCCACTCCATGGAATTTTTATAACAACGATTATCGATCGGATATTGGTATGGCCGTGAAGCTTTGTATGGAAGAGAAGATGTAGAAGCTGCATGTGTTCAGACCAGTTGAACGAGCATAAGATTATTAGTCTTGATTTAGTAAAAGACACAGAAGAAAAAGTTCAAATTCAGCGAGTTTAAAGTACGCGATGATAAAACGAAAGGTCTTATGCTAATTTAAGAGAAAGGATATAGAGTTTGAAGTTGGAGACAAGTGTTTTAAAGTATCTCCATGGAAAAAAGATACTACTGCTTTGGAAAGGAAGCGAGGTCAGATATTAATACTTCTGAGATTTTAGAAGAGTTGGACCGATAGCATATGGTTGCTCCTCTAGAGTTAACCAAATTACATGATGTATTCCATGTGTACATGCTTCGGAATGTCGTTCGACACATCGCACATATTACCGAGTTCAAGATATACAAAATCTGAAGATTTCACTTTCGATGGTAGAAAGCTGTTCTAGATCATGAGAAATAAGACAATTATGGAACAAGCAGAGTCCCTTTGGTAAGCTTGATATGGAAGAAGCGACATGGGAACTTGAATCGACAATAAGGGTACAGTACCCTCAGCTCTTTAGGTCAAGTAATTCGGGGGTGAAATTTATTTAACGAGGGGAGGGTGTAGTGTAACACCAGAAATACACCTAGTCATTTTTAAACATAATTAGGGTATATTATAAGTGCACAATTTGAAATTTTTGTAATTATTATGTTTGCTTCAAGTGAGAGAAAATTTCGAAACCGAAATTTGTACAAGATACAAGGGTAAAATTGGAATTTATCAAAACGGGATATAAAAGTCATAAGATAATAAGATTATATGCCAAAGTATAAATATGAGAGTTGTAGTGCAAATAGAGGAAGTATGTGGGCTTTAGAGCATTTTGGGAGAAACTTAAGTCAAAATAATGCATTTTGTGGCCAAACAAGGCCTTATGAAGAATAAGTGACTTAAGGCCAAACTGGTCTCTCATTTTGGAGAGAACAAAACGTAGAGTGAAGAAGATAGGAGAAGAGAAGAGAAGAAGAAGAGAAGAAGAAGAGGAAGAAGATAAGAAAGGTATGGAAACTATTTGTGTATGGAAACTAGGGATTTGTATGGCTTTGGCATGGATTATTATGGATATTAGTTTGTTCCATTGCTAGGGTTTAGTTAGGAATTTATCGTAACCCTAGATTTCTACAAAGTTGGGTTGGAAAAACCCTAGTTGTATAAGATGAGTATGGATTCTTGGTTTATGATGTATGAATACATGTTTGAGTGTTAGGAAGTTAACCTAACTTAAACCCTAATTAATCTCTATGTTTGGTTTTGGTTGGATTAGAACACACTTGGGAGTTGTTTTCAGTGATGCTTTTGGATTTTTTTGGGATCTTTGGTTAGATTTCTGAACAAAGCGACAAAATTAGCAAAATCTGGGCAACTTACGGGGTCCTGCCATTGACATGGGGATCCCACACAACGGTGTAGGCCCGTACCAGGCGTGGCTCGAATGGAGGATTTGGCCCGACCTCGGGTGCGGCTGCGACGTACGGTCTCTGTACGGCGTAGCTGCTGTTCACGGCGTGTAGATTTTTGTTTTTGTTTTGTTTTGCTGTCCAGGATTATTAGAGGGACTTGTCCTATTGGACTAATGAAGACCTTATAAATTGTATGAAAGGGTTCGTTCATGTTTACAAGGTAAAGGAAAAATTGAAGCCGTACCTCGCCGCTGTGAAACACTTTGTCTCTGCAAGTTTGATGTGGGCAAACAATGCCTATAATAAGATAGTAAGTTCACGAACACATATATAATTGTAGGGCGCCTAAAGCAAATGTGAAATGACCGCGGCACCTGTATGGGCGAGACACGTATAATGCCGGTACCTCGATTAGTGCGCTTGACACTCGGCCGTGCCCCGGCACATTTAGTACCGGTGCTCGATTAGTCTGTGACACTTTACGTCGGTGTTGGCACTCTGCTTTGTGCCCACGGCACCTCGGTACTATTATGCGGCGAGTGCTTATTGTGTTATGTCCTACTCATTTCTTATTATTAATTACAGGTAGTCAGCAGTTATATGATGATAAGAGTGCGAGATAACGAATAAGAGTAAAGTAATGTACATCGTTATGCTCTGAAAGTACCTACGGACAAGTATAAGTCTGTTATAAGTACAAGTATGTGTATAAGTTTGTTATGTGAATTCATGATAAATTATGATATCTACTACTGAAAATCTGTTACTGCTATATGATTACTGTAAAAGAGTATTGATGCATGTGTATACATATAAGTCATATGTTTCCCAGCGTAAAGCTTGAGTACGGTTGCAATCCGTGTAGGTATAGGAGGACATTTGTGATCTTACGTGCCTGCGGGCGGCGCACACTAGTGGGAGATTACATCACTGTAGGTTTGCGCTCACGATTATGTAAATGTAAATGTCCAATTTTTGTATATGTATATGTAAATGGGACTCAGGACTGTATGTATTGACACTGTAAACACTACTACGATGGTAGTTTTATTTTTTATCTTTGTTATATGATATTTTGATTCAGTTATAAGACTTGGTACCACAAATGTCTGAAAAAGCAAGTAAGAATCGATATAGTTTCGCCCCTTCATCAGCCTAGGCAGAGTAGGTGTGGCCGAGTAAACTTTTCATTTAGGGTATGTTGCTAGATTGTTATGTTTTGAGATTAATAGCTTTGGAGAATTTATTTCTTAATTATATATATTATTATACTTTAAGAAATAGTTCATGTCCTTGGAAATTATTATTCTTATGTAGTTAAAATTTTATGAGCATATTTAAAAATAAACAAGATTCATAAACAAAAATTTTGAATGAGTCATTTACAAATGTGGTTTTTGAGCCATATATGTGAATTGGCAATAATGCCCTTAGTTTGGAGTTGGGGTGTTAAATCATGTCATTCAAACTCATTGTTGCCTACCTTGTCCAGGTAATTTTTCTCATGCTGATTGCTTAATTCATAAAATACTGAAGGAACGGAGAAAAAGGGAATATGGAGGGCAACCAGGGGTTACCAATGAGTTATGAGATAGTGATTTTGCAAAGCTTTTTGGATCCAAATCCACTTGCCTCATTAATCTCTTTGAGAGCGAAAAGACTCCAATTACATAAACTTTCTTCTCCAATTCAAAGCTTTTTACAAGAATTCATACAAACCCTTACAGCCCTAGTTTCCTAAAGCGCCAAAACACAACTCAGTTTCTCTATTCTTAGTAACATATAAGAACATCTGGTATAACAATAGAGACTTCTAAGATTGTCTAACCCTAATAAAAGAATATCAAAAAGGTTGGTCAATGTTATTAATAGGGGGACACTAACCAAACAGGAAAATTAAAATCATAATCAATTATTACTACTACCCAGTGAAGAAAACCCCAGATACAATGCCGCAAATTTGGAAAAACTATACATCAAAATCACTCCTTAAATAAAAACATCACTGTTCATTGAAATCGGCACAGATTTTAAAATCAGTGATAATTCAAGAGCATTTCAACGTTTTGACATGCCTGGATTCAAAGATGGGTGTCAAAATTCAGAAATGGGTGAATTACTTCTAAGAAACCAGGAGAAGTTAAGAAATCAATGAAAAAACATGCACTGAATGTAAACACAAAACAGTTTTCCGTCCAGGGAGTTGAGAGTTGGTAGAAGGTGATGTGACATGAATATAGGATTCTCCATAAGCCATGAAGTTACAAGAAGATGTCCTGTTTAAAACATATTTTTTCTTCTACGGTATATGGATTAAAAGTTGGGGGAAGTATGTATCATACTGTTTATTTTAAAATAAAAGTTAAATAGGTATAAGGAACTTCAATTGCATTGAAAAAATAATAACTGTCTTTGAGAAACAAATGGGATAATTGGGCAAATAATACCGAAACTGCCCATCTTAAATATCCAACTAGTATTCCAACTGGATAAAAACAAGGAAACATCAAATTTTTTCTTGCCTTAACTCCTTCGTCTTCCATCTTCCCCCAACTCTCTATTTCTTTTCTTTTCTCATCTTCATCAATCCTTAAGGCGAAAGAAAAAAGTCCACTAAGTGTACGTTGAGTAGTAGCTCGAGCGTAACAGAAAACACACTAACCCTAGCATGGCCATGTCGCCCCAATTTGTCGAAGCTCCCCTTTCCCGTTGGTACCTTCCTCCAGAGCTAAGGGGAAAAGTGCAATTTGTGTTTTTGTTTCATGAAAAATAGTTTTTTGTTTTTGGATGGAAGAGTGATTGCAGAAAAAAATGATTGTGAAGATTAATTTGATACAGTAGGTGTCACTTGTTAACATGTTTGTGTAATGTTTATCCCCTACAACCTCATTTTTTCGTAAGTACTAATCTAACAATCTGTAGGTACTACATCAATATGCATTAGGTACTACACTAACATTCTCAAGTACTACCTTAATGGAAGGGTCTGTAAACCCCTTTCTTATCATCTTTCCTGATCAATACTCAGTTCTCATCCCTTTTATACTTCATAAAGTACATGAATTATAGTTGCATCATTGGACGTAGAATGAAATTAAGCGCTATATATCAAAGTTAGAGATCTTACTTTGTGCTAGATTAGGTAAGGTGTGGGAAAAATTGGTAAATTTGTTATCTGTAAATACTTTCGAGTGTTGTGCGGAAAGGGTCCCTAAACCCCTATTTACCACATTTTGCTGTCCAAAAACTCAATTCTCATCTCATTTATATTTCATGAAATGCATGAATTATATTTGGACTCCTCGATGGAGAACCAAATTAAGTATGTATGTGAAATGTTTGAGAATTCATACTTCGAGTGAGCATGCGGTCCTTAGCTAGGGAAAAAAGTTGTAACCAGGTTATCTGTAATAATGTTTAGGTAAAAATAAACTCAGGCCTTTTCCACTATGGCCAGTACACATGCTCTGCTTTAATATAATTCAGTACTACCTTAATGTAATACGGGTACTACTTACAAGTATCAGTGCTTCCTTAATAGAAGTCCACTAAACCCTGATACCACATTTTCTTTGTCAAAAACTCAGTTTCATCCCATTTATATTTCATGAAATGCATAGATTATATTTGGACTTCGATGGAGAACTTAGTAAGTATGTATGTGAAATGTTTGAGATTCATATGGTAAGCATGCGGTCCTTAGCTAGGGGAAAAAGTTGTAACCAGGTTATCAATAGTAATGTTTAGGTAAAAATAAACTCAAACCCTTTTCCCTATGACCCAAGTGCACATGTACTACTTTAATATAATTCAAGTACTACCTTAATGTAATGCAGGTACTACCTTACAAGTATCAAGTACTACCTTAATAGAAAGTCCCAAAACCCCTATTTACCACGTTTTGCTATCCAAAAACTCAGTTGTCATGCCATTTATATTTCATGAAATGCATGAATTATATTTGGACTCTCGATGGAGAACCAAAGTAAAAACTATGTATGTGAAATGTTTGGGAATTCATACTTGGTGAGCATGCGGTCTTGGCTAGGGGAAAAGAAGTTTAGTAACTAGGTTATCTGTAGTAATGTTTAGGTAAAAATAAACTCAAACCCTTTTCCCTATGACCCAAGTGCACAGGTACTACTTTAATATAATGCAAGTACTATCTTAATGTAATACAGGTTCTACCTTACAAGTATTAGGTACTACCTTAATAGAAAGTCCCTAAACCCCTATTTACCATGTTTTGTTATCCATAACCCAGTTGTCATCCATTTATATTTCATGAAATGCATGAATTATATTTGGACTCCTCCATGGAGAACCAAAGTAAGTATTATATACCACCAAAACAATACAAATTAACAAATTGTATAAACTAAACACTATTACATGGGAAGAATTTGGGAAGAAAACAAAAATAGAGAAAAAAAAGTCAAAAAGAATGGCAGGCTAATTCGTAGGTAATTGACCTATGAGAATTTTGCGGGGTTACGAGCCATAGCCCTTGTGAAATTGGCAGAACTTATAATTCTCTATTTTAACTACAGTTCACAGCCAGAGTTTCTACAATTCTGTTTTACGCCTGGTTACGCCTTTGGTTATGCGACTTTGAGTTCCAATTGATTTCTTCATGCTTGAGCTGGATCTCTATCTTACGATATATAACTTTGTGAAAACTACAAAATTTGCCATAAAATTTGATTTAAGCATTAATAGGTCCTTACTTGATGCCAAGTTGGAGTCGATTTGGTGATTACTACAAAGTGCTCGAAAACCCGGGTGTTAAGGTATGAACATCCTTATTTGGTGTAATCAACATGTACTACTTTAATATAATGCAAGTACTACCTTAATTTAATGTAGGTACTACCTTATAAGTATCAGGTACTACCTTAATAGAAAGTCCCTAAACCCCTATTCACCACGTTTTGCTGTCTAAAAACTCAGTTGTCATTCCATTTATATTTTGGACTCCTCGATGGAGAATCAAAGTAAGTATGTATGTGAAATGTTTGGGAATTCATACTTCAAGTTAGCATGCGGTCCTTAGCTAGGGAAAAAAGTTGTAACCAGGTTATCTTTTCCCTATGACCCAAGTGCACAGGTACGACTTTAATATAATGCAAATACTACCTTAATGTAATGTAAGTACTACATTACAAGTATCATGTACTACCTTAATAGAAAGTCCCTAAACCCCTATTTACCACGTTTTTCTGTCCAAAAACTCAGTTTTCATCCCATTTATATTTCATGAAATGTATGAATTATATTTGGACTCCTCGATGGAGAATCAAAGTAAGTATGTATATGAAATGTTTGGGAATTCATGCCAGTGGTATGCGGTCATAGTTAGGGAAAAAGTTGTAACCGGGTTATCTATAATAATGTTTAAGGTAAAAATAAGCTCAGGCCCTTTTCCTTATGACCCACGAGTGCATAGGTACTACTTTAATATATTAAGTACTACCTTAATGTAATCTGGGTACTACCTTAATAGAAAGTTCCTAAACCCTTATTTACCATTCTTTGTCTAAAAAACTAAGTTGTCTATTAAACTTTATATTTGTAAATATGAATTATATTTAGACTCCTCTAATTTATTTGTGAATCACAACTTGAAAGATAGCAATTAATTTCAAAGCTTCGATGAATGACTACAAACTGGATTGTTTCGAAATGAACTCATTGAATGAAAAAACCATTATAGTTGTTGATTCTAAGAACATTTATCCACCATTCAAAATTAAGTGCCTTTTCTTGAACACCATTCTATGGCAACCCCAAGCACAAAATGAAAAAAGAAGGCGACAAACAGGAAAAGTTCTACCTTTTAAATGGGTAGCAACCTAACCCATTTAGTCATACAGTGAAATTCTAAGATATACAAAACATGGTCTTGATTCGTTGTTGGTTGATTTTGGGTAGCAACCTCATATCGATTTTCCAACCATAATATACGGTGTAATAGAGTTTCCAAATAATTTATGTTATCGAGAGAAGAGACAAATGGCTACCAAAGCGACTCTGATGGTCGATTACACTTACATGCTTTAGGAAATTAAGCTCCCATTCACCATTATCATCATGCATCACCAATGTACATAACAACTTTATCCTATAATAATCCATTTTCTTCTACAAAACACAAATAACACAAGTGTAATTCAGCATATATAAAGTACTTAAAATATATATATAACATATGATTGCATAATGCGTTCTGCTTGACAATGATTTTTGTTAGTGTTGCGCCATTCCAAGTTCCATATATTTGGTCACGTAAATTTATGATCATTGCCTATACAGATTTAATTTTTCCATTTTGTGAGAAAACAACAAGTAATGATGATTGTGTTATCCTAAACATCTTGTTAATTTGAAATATGTTGAAATAATGTTACCAATTTCTTCTTTACATAACATCAGGGTAGACATGCTCAATTTCCCCTATGTCCATATCATACGCCTTCATAGGCCTTGAAGCATTGCCACAAAAATGTGACAATCTTACGGAAGAGCCCTTTATGTACCTACGGGTCCGTGGCGAATGAATAGTAACTCGACATGCTTTGCGTGAAGGTTAATTATGTGTACATGCCAATGAGTATCCCTACCATCTAAGCGAAAATAAATATAGTGTGAATATATCATTCGTTAGTTTGATAATGGATTATGAGCATATAGCATTTAAGATTATACAACATTCATACCTTTCCACGAGTGCTTAGGAAATGGATGTAGGGTTAGGGCAAGATAGTGTTTGGAAGCGATCTAACAACAATTCTTTTTGCTTGTCTAGGGTTTGATCGAGAACCACATAACCTGATTTCGTAAAAGCAATTAGAGCGTGTAAAAAACGAGTTTATATATTGTTGTTAAAGTAATATTTGTAATAGCCACGAGATGAAGGATCAAAATAATTGATTCCTCATGATGGTCCCTTTGTTGTGCCATTCGATGGCAATGATACATTCGATAACACACTTTATGGATATAACCAAATGCCGATGGCCCGATAAAATAATTTACTGATAAAATAATTGAATTACTTTATAGAGGAAACATAAGCCATGTGATATACGTACCACGGAAGTGATTGCCTTCTAGGCATGCCATCTCATACCGAGTGACAAACAATTCATACATTCGACATAATACCTCCCTATTGTAGACCCTCAATTTTGCACCTCAACACTTGCATTTATCCTATGGGTGTCACACTCACCTATCGTTCTCATATAACACCATTAAGGCCCTTTTAGGCTTAGTCTGTCTCCGAGCCTTGGGTGGGCTTGTATGTGGTCCATTGAGTGCGTCTGTAGTTCACTTTACAGTGTCATCATGGCTTTTTTTTTTTTTTTTAGTTATTGGCATCGTGCTATAGGAAGCAAGTGGGGCCCAAATTTTTTAGCTCGATCAAAGTTTGATAAGTATGTCGAGTGAACGCATGAGCTTGTTTGATCGTATCTCCTTCTCAGAACTCATGTCGTTCAGCATTTTGTTTTGGATTCCTTATTCGCTGGGAGGTTTTCTGTTAAAAAATTCATAATTTTTCAACCGTTTGACCAATCGGTTTCACTTTGGTTCCTCAAGGGGCCGATGCGTATCTAACTCTTGTTTTTGGGTGATTTTGGTGAGCACTTCTCCTTGTTTCGATCATATCTCCCTCATCCGAACTTGGAATGGTTCTTCATTATTTTTGTTGGTCTCCTTATTCTTCAAGGAACATTCTGTCAAAATTTCATAATTTTCCTCAGCAGGCTCGGCGGTTGGCATGCAGTTATTCGGTTAGTCGAGGGCCGGCTTGTGTGGGCTTGGCTTGTTTGTGATTTTGAGCCCAAATCCTATATGGTTCGGGCCCGCAGCACCCGGCTTCGACCTTGGGCAGTGGGTCCATTTGGGCCTTGTCTTAAGTTAACTTGACCCACCATGAATCCATGTGGATACTTGAAGGTGGCAATTTGAAAACTTAAGATATTCGGCTGCATGGAAAATGAGAAGAGGGAGTTAATGGGGAAGGCGATTAGGCGATTGAGCTCTTTCAAAGCTTGAAAGTGGAAAACTAAGGTAGGCTCCAGAGAGGCTGAGGTGGGGAATCAGTATAAAGGGGAGAAAAGATCAAAGTGGAAGGGACCTTTGGAGGAATAACTTAGGGCTCGGCAGCGCATTTGCTGATTTTGCTCGGATGATTAGCTTGGTTTCTTTCTGTTTTGTGGAAGAGGTAGAAATAGACCTGGCTCCACTCTATTCTTTAGGGACATTCTGACCAAATTTGAGTTTTTCTCAACCATTTGAGCTGGTTTCATGCTCGTTCGTGAGAGCAGTTCAACGATTTACTAAGCGATCTCGGTTTTAGAGAACAACGGTTTGTTTTGGTTGTTCTCACTCATCCAAGTTGAGATTCAATCACCGTTTGTTTTGTTAGATTCCTAACTCTTTTAGGAAGGTTCTGAAAAATTTTGATATCCTCTCTCAACCAGCTGAACTTGTTGGGAAACCAGATCAGCCGGTTCACTGAATTCGGTTTGCTGAAATAGCAGTTTGGGTCTTTAGCGCCGTTTGTGTTAGTTCTCAGTCATTCGGAGTTGGTTTTCTACTTGGTTTGTTTTTTTGGATTCCTGACTCTTTGAGGAAGGTTCTGAAAAAGGCCCCCGAGCCTCTCTCAACTGGCTGAATTGGTTGGGAAACCGGAGATCAGGCCCAGGTTCCTTTGAATGATTTCTTGAAATAGCGATTTTGGGTCTTCGGCGCCGTTTGTGTCGGTTCTCAGTCGTCGGAGTTGGTTTCTACTTGGTTTTGTTTTTGGATTCTGACTCTTTGAGGAAGGTTCTGGAAAATTTTGAGCCTCTCAGCCAGCTGAACTAGTTGGAAACCGGTCCCGACCAGTTCAGTGAATTGGTTTCAACACAAGAATAAGCAGTTTAGGTATTTAGCCTTGGTTGTGTCGGTTCTCAGTCATTCGGAGTTGGTTTTCTACTTGGTTTGTTTTGTTGGATTCCTGAACCTTTGAGGAAAGTTCTAGAAAATTTTGAGAGCCTCTCTCAACCGGCTGAACTAGTTGGGAAACCAGATCAGCCGGTTCACTGAATTCAGTTTGCTAAAACAGCAGTTTGGGTCTTTGGCGTCGTTTGTGTCGGTTCTCAGTCATTCGAAGTTGGTTTTCTACTTGATTTGTTTTTTTGGATTCTTGACTCTCAGATGAAGGTTTTGAAAATTTTTTAGAGTCTCGGCCGGTTGAACTAGTTGGAAACGGATCAACGATTCATTAGGTTGGAGTTTCCAGGAATGGAAGTTTGGGTACTTTGTTTTGTTTGTGTCGGTTCTTAGTCATTTGGTTTCAGAATTGTACACCGTTTGTTTTTGGTTTCCTTACTCTGTAAGGAATGTTCTGAAAAAATTTTAGAATTGTTCTCAACTGGATCGACCGGTTGTGGAACGCTAGATCATCGGTTTCGGGTTTGTAAAGTCGTCCAGATTTAGTTCAATTAGGCTTGAAGTGACCTTTGTGAAGTCGACCCATTTGCTCCCGAATCAGTGTGGGGGCTATGTTTAGGGTTTGAAATGGGGTTTAGTTCATGTTAATGTGGTTTAATTTTGGATTCTTAAGAATCAGGATCTATGCGGGTCCAAGGGTGATTAGTTAAGCACCAATAATCTAGTGTTTTGTTGAGCCTGTTTCTTCGGGATGAATAGATATGGTTGCCTGAAATTAGGTAGCATCAATGAGTGGTTGAGATGCCATGTATGGTTTCTCCTGGCTTCCTTTGCTTTTGATTCTAATTTTGAGAAATCATTGTACTTTCGAAAATGCGACTAACTTTCCCTCATGGTAACGGCTAGGAGGACCTGATGCTGCATATTTGGCCTTTTGGTTGAGTGTTTTTAAGCATGCTAGATACCAATTAGGTTGGTTTGATCCAAGTTGTATGTTTAGCCTAGGAGACTATCTTTTGCACACGTGAGCCCATGCTCCCATGCCCCGATTCACTAGTAGAGGCCAGGAGTTAGGGCCTGGGGTCTTCACCTCATATGATGTACCTTCCCAGATAGGTAATCTCGACCCTAGTTGAGAAATCTAGTTTTCGCAGACCGCTTTTTCCATGCTGGAGTCATTGGGGTTTTTTGTTATTACTTGGTTTTCCCCTTTATAAAATAACAACAAAAAGTAAGTGGCGACTCAAAAGAAAAGCGTTCCTCCCTCGGGGGCCAGATTTTCTAGAATGCAATCAACCCACATTTTCTTTTCATTTAAAAGCGAGTCGCGTCGGCCCGTGGATCGAGTAGGGTCCACAAATTGGCAACTCCGCTGGGGATCGAACCCAGAATCTCTGGTTTCATAAGAGGACAAGCTTGGAGTTGGGTATATTAGACACGTGGTTCATTGACCCGATAGATATCTTAGGCTACGAGTGGCGATGGTCACTTACTTGGTTGGTATTTGGCATACTTATGGTTTGTTTGTGCTTGTGTGTTCACCTGTTGGATTCCAGCGTGCTTGTTCATTGTTGATTTGGTACCTAGCTATATTTTTCTGATCGGCATAGATGGTTAGTTTGTGTGTATATTCTGTGATAGGCTTTCTCTTTGCGCATGACTGATTGCTGCTTGACTACCCTCTCTCTTGCATGACTTCTTGATTTGTTTGTGTTTATGGGGCACGTGTGTATCCCACCCACTTCCAATCACTAGTCTAATTCGTTATTCCTCATTGATTGCTTATGTTGTTTGAGAGTCATTCGGTGTTTTATCGACAGTAGCGATTTGGAATGGGAGTAAGCGTGAAATTTATGTCGATGTTTGGGAGCATTATGAAGGTGACGGATATCCGAGCAATGAAGACCTGTATAGCCTTGAGCTAGATTTCATGGATAACTGCGTGGCCAGTATGTCACTTTGATTGTTGATTGATTGTTGATTAGGATCTTAGGTTGTGTATCCTTGTGGAGTGCGGTCATCCCAGCCTTTAGGCACACCTTTTCTCTTTGTTGGCTTCTGAGCCACCTTACCCCTAAGGTATTACCGTAATAGAATCTCGCTCTGCGTGTGGAGCCACATATCAAATTGATTGTTGATGTCATGTCGACTCGTTCCCTTAGAGGATTTCATTGTGGGATTGCATTACTTGGATTGATTTCAGAGATTGATAGTCAGGGAGCGGATACCCCTTTCCTTTTATGGGATTGTTAGTTAAAGCGTTTGGTTCAGGGCTTGGATCCCCGGATCGGGTAGACTTGTTAGAAATTGATTACACAGTCGGTTAGACGAACATCAAATCATAGAGATATGGACCCTCCCGATGCAGCTGCGTCGACCAGGTTGGTTAAGGTGCCGTCTCATGGCATCTCTAGGGATGCTATGTGGGGCAGGACGAGGGGTGGTGGGCGTCGGGCCGACCATTGCCTGTTCGGGGAGCACCCAGCATGACTCCTCTTGCACCTCCACCGCCACCACAAATCATCTGGACCCGACTACTCTGGCCAGAATTTATCACAGGTTCCACTCACGCCTACACAATTCAATGTTGTTGGAACATTTATCTTGCATGGTCGGTGAGACCACACCATATTTGTTATTTGCACACTAATTATTAATGACACTCGAGGCGATGTCGATAGGATTGAAGCGAGGATCGAATCTGCGCATGTTCACGATAGAGTTATGGGTTGGGACGGATATTGACCTTCAGGTGGCGGCCTTGCTAGTTTAGTTGAGGATCTGGTTGAAACACACGGGAATAGAAAGGTGCCCCAGTATTCACTTATAGTTGTCATTGGTATGCGTGGGCATAGGTGGATGAGGCACATATGATCATCTTTTTTACGTGTTGGTGGTGCCACTCGGCCAGTTGGTTTTGCATCATTAGACCCTTCGAGGCATAGGACATGGGCTGATTTGGGACAGGAGTTTATCAAATTGTATTCTTTTATCTTGTAGTGGATGTATCTAGAGGAGAGAGTTAGAGGCCCTGAGAGCGAGGCCAAATCCGGTCGGTCACTTCATTTCATCTCCGTCCCAGAGAAGATTACGATTATAGATAGACCCTCAAAGTGCGTCGGATCGGCCTTGATTATCTGCTTGATCTTGACCAGCTTTGCTAGGCATCTCATGAGCTTCCCACATCTGGACTTTGGATCATTAGTTCAGGCCCTCTATGGCATTGAGGAGGGCATATCTAGAGGATTATGGGTAGACTCTTCCACTTCAGACTCTAAGGGAAAGAGGCCAGGGTCGGGACCTAGACCGTTAGATGTTGGTGCCATTGGCATGACAAAACCGAGGTCCCAGCGTCACGCTTGGTTTCAAAGGCGGTTTCGGACCTCCTACTAGATGATCTGACGGGATCGATGCGGACACCTTTACTCCTTTCGAGTGGTTGGGCCTGCTATCTACATCGCCATCACGACGGTATATGTTACACGGGCGCCTCGGAGGCCACATGTACGGTACCGTCAACGGTATGAGCAGCCTCCAGAAGTCGGACGGCGGTTCCTGACCGGGATGCCAGGCCTAGCATTTGGGTGGTTGAAGGGGTTGATTGCTCCACTACCACCTAGACCACCACCATGGAATTTACCCACCGGTTTAGGACCGATCTTCATTGTGTCTATCATCGGAGGCTGGGTCATAATCTGAATAGTTGTGCAGCATTGAGGCATGCTATTCAGGACTTGATTGATCAGGGTTTGGTTGATTTGGGACGCCCTAGAGTGACTACAGACCCGCTCCCCACTCATGACACTAGAGCTGTACCTTTACCCCCGGGTGGTATACATTCGATTGAGTTTTTGGGAGATGAAATATTCATGATGGGATGGGATGGAGAGGCTCTCGTGATTTGTTTGTATGCGAGACTCGGGCTTTAGTGGATACACCATAGTGTGAGGTCTCGAAGCCATTAGATTGATTCAGATGATGTTCACCGACGGACAACGATGCTCGCCCCGGTATACTTGCAACATGTTTCATGGAACCCTTCATTGTTCCGGAGGGTATGGACCGGTGCGTAGAGATATTTAGTTGTTACGAGGAGTAGGAGGGTGCTTCATTACGCGGTGATAGACCTTTTCGCGGCATTGATGCTAGAGATGAGATTCGGAGGAAGATGATGAGATTTGCGGTGCTTGCACCTCGGGCCGCGTTTCCATTTGGAGCTTATTGGCCTCATCAAGCACACATAGAGTCGCATTGATCGAGCTCGATCAAATTAAGAGTTGAAATCTTTGCTACCACCACACAGGGGTGATCCAGCTTTCGGCCAGTGAATAGGGCTACATGCATAGTGTTTTCTGACGATGATGTACCACCTGAGGGATCAAACCATGTTCTTCCTTTGTTCATCAATGTTGCTTGTTCAGGTCGTAGGGTGTAGTAGTCTGCTAGACAGCATTTCAGCCCTTAATGTTTGTCCCACTTTAGTTCTTGCCATTTGCTTTGGGATTTTCACCATGTGATTTTAGGCCATCCATACAGACCGTCAGAGCTTATGACGGGACTTAGAGGACAGTTATGGGTACTCTCACTACACATGTCATGATCAGTCCAGTCAGATACTCCATACTCTTTCAGGTTTTGAGGATCCAGTCATCCTTTAACTTGCTTTTGGGCCGCCCTTGGATTCATGAGGCGGGTGCTATACCATCTTCACTTCATCGAAGGTGAAGTTCATACGAAGGCGTATCTGATACAATCGACAAAGATGTTGTTATCTTTTGAGCGAGTGTTACAAATGATCATAGTAGGGGCGACTTACACTTGGCCAAGGGTTTGTTTTTAGCGAGAGTCGAGTTGTCGGTTTAGAGGATGATAATAGAGACATGGTACCTATGTCTTTGATCGACCTGGCTACTTTGGTGCTTAGCATGATCAGAGGCATGTCTTATATGCAGTTTGGGATTAGGTCACGCCGACGAGGGCGCGCGAGTTTACTATTACAGTTGATCACAACATGCCATATGGATTAGGTTACACACTCCTTACAGGATGATACACGACCGCATTAGCGTGCTCACCTTGAATAGGGTAAGATCTAAACATGCAGGGTTCCATTCGATTACCCCCTTCGCCCATACACTTTTCAGTTGGCTAACTATTTTACTAGAGGATCAGAGCATGCACCCCACACAGAAGGAGTTGACCATGTTTCGAAAATGGCTAAGATTCGGGGCATTTAACAAGCCCTAGGACATATGTGTTTGAGTTCTAAGACCACCGAGCCACCCGAGGCCATGATAGTTGCACCCCCATCACCGGATCGAGCTAGTGTGTTTTCCATGTGCTTTCCTAAGGAGGTCCTTGACTATGACCTGCCTATGGATTTGGGAGATGGTCAGGTGGGTGACTGCTTCACGATACTTACATGGGCGAGATGGACATGATGCGGCGCTGACATTATCCTTACCGCAGCCAGCGCCGACCCATTACGCTGGACATGTTTGGAGTTTCTATGATTAATACTGATAATGTGACACTTTATGACGCTTGCACTGACGCGATGGACATGATCGGCAGCGCGTGCGGATGCTTCCTCACTTGGGCCGATCAGCTTTTGATGTGTTTGGGATTTCTATGCTTGAGTTTGATGGTGATGGACTTGTTTACTGCGATATTACTCTCATGATACTATTTACGTGGAGGAGCGTCGACTCTGTGGACCCACCTCTTTTCTTTTGACAAGTATGTCAGGTTTATGTTTTGATGACATTTAAGTGGTAATAATGACATGAGTATTTTCGGTATTTAGCGTAATGGCTTGTTTTCCTTTGAGTGCACCACCCGGTGCCCATAGCACATGTATGTGATGTTGATGATGTGGGGAGACACAAATGACCTTTGGGTGGTAAATTAGTCTAGTGATATAGAGGACGAGGAAAGTTACACGGTTTAAAAATTGTAGGAGTTGATAGATTTTGGTGTACAGTCATTTAGGGAGATTAAGTTGGCTCTTCCTACCTCATTAGAGGAGTAGATTGATTGACCTACTTAGGTCATACTTGGATGTATTTGAATGGTCGTTTGTGGACATGCCAGGCCTTGACCCCACATAGTTCAACATCTTTGCCCGTGCATACATGCTAGGCCGAGTTAGGCGAAATTAGGGAGATTATATCTCGTGGAGTTTGCATGTTAAGGAGGAGATTCGAAGCAACTCGGTGTTCTTCTGTCAATAGTTGGTATCTGAGTGGTTGGCTATTAATGAGTCCCTTTGTTCCCAAGGATGGCAGGTTAGAGTTTGTGTTGACTTTCGAAGTTTGAATAAGGCCAGCCACAGGATGATTTTCCCCTCCAGCGCATCGATATGTTGGTTAGCGTGTGCGGGGCACCACATGTTGTCCTTCATGGATGGGTTTTCGGGGGTATAATCAGATTTTGATGGCTCCGAGGAGGATATGGAAGACTTCTTTCATCCTTGAGTGGGGTACTTCTCTTTGCTATCGGTCATACCATTTGGGTTGAAAGTCTTGAGAACACTTATCCTTAAAGAGTGCACTTTACTACTTTATTCCATGATATGATGCATAGAGATGTTGGGGTATATGTGGATGACATTATAGTGAGAGTCACGAGGCCGGGGCGAGATCACTTAGCAGCATTACAGAGATTCTTTGAGCGGATCAGACAGTTCAGATTGAGATTGAATCCCAAGAAGTGCACCTTTGGGATAATACGGGAAATTCTTGGGTCACATTGTTAGTATTTAGCGGTATAAAGGTTGATCGAGAAAAGATCAAGGCCAAACTTGACATGCCAGCTCCGAGGACTGAGAAAGAGATCAGAGGCTTTTAGGTAGACTTCTGATACATCGATCGTTTCATTGCTAGACTAACGAGACGTATACGAGTATCTTTGTCTTCGAGGAGAGAACCGGCCCTACGATTTGGAATAATGATTACCAGTGTGCTTTTGAGAAGATTAAGGAGTGTTTACTTTCTCCCCCAGTTTTAGTGCCTCCCATGCGGGCGGCCCACCTTCTATATTTGTCGGTTTCCCGGACATGGCTTTGGGATGCATGTTAGCACCATTTCGATGATTCGGGAAAGGAATGAGCCATTTATTATCGAGTAGAGGGTCTTTGGAATACGAGGTGCAATACAGTGTGATTAGGCGCCTCTTGTTTAGCGTTAGTTTGGGCTACCGGAGACTTAGGCACTATGTGTGAGTATTCCATACTTTTAGTCTCGATTAGATCCATTGAGATATTTGTTCGGCCCAGAGCTATTGGTAGTGACATAAGATGGTTAGTTGTGTGAGTTTGATGTGATATGTGACGAGAAATCCAATAAAGGGAAGCATTGTTCACGAGATCATCTAGCTTCTTTGCGGTATCAGATGTGAGACCAATTGAAGCGATGATTTCACGATGAGCAATTTGTTTCAATGACCGGCTATTCTGGGATGGCGGTTGTACTTGATGGTGCGCTTGATCGATTCGGGTTTGGTATTGGTATCTTATTGATATCACCACGGAGTGATCACATTCCCGGATCGAGTTAGATCAAATTTTCGATCATCATAGGTTGATGAATAATATAGTTGAGTGAGGCTTGCATTACGGGCTGGGAGCTGGGGATATTGGCATTAAGGAGTTGGAGATCCATGGGGATTCCGACTTAGTTATCTAACCAGACCAGGGGTATACGGAGGACTCGAGATGAGAAGTTGAAGCCTACCATGCTTACTTAGACCCTCACGGTTGCAGTTTGTGAGGGTTGAGATATATACATACACTTTAGGGCGAGAGAATCGGTTCTTGTCGTTGGCCACCTTAGCTTACGTGGTTGAGATTCTAGGTGCAACCACTCTGGGCCGATTGAGACCAGGCCCGTCTGCCATCGTTATTTAATCGAGATATTGAGAATCGGGATGAGCTACCATGGTATCATGATATTTATCGGGCCATTATGTGGCGACACTCGAAATGTACCCATATCCAAGGATAGGAGAGCATTGACAGAAGTTGACCACCGATGGTTTATTGTGGGGATGTCTTTTATAGGAAATCACCCGATGGCCTATTATTATTATGTCCGACCGCTGCATCCGCAAATCGGTTACGAGAAAGCACCATGCGGAAACCAGCCCACACATGAGGCCACATGCTACGCATAAGATCATGAGACCGTTACTGCTGACTATGGAGACAGATTGTTGCCATGGTACAGAGATGTCGAGTGTCAAATGCACTGAGACTTGATACATCGTTCCACTTTCTCTCGAGTTGCATGCACTTACATCCCTCGGGCCGGCTGCAGATGGGTATTGATATTATCAGGAAGATCTCACCCAAGTCTTCCAAAGGCATGAGTACATCCTAGTGGCTATTGATTATTTCACTAAGTGGGTGGAAGCTACTTAGTGTCGATTGACGCCGCAGTGGCTAAATTCATCGTGACGCATTAATATCTACCGATACGGGTCCTCATGAGTTGATCTCAGATAGAGGAGCACATTTCAGAGGCGAGGTGGATGCATTGGTCCAAGAGTGGCATTATTCAAGATCACCGATCATCCGCATATAGGCCACGTACTAATGGGGCTGTTGAGGCCGCAAATAAGAATATCAAGAGGATTTTGAGAAAGATGGTCGAGACTTTAAGGATTGGTCGCAGAAGCCCTCGTGATTGCGGCTTATCGTATTAATCTTTCGCACTTCAACCGGGGGCTACACCTACTCTGGGTATATGGCATGGAGGCAAAGCGTTCGCTGAAATTGAGATGGGATCCTTGAGAGCAGCATTAGAGTATCAGATATCCGGAGACCGCGCCTGCCCGTTACATCGCCTCACCTGACGAGGAGATCGAGGGCACAGATCATGTTCAGCCTTATCGAGAAATGACCTGCGGCATTTAGAAAAAGGGTCAAGCCTAGGAAGTTTCAAAAAGGCGACCTAGTCTTGAAGGTCCTCAGGGGATTAATCAATGACCCTAGAGGTAAGTTTAGACCGAGTTGGAGCGGGCCTTATTTCATCCGAAATCTTACTCGAGATGGAGCAAAATTTGGCTGACGATTCTGGACGTAAACCGCTCCAACCAATGTGGATCAGCTAAAGAAGTTTTATGCGTGAGATCATGGTCAGAGGATGGGTGGCCATCACTTTGAGTAGCCATATTCCCTATTTCACACCCATACATTGATATATCCTATTGCTATCCCTTTGAGCCTCACGCGGTTTATTATGGCCTATTCTTTCATTTAGCCTTGCATACTTTTTCTGACCTTGGTTGACCTGCCCCTGTGCGCTTTTTATTTATTAATGGGATATGTGAGCATTGTGTCATTCTTCGTTTGTTCTTTCTCGCATCATTGCTTGTTTCTTTTCTCCATTTTCGTATCTTCATACCGCCTATCTGGGAAATCTAGTTTCTATCATCTCTATTCATTTCACTTTTATCTCCTTTTGTGTGATGATGACGTGCTCTCATCCCAGGGCTACCAGTCCGGTTTGTCACACCCTTCATTCCGCCTATAGGTTTTGATCCGGGATTCTTAGGTTGAGGGGACCATTTGGGCTTGGAGGTTGAGGTTCTTTCGGTTGGATTGTGCTAGTGTGGCATTCAGCCTATTTGGTTGTTCTGCGCAAAAACAAAAAAAAAAAAAAAAAAAAACAAAAAAAATTGTGTTTGTTTAGTATTCGTTAATATACTTGGGATCATCAAAGGTCATTTAGGTTTGAGAGATTTATTATTCCTCCTCGAGAGCCGAAAGGGAGACAGATAATCTTTTCTCCACGGATCTAGGTGGCCACATCGAATGAGGCTCGTTGCTTCGCACTAGGTTCCTAGATCATTACCTGCATCACCACTCCCATCTTATAGTGACTTGCTTTGACTTAACGTTCTTAGAACGAGTTGTTCGCCGTTGTCACACATTGCCACATTTGTATCCCAGCTTGTTTCTCCATTCTTTTGCTTTATCCATTCATCATTTTTCTTATCCCTTTCAATCTTCTTCTACTCTTATTGATCGCCGTCTCGCTTCTTAAGCGACATGTCCTTTGGTGCATTCACTTGTCGTTTGACATTGTTCATTCGGATGTTGGTTGAGTCACCTTTCTCACGTGATTATTTGATATTTGACATTGTGCGCATGTGGGTTTGGCAAGATTTATCGGGTACTGGGGCCTTTGTTTCATCACGCCATTCACCTTTCACCCTAGCCCGCATTACGGTCCGAGTCATAAGACCACCTTGAGACCATGAGATTCGTGGTTTGCTTCAAGCATTTTATATGGATGTCTCGTCTACTATTATTGAGTACGGGATGTCGACAGGTCTCTGTTCTTAGGGAGTATCGAGGGTCACATATTGCTTCTCCATTCAGTTTGCTTGCATCAGATCCATGATCAGGTACAGATGATACAAAGAATTGGGGCCGTTGATAACCCATTAGCTTGATGCTTTGACAAGTTCACACTGGGGCATACCCCCATCCTTTCATGTTGGCATTGGCTCGTACGCATGTACACTGGCAGCCCATTTCGCCTAGAGATATTTTGGCATCAAAGTTTGAGTATGCTCCACATGCAGCTGGGTTTCTTCATACAGCATAGTGCTTCTAAGGGCTAGCCTGGGGTCAGATTCATGCATATTTGTCAACTCAATAGGGGTGCACGCTGGAGCACACCCCATATGTTGTCTTGTTCGCTTGTTCGATCGATTGGTCTTAGAATTTATTTTTGTGAGTCTTTTCATCGAGGCACTCAGATATCAATGTGCACACCGGGGCATACCCTATATCGCTTTATGGAATGAAATGGATGATTTTTCATGAATGAATGATCGTGATATTTTCAAATTTTCGACTTTGACCACATGTGCTATGGATTTGACATGGCGTTGATACTCCTGATCGCATAACCCCTTCTTTCACCTCGGGTCACATTTCCAGGAGATTTTCCTACAAGTGGCATACGCTTTATTTCCGTCTCTTGTTATTAAATTCTTGGATTCTTGCCATCATTTGTGGCATTTTCTCGTTGTCAAGTACCGCGCATCCCCCCTCCTTCTTTTGTCATGATTGTGTTTGATTTGGCTTATTCGAGTCATTTGTCATAAGCCCCGGGACGCTCATCACTCAGGGCCTACCCCCTTTTCCCGAGTTTGTTTACTTCATTTAGCTTGTTTCA
Source organism: Tetrastigma voinierianum (assembly GCA_016808115.1). NCBI lineage: Eukaryota > Viridiplantae > Streptophyta > Magnoliopsida > Vitales > Vitaceae > Tetrastigma > Tetrastigma voinierianum. The sequence goes on along the minus strand of JAEQBH010000891.1, from coordinate 748,042 downwards.
AGTTCTCCAAAGATCTCACCCGCATTCCCATTTTCTGCATCGCCTGCATCCCACATTCCCAAGATCGCCCCATCCTACCTTCCCAAGATGCACCGGATTTTACCTTCCCGGCACTCTCCGCCATCCCACATTTCCTGGGTGACTGGCCGATTCCCCATTTCCAAGAGTCATTCTGATTTACCTTCCCGGCACTCACCTCGATCCCACATTTTTCGCATCACCTGATTCCCCATTTTAGTGACGCCCTGATCCTACCTTCCTGCAGACTCAATCCGATTCTACCATTTCCTAAGACTTCGTCTCTGATCCCACCTTTCCGATACTCGCCCAGATCCTACCTTTTCCGGTACTCACCCAGATTTTACCTTCCCGATACTCAACCAGATCCCATATTTCCGGTACTCGCCCGGATTCCCATTTCGATACCGCCTGATCCTACCTCCTAAGACTCACCCGGATTTTACTCACGCATCATTCGATCCCACATTTCCTGCAGACTCGCCCTGATTCCCCATTTCTCCCAGAAGGCGACTTTACCTTCCCGGTTCTCGCCCAGATCCCACATTTCCGATACTCACCCAGATCCTACCTTTTCCGGTACTCACCTAGATTCCACCTTTTCCGGTACTCATCCGGATTTTACCTTCCCAATACTCACCCGTATCCCACCTTTCCTAAGATCGCCGATCCTACCTTTTCTAAGACACCCGATTTACCTTCCTAAGATCTGGATTCCACATTCGATACCACCATGATTCCCATTTTCAGATCATTCCTGGGATCTCACCTTCCTAAGACTCAACGATTTACCTCCCGACACCGCCCCGCATCCCACCTCTCCCAGACTCGCATGATCCCACCTTTCCTAAGATCGCCAAATCCCACATTCGAGCACCAACTCGGATTTCCACCTTCCCTGTGATCGCCCGAATCCCACCTTCCCAGACTCACCCGGATCTCCCATTTCCCAGACTGGTCCGGGATCCCCATCTTTCCCATCACCCTGATTTTCTACCTTCCTGACGGTCTCTGATCCCGCTTCCGTACCACCCTCGATTCCCCCATTCCGTACCGCCCCGGGATCCTACCTTTCCAAGACTGCCCGACCCCACCTTCCTGCACTCACCAGATCTGGCCCACTCCCCAGACTCACCGGATTCTCTATTTTTCTAAGACTCCGCCCCTGATTCCCACCACTCCTGACTCACTCCTAATCTCTCCTTCGGCACCCCCGACTCCACCTTCGGCACTCGGATTCTACCTTCCGTACTTGCCCTCGACCCTCCTGTGAGCTTCGTCCGATTTCACCTCTCCAAGATTGGCCCCAGATTTCATTATCTTTTTCGGCATTGTGCCCGGATCACTCATCTTCCCAGGCATCGTACCTAGTTTTCTTTAAGTCCTTCAATTGGAGTGACTCTGTTATGTTAGCCTTCAGTACTAAGTAAGGGGACAAAATTGTTGGTCATCTTGGTTCTTCACTAGAGTTCATTTCATTCTTGCATCGCTTGCACTTCGCACCCACGATTCACTCGTTCATTCACTTCTAACAAGAGGGGCATTTGTAGACCCTCAATTTTGCCTCAACACTTGCATTTATCCTATGGGTGCTCGAAGCACTCACCCATCGCTCTCATATAACACTTTAGGCTTAGTCCGTCTCCGAGCCTTGGGTGGCCTTCAGATGTGGTCCATTGAGTGCGTATGTGGTCTACTCTTGTAGTGTCATCATGGTTTTTAATTTTTTTAGTTATTGGCATCATATAGGAAGCAAGTGGGGCCCTAAGGTTTTAAACAATCAAAGTTTATTAAAGTATGTCAAATTCAAGCACTTGAGCTTGTTTCGATCGTATCTCCCTGCTCAACTCATAATCATTCACCTGCTTGTTTTTCGATTCCTTATTCGCTGGAGGTTTCTCTTGTTAAAATTCATAATTTTTTTTCAACCGCTTACTAATCTGGCTGACCGGTTCATCAGACAAGACGCATACAACACTCGTATTTTTGGTGATTTTGGTGAGCACTCCTCCTGTTTCGATCATATCTCCTCATCCGAACTTGGAATGGTAATCGTTATTTTTGTTGGTCTCCTTATTCTTCAGAAAACATTCTCTCAAAATTTCATAATTTTCCTTAACCAGCTCGATCAGTTGGCATCCGGTTCAACCGCTAGTCGGGCCAGCTTGTGTGGGAGCGTTATTTTTTGTGATTTTGAGCCAAAATCCCATATGGTTCGGGGCCTATACAACCTTCAAATGACCTCAAGATTAGGTCCATTTTGGCCTGCTTGGTTAGATGCAGCCCACCATGAATCCATGTGGATACCAGGTGAAGCAAGTCGAAACTTAAGATATTCCTAACATGGAAAATGAGGAGGGGAGTTAATGGGGAAGCTAATTCCAAGGCTGATTGGAGCTCTTTCCAGAGCTTGAAGGTGGAAAAACACTGTAGGCTCGTGAGGCTGAGGTGGGAATCAAAGATAAAAGGAGAAAGATCAAAGTGGAAGGGACTCGGGAGGGCACTTTTCCGCTCTACTCATTACTCACGATTTTGTTCGCATGCTTACTTGGTTTTTCTCAAGGCTGGTGGAAGAGGTAAGAAATAAACCCTGGCTCCACTCTATTCTTTAAGAGACATTCTGACCAAATTTGAGGTTTTTCCTTAACCATTTGAACTAGTTTTCAAGCTCATATGTGAGAGCCGGTTCAACGGTTTCTGCTAGGCAGTCTTGATTTTAGAGAACAACGGTTTGTTTTGGTTGGTTCTCACTCATCCGAGTTGAGATTCAATCACCGTTTGTTTTGTTAGATTCCTAACTCTTTTAGGAAGGTTCTGAAAAATTTTGAGATTTCAACCTGGGCTGAACTTGTTAGGAAACTACAGACACTTCGTGCCTACTAATTCCGCTTTGTCAAATAGCAGCTTGGGCCTTTGGCGCCCGTTTGTGTTAGTTCTCGGGCCATTCGAGTTGGTTTACTTGGTTTGTTTTTTGGATTCCTGACTCTTTGAGGAAGGTTCTGAAAATTTGAGAGCCTTCAACTGGCTGACTTGGTTGGGAAACCGATCAGCTTGCTCACCGACCCAGCCATTCAAAATGCTAGCTTGGGTCTTGGGGTGTCGCTTAGCCTGGGCTTCGCCATTCGGAGTTGGTTTTCTACTTGGTTTGTTTTTTGATTCCTGACTCTTGGAGGAAGTTCTGAAAATTTTGAGCCTTCTTCAACCAGCTGAACTATTGGAAACTAGATCAGCGCTCTCACCTAATTCGCCATTAAATAGCATTTTGGTCTTGGCGCCGTTTATGTCGGTTCTCAGTCATCTGGAGTTGGTTTTCTACTTGGTTTGTTTTGTTGATTCCTGACCCTTGAGGAAAGTTCTGTGAAAATTCTTGAGAGCCTTTCAACCGGCTGAACTGCTGGGAAACCGACGCCGCTCATCAATTCGGGGCCATAAAATGCCAGCTTGGGTCTTCAAGTGTCGTTCGTAACAGCCTCAGTCATTCGAAGTTGTTTTTCTACTTGATTTGTTTTTTTGGATTCCTGACTCTCAGATGAAGGTTTTGAAAATTTTTTAGAGTCTCTCTCAACTGGCTGAACTAGTTGGGAAACCGGATCAACCAGTTCATTGGGTTCAGTTTTCCGGAATGGAAGTTTGGGTACTTTGTTTTGTTTGTGTCGTTTTTAGACATTCGGTTTTGGAATTGTACACCGTTTGTTTTTTTGGTTTCCTTCTTACCTGTAAGGAATGCCTCTGAAAATTTTAGAATTGTTCTCAACCGACGATCGTTGGGGAACCAGATCATCCGCTTTTTCGTGTTTTGTAAGGGTCGCCCGATTGCTTAATCAAGCCCGTGACCTTTTTGAGTCCGCCCATTTGCTCCGCATCAGTGTAGGCTGCGTTTAGGGTCTGAAATGGGTTTAGTTCAAGTTAATGTGGTTCAATTTTGGATTCTTAAGAATCGATCTATGCGGGTCCAAGGCGATTAGTTACACCACAATCTAGTGTTTTGTCGAGCCCGCTTTCTTCGATGAATAGATATGGTTGTACAGAGTGGTAGCATCACGAGTGGTTGAGATTCCATGTATGGTTTCTCCTGACTTCCTTTGCTTTTGATATCTAATTTTGAGAAATCATTGTATGCTCGTGCGACTAACTTTCCTTGTCGCTAGCAATAGACCACAGTACGCCATTTGCCCTTTGCTGAGTATTTTAACTAAGCTAGATACTAATAGTAATCTGATCCAAGATGCTTGCTTAGCCTAGAGACTATCTTATCTCGTGACCCATATACTTCCCACATACCCAATTAATTAGGTGGAGACCGAAGTTCTGGGGCCAGGTGCTACCATATAAGGTACCTTCCCGATAGTAATCTCAATTCCCCGACCTTAAATTCAGTTTTCAGATAACGCTTTTCCATACTAGAGTCATCGGGTTTTTGCTCTTACTTGGTTTTTCTCATTCTACTTGGTTTTCCCCTTATAAAATAAATAACAAAAAGTATATACCCAAAGAAAAATTGTTCCTCCCAGACTAGATTTTCTGAAATTCTAAAATCAAACCCACATTTTCTTTCTTTCACTAGTAAGTAGAGGCCACCGTGGATCTGTAAATATCCACACCGTTACATCAAATAGTTAAAAAATGGTATAAAACACAAAATTGCATAAAAGACAATTCGCAATGATATTACCCTTCATCACCCTCGGGATCTAAGGCACAAATCAGTTACAAATTTCGCTTTGGGGAAATGTAGTACTCTTTGCGCATGATTGTTGATTTTCTGACAAAAGGTGATTTGCATGCTGGCAAATTCTCTCATGACGAGTCTTCGTGCCATCCTCTTTTCTCTTTTATTAGTTTCCACTCTCACCAAAGAATTTCTTGCATCATCTTTGGCATCTATTTCGACACATTTTTCTATCTGATCAAGCAGAGAGATAGATGAGAATAATGCTCAGCTAATGGAGCCTCATAATGCTGTCAATATTCCCATTCGCAACTCTATCTCCCATCATCCAATTGAGGTTCTATTTGTTGACGAGGAATATGTTGTTACATTGATGACATCACATTTCTCTCAATGACTTCCACATCAAAGTAATTTGTTGGAGCCTCATAATGTTGATCTCTCAGTGAGCATGTAGCCTTAAATTCAGTAGCAAAATCATTGTCATGATATGCATGTGTTCGTTGAGATCGAATAGAGGGAGAATGAAATGATGGTAGAACATGTCGTTATCTTCCCTACTATTTAAACGCCTTCAAGTGGTGAAATCACGAAACATTGAGTATGCCAATTGTAAAATTTGTTGTATTGATTGACGAAGGCGGCGTTGAATGCCCTATCAAGTTAAGAGAAAGAAAACTCAAACTTGAATACTTATAGTATAAGGTCATGACAATTAATTAACCTAATGCAATTAGATCCTTACAATAGTGGAGTCATCATAATGTCTACTGAATTGTGGATTTAGTAAAGACGTGCTCATTTGCCTCCTTAGCAAATGGGAGGTGCATGATCGTTCATGTATTGCTTTTGGATCAAATGGAAGTGAACTTCTTGCTCAATTTGGATTTCAATATGTATTTCGTAGACGCCAACATTTAAAAATAATAATAATATAATATATATTAAAATATAAGTCTACTATGAAATATTGATATGCGTTTAACTGTTTACATCGATTTGGCCATATCAATTAACACAATTTCTCATTAGTTAGTCACGTCTCACTAACTGGCTGTATTCCAAAGAACAAATGGTATCGTTACAGAAACATCCACCGATGGCATATGTTTTGACAGTAAAAATTGCAATCGAGGACAAATGAGTACCATTATAAACCGCATTATAGCACATTCATAACAACAAACATCAACTCAAAAGCCGGAGGTACTCAGGACGAGCAAAACAACCGCAGACATGTATATGTCATTGCCACTCCGAATTTCCCGAATCCATTTCTCGCATACTGACCTCACCATCCTATAAGGTCCCATGTCATGTATGCCCTCTAACTTTCGCTTGTGCCAAAATCGCTATGCATGCAAAAAATACGAACACCTTCCTCGAATTCATTGCCAACTTCTAAGTCTATTAGACTTTCTTCCAACCTATTAAGCGAATATACCCAAGATGTTAATCCACACCGCGAATGGACAATAACATTGGGTCCACCTAATGGGATCCCCATAACATTCATGACATCATCTATTGTCACATAGAGAGTATTATCTCTCTCCAATCTTATACTTACGATACGCCACTTTGTAAAGGTGATATAAGATAGCGGCAAACCGTAGCGGATCTCTCAAGATGCAAGTTGTATGAGTCCACCAAACCCGAACCCCTAATAGCTTCCAACTTATTCTCGTGCACATGAATATGATAAGAACTTCTTCCCGAACAATGAGATTTTGTGGAGCTTCATCTAAAGCTACATGCTAAAACAAACCAACCTTATGCACGTTAATAAGCAATCTTGTTAATTCGCTTATTAATGTCTCATATTACAAAGAATGATATGAGTTAGATCTCATCACCTCATGCCTTTGTTATTTTAAGATGTTGCTTACGCTTCGTTGAAATTTGTCCATGTTAATAAAACTGAATGATAATATATATAAATTGCATTTACACATTCATGAAGCTTAATATTAACATAGCGCATACAAAAGAGAAACATAATTCACATAATAATATAGCATTTTACCTAAACTTCTAGAAAGCATGCCACATAGTTCATAATTCATTAATTAACAAAAGGAAACACAAACCAAATGGAATGTGTATGACAGTTCACTAATATGAAAATCAGCAACATTAATCATGCCAATGGATTTTTGCAAGTTTTTCTATTGTGCCCATCCATATTGCATTGTGAGCAATAAACAGTTCGCTTATCTTGAAATTGTGACTCAATGCGCTTTTTTCTTGGTCTTCTAGGAGGCCTTTTAACTCAGGGTGGCTTGAAAGAGAAGAATACATTTCCTATGACATCTCGAACACCATCGCTCTCGACTCGCATGTCATGTGTCTCAATACCATGAAAAGTGCCTAAGTATACCAATTGTTGTGCTGGGGATTTGAAGATTTCATTAACAAAATCCGCAAAATTTTGCCTTATGGAGAGTAAAATTACGCATGCATGATCACATGGAATGCCCGACATTTACCAACCACGACATGTACATGATTGTTCCTTAATGTTTACATTCAGCACTAAATCACCTACAAATACAACATAAAAGGTTTCCATTAATGGACTGACGGAGTAAACCTTCCCTTTTGCAATATTAATTTTTACTTTCAATTCTCATCCTCATAATACCCTTCCATGCATTTTGACCCTACTTTATGCTCACCACCAAGCATTGCACCCAACTTAGTCATATGTTCGATAATGAAGCCACAAAATGATTGATGTCGTTTCATTTCTTAACTAGTTGATTGAAAGACTCGACAAGATTAGTAGTCATTTTGTCTCATCTTTTTCTTAGGGAATTTCGACAATGCCCAAATGCTCAAAGTTCATTTTTCAATCCATGCGTACCAATGATTCGTTATACTTTGCAATTCAAACATGTGATAATTGTAATCGGGCTTCCACCCTTGTATAGGCAATTTATTTAACCATTCAAGTGCATTTTCCTTCCCTTGTTCCTTTTGTATTATGCTTATTAAAATAGCTTACTAAAGTTCTCCTTCAAGTGACGTATAATAATAAGCATGGTTTTCGTCCAAAGATTCTGAAGACTACGAAGAAGACCTGGATGCCTATCCGATATAATGACAACCTCCTTCTCCCCAATAAATTTCTTTAAATTCTACAAGAACCACGACCAACCATCAGAATTCTCTAAGCTCATAACTCTACACACTAATGGAAACATGTTGTCATTAGCATCATAAGATGTAGCAGAGAATAAGGCAACACCATAGGGCCTACTCATGTGAGATGAGTCAATGGAAATGATTGGCAGACACCCCATCAAAAACCCTTGTATGGACACATCATGTGCGATATACAGTTGTTCAAAATTACCATCACTTGAGTAGGTCAACTCGACGACTAATCCTGGATTACTTTGGACTATTCGCTCACACATCCAAGGCAAAAACTTATAGTAATTCTTGGGTTCACCATATATTCTCTCCTTAACCTTCTCCTTGATTTTCCACGCTTGACAACAAGTCAATCTCATGCCATGTTCTCTGACGAAATCTTTACAAATTTTTCGCTTGTCAGTACTCGGAGATCGACAACCTCACTAATGACCACAAATGCACTATTAGATCTCACCACTGGGTTGAGATAAAACCACATCATCCAAGGTATGACTATGCTCATTTTGAATGTGTGCACTGACAACATCCGATGCACCAATGAAGACGACAAGTTATTTTCCAGACACAACATCAGGCATATAACTGGTAGCTGTGCTTATATCTATTTCTTTTGTAGTAGTACCGAAAACTCCCTGATAAAGACATTAGGTACAAAGCATCCCGAAATGCAGAAAATTTTGGAAACATTTGTCCACTGCCCATAATTGCATTTTGAAATTGCCTAATACTACATTGAAGGACATATGTTTCAGCTCCTCTATTAGATAACCCATAAGACTCTATTATTGGGCCATTTGCTGAAATATCCATTGACAAGTGCAGATTTGGAGTCCCATTTCCATAAACGCGTTCATAATTAGAACCCACAATAGGTGTGGGGTAAATCAAGCACAAGACATGGAAACATTTAGTTATTCTTGAACATATATTTTACAAATTAAATAGGTAATCTGCATGACAATGATGAGTTTAGCTAATATACCTCAAAGGTGGATTACACCATTCACATACTCGCATTCGACGACATCGATACATGACAATAATCGCCATTTAATATGAACATTCACTAATTCTTCATCATCATTGAACAAACACCCATTAAAATGGTCTAAATTTACATGTGTAGTGAAATTTCACCAATTTGGTTCAACTCCTCAACTTAGCACAAATCCACGTGAAACGAATTCATCGATGAAATATTCACATTCACAAACATTTTAATGACTTGTCCACCCTTATACTAATCGACCACTGCATCCTTCACCATTTGCCCACCTTCAAAGGCATAATGTAACTTTTTCTGTTTCTCCATCTTCTTCAAATTTATACTTCTTGTTTGAGACACATACAATTTGAAGGAATATTAATTACACAGTTAAACATATGGGATATAAAAGTCCTTAATGCTAGATAATGTTATATTAGATCATACACTTTTTTTTTTTTTTTGCTAATTAACGTATCTAAATGACATGTTTAATATCATAATAAATGGGTAACTTACACTGAAAGTAAGAATGACATAGGAACACGCATGGTCATGGGATGGAGGGCGTCTTTGCTTTATATGTTTCTACACACATAATGCGTTTTGAACAAATAAAGATAAAATTCCCATCATATATATCCCTATGGGTTTTGGGTTTATTTCGATCTCAAACTCAACTCTAATGAACTAGCTTTTTTAATCACAAAATGCATAAATCATCATTGAGTAAGCAAATAAAATAAAATAAATAAATATATATATTATACAGCATAAGCTGGTATATCCATGGAGAAACATTTCAATGAAGAATGCCCAAGAATGTATAGAAAAGAAGCTTTGCAAATCAATCTAAATCAGCAAAAGGGACTCTAGCTGAATGTTTATCCATCTCAAACTAAGTTCATATCATCATGAAAATGACGTGCATAATAAGAAAATATAACAGAAATTCTTGCTAATATCCTAATACAAAGACAAATTACACAAACTTTACTACATTCATATTGTAGATACCAAATGGGTAATCGCTAACTCGAATCGCTTAACGACCGTGAAATTTAGTAAGCTCCCTCACACGACATCATGCCATTATATGTTCCATATTTATAGTCCATTATCGGTTCCATATTTATAGTTTATGACAATCTTCAATGATAAAAGGGCACTTATGATTGAATTGATGTTTATATGTCAATTATCTTCTCTTTGATGCTTACCATTTCTACTTTATGTCAAGTTTATTCATAAAGAATTCAAAAAATTCTTTCCATACTTTGTTGTTACCATTCTTTCTAGACTTGTCTTCTTAGAGTTTTAAAAACTCGTTGCAGGTGAGGGTTAACCATATGGCTACTGCTTTGTCCAAGACTTTTAGATCACCAATAGTGACACTTTACAATCTCTCTTCCACAATAAATACCAACATGTATACTTGTACTCACGCTTTTCGCATTATTATTATTATTATCAGAGATCACCATATGGCCACTGCGATTTTGCTTTCTTTTCTTTTACTTTTAGATTTTCTACTCTTAGCCTTCAGCTGTTTTCCTTTCTTTTTTTAACAACATTTATTTCTGAATCGATATTGCAATAATATTCATTAACCTGTTTTTCATGCAAATTATTTTTTGCTATGCTGAGGGGTTTTTTCGATGAGGAAGAAAGGATACAACAATAGGAGAGGTACATATCTTCTCACCGGGTGATAAAAGACTCATGAATCACAATGATGGCAATTGGCTGATTTTTATAGTTTCTTGCATGATGATACAGTTGAATAAATCTTATGTGGACATATGCAAATGAGTACTAGTTCCACCAATTGGAAATCACTATAAGAAAAAGAGCATTTCTAACATATACTTTTTTGACATATGACCAATATAGGTCATAGTTTTATTTCAATTGACATTGATGACTTATGCCTACTTCTGAAAGCAATCATGATAGTGGCAACTTTACATGATTAAGTTTTACTTATAAGAGCAACCCAACCGAGTTGTTATCGTGGTGCCATCCCCAGAATCACTAAAATGGCACCTAAATCACAAAAAACAATGCTCCAACGGAGATGGCATCAGAGGTGGCAAAATGTCATCCGTGATTTTGGGGTGCCATATTTGACAACTATGGAGAGAGAATTGAGATGATGCAAAATAGTCGTTGATGGCTCCTGTGCATATCAACGGCTATATTCTATTTCAATTTCTATAAAAATACAAAGATTCAAAGGGGAAAGGAACTTACCTTGAATCCTTGCCTTCGAAACCCTAGCTTCCCTGAACCCCAGCTTCCCTGAACCCTAGCCCTTGTTGTCACTGCGGCAGAAAATGGCTGAGAAAGGGAGTGAAGAGGAAGAAAGAAAGAAGAAGAAGACTAAGTATAGCCCTTGATGTCGTTGTGCAGAGCTATCTGGAAAGTGAGGAATAGGAAGAAAGAAAATGCTGAGGAGCGAAGAGGAAGAAATAAAGGAAGAAACGGGTGTTTGCCTTCTTTAAATTCAAATTTTGATTTTTAAATTAAAATAGATAAATTGCTAATTTTTTAAATTGATTATAAATTTTATTTTTGATAGATTCATTTGTATACTTTATAAATTGCTCATTCTTTAAATTGATAAATTGATAATTTTTTAATTGATAAATTGCTCATTCTTTAAATTTTATAATTGATAGATTTATTTGTATACTTTATAAATTGCTCATTCTTTAAATTGATTAGAATTTTCTTCTTTTTTTTTCCTTTTCAGATGGATTTGCAATATGACTGGTTTTTTTTAATCGGGATTTGCTTGGCGAACGACACCGATTTATATGATGATACTATTCAGTAATCCCACGCATTGTCGCGCACAAATGAAGTCGTTCCAAGATTGAGAAAATCGCAAAGGACAAAGAACTTCTCTGTGGAAAAAGATAAATTAATTGTGTCTGATGGCTTAATACGAGCAAAGATGCAATTATTGGGAATGAACAACAAGGTGGTGCATTCTGGCAAAGAACATTGTAGCTACGAACTTCATGAGGTAATTGCGAAGAGCGTTTCTCAATCTTTCTATTAAAAGTCATTGATCGATATAAATGCAAATGCAAAGAAATTTGTTGGTTTTCATAATCAAAATTGAAAGACTCCGACAAAGTGACACAATCGAGCAAAAATAATGTAAGATATAAACTTTTAATTTAGACACTAGTATGATTTGATATTCGAACAATTAACTCGACACTTTCATGTTTTTCCGGTTGATGAAGCAAAAGAAATGTTTGCTAAGTTTATTGGAAAACCATTTCAATACGAGCATTGTTGGAATATATTGAAAATGGAGTGGAAATGGACTGATAATCTAACCAGCAATAAGAGAGAAAAAACTCATTCAACTGGTAGTTCATTGACCAACTCATGTTGAATCCCGCTTATTCAACTCCATTTAGGGATAACATCGAACCTCGCCCACTCCCAACTCCTCGATTAGGGCCACGCGTAAAGGCTTCGAAGAAACAACTTAAACAAAGAGAGGCAGTTTCGAACCGATGCCAGAAAGATCAGGATCATCACCACTCAATGAAAGGAATGGAAGTGAACGACAAAAAAGTCGAGCGACACGACAAAAATTTATGCTCAACAGAGATAGCATCGAGCAACATTGTAAAACAAGAAATTGAAGAAAGATGTCATAGTTAAATTCAAATGCAAAATGAGATTAAAATCATGGAAATCGATACCACTGCATGGACCCAATTTTCGTGAACATATTGGAATAACTCGAAGATAGAGTTATGAAAAAGTCGGGTTCTTTAATTTTAGTCAGATGGTATTATGTTGCTATTATTTTTTAATTTGTAGTCATTATTTATTATGTTGCAATTGGAATTGAAAAGATAACTTGAAATTGAAATTGAAATTGAAAATACAACATGAAATTGAAATTGGAATTGAAAATACAACTTCAACTTGAAATTGATAAGAGGTTATTACCGTCATGTCGTTCCCACAAATGCAATGATAAGATTCACTACGCTGAGAATGAGTAACACTATCCCCGACCGATAATGGATTTGTACGAAGTCTTCTAATTTCTGGTGGTGAGTGATAGATGATGCAGACACTTCAGGCAGATTTGTATCACTTCCATCAAAAAATCATTGCTACCAATATCCCCGTCTCATCATCCATATATTACACTGTTATTGCCATTTTTCATAATATTCGGTGAAGTGGTTTCTTCATCCTAAAAACGGCTGTCCACGCACAATTGCAAAATGGGCTTGAAGTACCCCAAATGCCCGCTCTACATCTTTCCTTGCCGACTCTTGTGCTTTAGCAAAATGTTTTTTTTTCTTCAAACTCGTGGAATGGAATTGTTTTTACAAATGTCGCATCATTGATAAAATACCATCGCCTAGATAATATCCCATTCTATACTCATGACTATTAATTATATAGTTGGATCGGAGGAGTACGACCATTTGCTAATAATGTAAAAAACAGGGACCTATCTAGAACATTTATGTCATTCAATGAACCGTAGACCAAAGAATGCATGCCATTTCCAAAGATCCTTGAGATGCCACTTCTAAACATTGCTGTCTGGCGACAATGACCAAAGATATGTGACGCCCAAATCCCGGTCCGCCGACTCGCCTATCAACCCACTAAACGCCGTGGAATGCCGTGACCCGACATTCTCACGGGGAAATCTGGGCAGTCTCCTTGTACGGGGAGCTCTACCCTTAGTACACAACCTGTATATAATCTGTCCCAACAATCCAATATAACAATCCATAAGTAAAACGGCCACTTGGGCCCACAAACCAATACTCATCCTAATAATTCCCAACTATATATAATAGTCCAAGAGTTATTTCATTACCTTAATACAAATCCATATTAAAATCTATAATTCTAATACTTATTATTCCAAAAACCATCAAAGCCACAATCCGGCTAAAATCGGCCTCTCTAAGATGAGTCGCCTTCTCGCACGCCCCCGTATTCGGAATAATATATTCTCTGATATGAGTTAATGCTCAATAGTGGAATCACCCTAAGTGGGCTACTCTCCACCTAAGTGCATATGCAATGCTCCAATGAAAACATACATTCAAGTAAATGCGTGATCCTACCTGAATGTCTACATGATCAACTCATACCCCGAGTCCTCACCGACTCCCTCACACTTGCTTAAGCCACATATGAGAAACATTATTTTCAACAAAGATATTTGTTATTATTTGTGGACTACCCTCCGATATAATTATTTTGACCGTTCGATGATCTTTTTAGTGGACAACCTCCCATGTATATCAATTGGGCCGATCTGGAGATTAGATATTTTATAGAATACCCTCCGATAATTTTTATTAGTGTTAGTCAACCCTCCGAAATCATTCTCTCAAGAATCACCTCATGCACTCACTCCTACTCGTCTTTAGGGTGCTCCCAAAGGCATATGGAAATGCATAATGCCAATTCCATAAAATTTTATAAAACATGCAAATATATAATCACGCATATATTCACATACTTTAATCACACAAACATGTCATAATTTCACCATCAATTACATCAAAATTAGCTCACGCGGGCTATCGATCAAACACTCCAGCAACTCCGGGACGGAATTACCTCAACCAAACACATTATTTCACAAAAATTATTTTGTAAATTCATTCATTCTCGAATAGTGAAACCTCTGTTATTATTCTAAAGAACAATAAATCGCTTCCGCTCACTTCTAGAGCGAACCCGACTTCACTACCATTTCTAGCCATATGCATATCACAATACAATTTGTTGCATAATTTATACAATTAACACTCTCTAAACAGCCCTCACGGTCCTCGGCTACACAAAATGGGTTTCAAAATTTTTCTAATAATTGAACTGGTAAGATTTGGGATCATCAACTACCACTCACTACTTCAATCAACTCAACATCATAAATACACTTAAATAAAGTATAAACCTGGGCAGTGATAAATCCTCACCTCACTTGAAGCGCCTGTCAAAACTCCAAGAAATCAGTGCCCACACGTTGTCCTCGCCGCGTAGAACAGCTTTCCTTCTTGCCCCGAAGAATTCCGACGATCGGATCTCCTACAATCCTGTAGAAGGTGGACGTTTCCACTAAAACCCATGTACCGCATCGGTGATCCCATTCCTTTGCTTCCTAATGCTTTGGCTCTCCTTTTTCCATTTGTGTTAGACGACACTAGCCGAAGTGTTTTGTCTCATTATCATTTAATCAAATTCAAAACGACCATTTTATCCCTTCTTTTGGCGTTATTATTTATCTCGGCCGTCGTTTTAAATCGTTTATGCTAAATGCCGAACGTGCTTTGCTTGAATCACGTGGAGTGTTTGTTCCAGCGTTTGGCTCTCATTTTTCGGGAATTTTGAGGGCGACACTATTAGTGTTTTGTCTCATTATCATTTAATCGAATTCAAAATGGCAGGAACATCCCTTCAACCCAATTTGACATTCGGCACTATCACCGGCCGTCCGTTTTCATCATTTCTCTCTCATGCCACTTGCTTTGCCGTCACGTGTTATATCTTGACTTTTGTCGCATGAAATCTTTCTTCTTGGCGGCTTGAGATCGCGCCGAGCGTGTCAACTCGACTATCGAGTCGGCCGGGCGACATGCTAGCTAGATTTCCACGCGAGGCGTTTCAGCGTGAAATCCGTTGTCATCAGAGATACGAAGAATAAATTTAGGATTTTTGATGAGTGCGATTTCACCTTTTCCGAGTGGAATTTCTCGGGTCTTACGAGTATACAGCCATTGCCGCGCGGTGGAATGATTTTCCACTTCCAATGCATGCGATCAATGCTCCCTAACGCTTTCCGGGAAAGCCCGCGTTGTCCCGTTTATAACTGTCGGTCAATAGTAAGATATTGTTTAGTGACTTTCTCTTTTCCTCTTTTTACTCGAGGTAATGGTACTTGAAAATTGCAATAACTTGGCTTTCACAAACCTTCTCGGACTCATCGCGGTGTTTTCTCCAATTCGATGTTCATCCACACTTAATCTTAGATGTTAAGTAGCGAGAATTCATAAGCGGTTATTATCTTTTGAAGGGATATGTGACGAGAACTCGATAGCATCACATTCTTTGGATAGTATGGATCATATTGTTCAACCTCATTTTACAATTGAAAAGAAGGCGATATTCGGAATATCGCGAAAAAAAACCTTCATATACCTGAAAGATGGCAAATAGATCGATAGAGTCTTTCCGTGACCTTGGTCTATCAGATTAACCGTGTGGCACAGGCGGAACCGAGCAGTATATTATAAGTCCCTATTTAAACCCTTGGACCTTCTAGTTTAAGCGCCACAGCATATTGTTCATCATTATCTTTACTTTAACACAATATTGAGGATCTCTCCTAAAATATTAGGAAAACGTTCATATATAACTTGATGAGCGCGACAGAAGGATAAATAATTCAGAAAGGAGATATTGAAGATTTGAGAAATTATAAGATAGATGGATGAAAAACATAAGAAAAATTATCATATTTACTAAGGCGAATTATAATTTTTAATTTTTATTTGGCGGTTAAATTTTCAAATTTGAATTTCAACGGTTGAAATTTAAAAATTTGAATTCAGCTGAGACAAAATTTGAAATTTGAAATTTGAAATTATTTACTATACAAATATATACATTCGTGATCGTTATGAAAATATACGATTCATGTAGTTAAGTTTAATTACTGTTTTTTAATAAAAAAACATTAGTTATGATAACCCAATTTTGGCATCTACCATTGGAGCAAAGCACTGGTCGAGGAGGTGTCAAAACCTTTGTTTAAGATTAAAATGGCACATTTGACACCCCATTTTAGCGTGATAAGTCTCTGACATAAAATTTAATTTAAAATATATATATTATTTATTTTATATTCAAAGGTTAGGTGTAGGTTTGGTGAAAGAAAAGCATTCGATTTTCAATTTGATGTTACAGATCTTTAAGATCTGTGGCGACGAGCCCGGGGAGAAGAAGTAAACCCATTCGTCTTCTTATTTCTTAAATATTAATCCTTCTCCATTGTCCTCATTTTTTACCCTCCACAACTCCAGATCTAACCTGGCTGTTAGCCTCACATAGATGCCCTCTTCGGATCCATCGGAGGAATCGTGGATAGGGTGACGGTCGTGTTAATGCGAGTCGTGTTCATGTCGTGTTAATGTGCGGATCGTGTCAAAGCATTCACCCGACCCCGAGGCGAGCCACGAATAATAAAGTATCGAGCATTCTCTAACCCGAGACCCGACCGAACTGTGTGTCGTGTTGGCGATCCGACAGGTATTTTAAACTAATTTGATTATTTAAAATAATAAGATTATAATTAATAATTTATGCATATTTAACACAAATAACCTATTAAATTTAACATGTTTATTAATTTTATTATTTAAATTAATAAGTTATAATTAATAATCCATATTTAACACAAATAACTTATTAAGTGGTTAATTAAATTAATATAATAATTCATGAAAGATTAGAGAAATTCTAGTTCAAAATTAGAGTGTTGACAGCATTTGGATCAGAATTTAGCAACTGAATCACCATGGTAGAACATAAACAAATATTAATGGAAAAACAAATTACATGCCTTTGGAATCCATGGATCTCTTTCTTTGATTGATGCGGGCGAGTGAAGAGGTACCAAGGCAGATCTCAAAGATCTCAGATCTTCTCCCAAACGATCCTTTGAGCGGCTTTGTAAAGTTAGATCCCTTCTCTTGGAAGCTAGTATGAGAGAAGCGTATGTGATAGAAATGTATCCTTAGGGGTTTGGGAGGGATGAGCTTTCCTTAAATGGGATTAGACCATGGGCCCTCTCATACTTGAGTAGGTAGAACTAGGCCCACATACTCAAGCGGCCCTTATGATGATTTATTAAAAACCCGATAACCTCCTTAATTAGACCAAACTTAATTCGATTTAATTCAGAATAATGAAGCCCACTTAATGAAAACCTTGTTCTCCCACTTGGCGATATTAATTGAAACAAAGCTATGTCGCCTGCTATAATTAAAAGTTTGACCTTAATAGTCAATCAGATCCGTAAAGTCTGAACAACTGAATTATGGCGGTAATTGCATGTACTCATAGCGCTACCGTAGTCACGAGTGCTTTCAACTTTCTTGCGATATGGATTCGATATGGTGGTGTGTTTTAAATGGACAATACCTCATAATGAGTGATACTTCATCGGTATCCATTTTGTTAGTGGAGATTCTCTCTTGCGTATGCAGAGCTGGTGTCACGGAGAATATCCATTATGGTTCAACCGAACACTGTATATATATTACCTTGATAAGTAACTGCCAATGTGTATGAAATATGCTATTGAGGCTAATGCCCGAGGAGTACTTATAGCCTTTATTCAAGGGTTTTACAATGCGCATTGTTTTCAACAATTATATGTACTCGCTCGATAAACCTACATTCACATTGCATATTGAATGCAAAGATTGATACAAATTCAATTATTACAAAAATGTAATGGGGTGGATTCAGCCTTTGATAAGGCAACTTAAAGCTTAATGGCTCCCACTGTTGCGTGTCCCATGATACTCCACAGCGTGTGTGACGCGTCGTTGAATGCACGAGGCGAAGGCGCTGGTCGCGGATGCAATCCGTATCATCGCGTTGTGTATCCGCTGCCAATAAATCACCGCTTTTCCTTTGTAGTCGGGTATTTGACCTCCATGTGTTTACCCCCCAGACCCGCCCGAGACCTCTTGTTGTGTGTAAGCAACCTTTGCGGAATTCTTGTCACAATACAATTGTATGGAGACATCCACAAAATCAAACCACAGTTAACTTAACTCCTTAATAAGGTTTGGAACCAATTGCTTGAGTAGTTCTTTGAAAAGCATGCTACAAACTCACGGCTTGCATGGTAGAGGATACGATTAATTTACATTTTCTCACTTTTCCATGATCATTTACCTCCTGCTAACCCAAAGATATAACCAGGTTGTTGACTTCTTTTCATCCGGCCCGACCGGTAAGTGAATCTGAATACCCGACTAAAATTTATGGAGTCTGAACATGTTTATGATGGCATATAGTCTTATTATCTTTAAGTACCTCGTAACCTTCTTGGCGAAATGACCCGATGATCGTATCTGGGTTTTGGTGATATCACTTTAGAATCTGACTGTAGCGTCTCGGACTGGTACATACTTTGAGCATACATAATACTCCCCAGTGCACTAGCATAAGGTATATTCTTCATTGGAAGCTCTCTATATCTGAATGGGGACATTGTGATAGACTCCAGGCTTATCGCCTTCTGGGGCGGGGTGATTCACGACACATGGATTGCATGTTGGATGCTACAAAACCACGGTCCGACATATGCCCTGCGAGATAAACCCGATGATGCGCAAGAACTGATCCCTATGAATCTCGTGCTGGGACAAAGGCGCTTCACCAAGGTCCTTCATATCAAGTTATTTGACAACATAAGCTTTGTCTCATGCGGTGGCTTGAAGTCGCCTTGCAGCGAGGATATCATCCGCAATAAGTGTTAGAAAAATGAATTTCCTCCACATTTGACCTTGCGGTATATACATTGATGCACTTTGTTCTCAACAAAACCATATGGAAACAACAACAACTATGGAAGCTTGAGTACCATTGTCTAGAAGCTTGCTTGAGACCATACAAGCTTTCACCAATCATTTGCCACAAACCTTCCTAAGTTGCATCATATAGACTTCTTCATTATGTCCTTACTGGAAAGGCAGTTTTAACATCCATCCGTGTGTAACTCCATATCGAAATGAGCAACTATCGCCATGATCACTCTAAAGAATCTGTAAGAGACCGATGTTGTTTCATAGTCTACTCCCTTCTCTCAGTGAAACCTTTGGCTACCAACCGCTTTAAACTTCAATCTTTCCTTATAGTCCCTTTTAGTTCTATACACCCATTTGCACTAATGGGTCTAAGAATCTTTCAGTAATTCAATAGCTCCTAAACCTGCTATGCCTCATAGATCGAATTTCATCTCTCTCAATGTATCCAACCACAGCCTGATTGAGGACAAGAAATGCCTTTCCTCATAAGTTATCGGGTCACATGTAACCACATCGTAGTCTGCCTCCTATATAGACTAGATAGTCCGGCAGTATAGCTGATCGCCTCTCCTCGTGATCTCCCCATCGGAGTAGTAATAGCCACATCCCGCACCCAGAACCTCATGAACTTCATTGGGGAGCCGTCTTCAAACGAACAGGATCCCGAAGTCTCAACAAGTTCAATATGATGTGTGGAGTTTCCACAATTATCTCATGATGAGGTGATACGATACTACATTACTCATCGTACTATCATCCTCTGGCCATCGTGAGCATCTACTCTCTGCCCACATCAAACTCCAAAAACTTAATGTCTCAGGATTCCACAATTCTGTGCCTCCATCAGATTATAGAACCGACATCCCTCTCGAATGTTCCAGAAGATACAAAATAACACCTATATGTTCGAGTCCAACTTACTTAATGTCGGGATTATATAACTTTACTTCCAAGCAGACATCTCAAACCTTAAGACGGTTTAAGCTAGGCTGGGCCCAAATTCATAACCTCGCATGAGTCACGGAACAGCCGTGAGGTACACGATTGAAATGTATGCCGCTTTCAAAGCTTCACTTACAGGAAAACCTGATAAATTTGTCCTACTAATCATAATTCTACCATTTCCATAAGAGCGATCGCGCTCTTTCTAAATAACTATACCCATTTTCACAGACTCCTGCATAGCAACCGGTGCCACTGGTCCAGTCCTCAAGCATTCGCGAATAGCTCCCTGTCGGGCCCGAAGATCGCCCATGCTCGCCCATAATACTTCCACCTCGGTCGTATCTAACAACCTTTATGATTCTTCCCACCTGCTTTCTCGACTTCAAATCCGAAAAATCTCGAACTTGTCAAGAGACCTTCGACTTTCTTTAATCAAGTACAACAACTATATCGAATAGTCATCAATAAATGTGATGAAATAAAATTTCTACACAAGGTCAGACACATAAGGTCCACTTATATCTGCTGAATGACTGCAACAAGTCGAACTAATCGGACCGCAGCTTTCTTCTTATCTCGGGTCATTTTACTCCCTATTAACAGTTTCACGTATATCTCTAAGTCATTTTTAAGAGCAAAAAGCAGGATATTAGCTCCTACAGCCTTTCTACTCTATCCTAGAGATATACAAGTCACATGCCAATGCATAAGACTCTTCCTTAGGTAGTGGTCTTTATAAACAACTTTTTCAAATTCGTGATAATACTGATATGTCATCTGAGATAAACTTAATCTGTATAATCCATTGGACATATGACAATACCCAACCTTATTTGAATTAAGAAATATTGAAATAATATTGCTCTTAATTTCAAAAGAATAATCATATGAATCCAAACATGATACTGAAACTAAATTCCTTCTAAAGGAAGGTACATAAAATGTGTCTTTCAACATCAATCTAAAACTAAGATTACATCTCCCACGAACATGACTTCAAACTTTCTCGTTATTTCCCACGCTGAGCTTTGATTCATCCTTGTTCGCTTCCTCCGCTTATGAATCCCTCGTATGGTAAATGCAACGTGATTAGTTGCTCCACCATCGGTCTCGTAACCTGGCTGTTATTCATGTAATGACTACAACAGTATTAGTAGAATCATTACTCAGAGCATCATTGACATCCAAGCTTTGAATTTTGCAATAGCTCTTCTTCATGTGACCTTTCTTCTGCCAAAGAAGCAATGATCACCATCCTTTTTCAAGAATGTCTTCTTTCTGACCTATATTGTCGATTGGACCTTAGTTTCCATGAGAATCTTTATGAGTTCGACTTTGAACTTTATTCTTCCTCTTATGGGGACTTGCGCATATAAGGCCATATGCTCTCTTTCTCTTTCTTAAGCTTTCCTTCCTCCGCCACCACCCTTGCTATCAAGTCATTTATCGACCAAGTTTCATCTGGGAATTGTAGTTTGTCTTATAATCCCAAAATCGTGGAAGGGTGTTCGTGGCTTGATGCACAATGCATCAGAATGGTAACATTAAGAGCTTCGAGCTTCGCCTTGTGTCTACCATCCCGAGGACATAATCTCTAAACCCCACTGCACTCATCATATTTCATGTCAAGAGCTAAGAAGTAATTCCAACCTCAACATCGATGAAATCCCATTTCTAAATTTCATGGTCGCCATCATCTCCTTAGCGCATAGCCTAATTGGCAAACCACTTTTCAAGTGTTCTCAGATGGATTTCTCATCACAACAAGCAAATCCTATCAGCTTCCTCTCCCAGCAAAGATAGTCCATTTTCTCAACTCAAGATCAGAGGTTGTGAGATGCGCCATCCATCAGAAGCGCCCATGTGAACATCCGCCGCCTCCATTCCAAATTGAAATCCTCTTCCATTTCTTGAAATTCAATCCAAGAAGGATCTCACCTGAAATGGAATTACCGTCATTTAAAAATCGACCGAAAATAAAAAACAAAACAATACAATCAAAGATCATGTGAATACTCATAGAGAATTACATACATCATCACATAATCACCTTTGGGCGTAAAAATATGACATGCAAGCTAGACACTCTCCATTACGACAATTTACTTATAAGAACATATTCTAATCCTTCGTGGAAATCACCACCTTTGGGTAAAAGGAACCACTAAGATCAGTCATTTCTCATCGCATGCCATCATGTATCCTCCATAACTAACACAGATCACTCTCGGGAGTGGTGACCATGCATTAAAATGTAGACATATCCTAATTATTAATGTATGAGATTGATATTTCTCAAACCCAATCATGTGCTACTTTCAAGGCCACAAACAACTGAATTCTTTTAAAATCACTCATACCAAGGATATAAACTTTATGTATCACATTCACTATATATATATGTTATGCCAATTATATTGTTCAAATCATTCATTAATAGTCAAATTAATTTAGTCTCTAGCTACTGTCCTTATAGCAAAGGATATGCATGTTAGCCACCTTATGTATTTCCAAACCATAGAGAAATACCATGAATACGTGAAACATTCTAATATCTAGGTGTACTTAGGTCTGCCACGTATTTTCATATCCTGTAAAGCTCAAAACATGCAAAGCCCATATACCATCAGAGAATTCGATACCGACCTCAAGCAGTACCAAAATAGCCTGTAAATAATTTCACACGCGCTCACGCGCCACCGTATAGTCTCGCGAGTGTGGCAAACACGCAACAAACCGGGCCAGGTCGACCGGTCTACCACCGCTGGACCCGTAACCGCTGAACGGGCTCTGGGTTCGACCGGCTGACCCGCATGTCGCTGGACCATTGACCGTCGGGATCGCTGACTAGGCTCCGTCAGCGACCCGCTCGGCCAAGATCCGCCTACGCCCGCCACGGTCACGCCACGCCATCCGCCACGCCATAATCGACGGCCGCCATCGCCACGCCGCCACGCCACAGACACGCTCGTATTAATTAACCGAACAGGTCAACAAACGGACGGGGCAGATCCGGCTTGACTGGCCTGTTGTCGACGGGCCGCGCCGACGCGCAATGACGCCGCCGACCATGGGTCACCGGGCGCGTGCGCCGCAGTCGCCGTCGCCTTCAACGCGCTGGGTGGCGGGCGTGGCGGCGCGAGGGCGCGGGCCCGCCACCTCCGGCGACCGCCACCCACCGATGTGATCGCCTCGCCGTAGATTCCAAATATGCAAAATATTTAATTTTGATTTATCGGGAAAACTCCGAAATCGATGTACGCGCCGATTTTCATAAATCTAAAAAAATTTTCCAAATCCGTATGTTTTCGAGTTCTAATCCATGGTCGGGCTCGATACTAACTGTCGATACGAGCAACAACCTAGATCACCATGGTAGAACATAAAACAAATATTAATGGAGAAAATCAGAATTACATACCTTTCGAACTACGGATCTCTTTGTCGAAGTGAACCGATGAAGAGTCAAGAAGAGAACCGACATCTCAAGATCTCAAGATCTTCTCCCAAACGACCCTTTGAAATCGGGCTTTACGAGATCACGATCACTTCTCTCGAAACCGTATAGAGAGAAACCAGATGTGATAGAAATGTATCCTTGGGGTGGTCTGGGAGGACTCGAGCTTTTCTTAACAGAGTTCGACCACAGCCTCTCTGACCTGCCTAGCCGAACTCTGCCTCACACACACCAGCCGTACCCCATATGATTATTAAGAAACCCAATAACCTCACTTTAATTAGACCAAACTTAATTCAGCTTTTAATCTAATTAATGAAGCCCACTTAATGAAAACTCACGACATGTCAACTACCTAATACGACCCATTTATTAAACGTGTTAGACTCCGGTCAACACGAATATGATACAAACACAACTATTCTCAACCCCAAACCCAAAACCGTAGTCGGGCCCATGTCGTGTCAAATTTTTCCAAATTTCTAATCGTGGAGGCATCTTGTCTACGTGCATCAACATCATCTACAGAAAGAGCGCTTCGCTGGAGGATGCAAACCACGATCAACTCTTTCTACGAGCCTTCTTCCACACCTAAATCACTTCCAAATTTCAGAAGGATGATGGTGAAGCAAACAATGAACTAACACCGTATCCTAAGGAAACTTTTTTTTTTTTTTGTCGGTGATGAAATAGTGTTGTTTTTGGAGAAGGAACCAAAGGTTGTCATCATCTACAATCATAGAGCTCCAAACCTATATCGATATGATGTTGTTTTTCTTTCCCTTGATTTCATTTCATTTGTCTATAGATTTGGTTATGGTCATAATATTTAATGTTTCTGCATGAATGCCGAGAGTGTGGGAAAGTAGAAGCAATTGTTGACACCGAGTATGATTGGGATTCTAAGATTGTTTTTATTTGGAATCTTCTGTGGTTTGAACAAATTTTTCGCTTGAATCTCTTTCATGGGTCTATTAAGTCGTTGATAAAAAGTTTGGAAAGTATAAAATTACACTTTGTAACTGCAAGCCTACTTTTCGGGCCGTGTGGAAGATACAGGAAAGGGTATTTGCATAAATTAGGGAGTAAGACATTGCTGAAACCTTAAATCAATGTTTTATTCTTATCCTTTTTTTCATGTTTTAACCATTGATGGGAAAATTTCTTACACTTCTTTGTAGAGTGAGAAAGGAAATATAATACATTGAAACTTTAAATTAAATTAGGTTTGATTTTTTAAAAGGTGTTTTCCTTTTTCCTTTTTTTCTTATTCGGTGTGAGTGTGGTAGTAGGGGAATTGGAGGAGTTTGGGTGTGAAGCAAAACTCTACTATTTTTTTTTTTTTTACTCTTGGTTTCTATTATAAGAAAGTAAAATAAAATAGAGGAAAACAAATTATTGATTACTACATTGTTATTATTTTATTACTTAGAACACCGAGTGGAATAGAGGGAAGGATTCTGCTACTTATTTTGTTGGGAATTAAATTAGACTATCTTTGGTTTCCGGAAAATTTGGGGGAAAATGTAGAAAAGAAAATAGGGAGAAAAAACGAAGGAGAATAAAAATATAATTAAATTTGACATGCTATTTTTATTTACTCCTTCAAACCAATTTTATTTATTTTAACTCATTAATGTAAAGATTAAATAATATAAGAATATATTCGTTTTCAAATAATTTTATTTATATTATATTTTTCATAAGATAACTAGGAAAATCATTTTCCCTGCTTCTTCTTTTTTTTTCTTTCCTTAAGAATAGAACTAAATCACTAACCCCAGCGTTTTCATTGTTTTTGAGAATATAGGGAAAGTAAAAGATTCTAAAGTGTTTTGATTCATTTTTTTCCTTATTTAGACATTTATGAGGAAGAAAAAAATTCTATCCACTTCAATTTCTTATGTTTCCTTTGGTTTGTGGAATAATATCCTGTAAGTATGTGAAAAAACTCTTCACAACCTCCCAAAATAAGGCCATTTTGTAAATATACTTATGGAGGTGTTGTCTAGGAATACCAATAATATGAACTCACCTCTCATAGTTCTATTAAAAGTGATGATAATGGAGGGTATTAATTCCTAGACAAGAAAATACAAGGTATTTCAAATATTGTTTAAAATATGAAATATTTCTCCCAAACCATTTCTGAATTCTCAATTGGAGCCATTTTTTGGGTAGTGGATTAGATTAGAGTAGAATGGTAATTATGTAACCTTGTCCTATTACTATTCCATGGCATCTACTGATTTTTAGTAAGAGTCTAAGGTTATGTTTGGTTTTAGAAAATGCTAGGAAAAGGAAAAAAAATACTATGGGAAATCATTTTTTAAGTTTGGATGACATGAAATATAGTTGAAAATAAATAAAATAAAAAAATGCTACGGAAAATATGGTAGTATTTTCCCTACTACTTTCTTTAGAAATTAAGGAGCAAAATAAGAGGGAAAAGGAAAGAAAGTATGAAAGATGCAATTAAAACTATGCAATTCTTTTTATTCCCAATCATGTATATGTATCTTTTTAGTCATGTATATGTATCTTTTTACATTTTTATATCCTTATTCTATATGAAATAAGAAAAAAATTCATTTATTAAAGTGGTGAAAATGAAACATAATAATAAAATAGATTCCTTATTTTTCCTTTAAACTTTTCATAGATAACCAAACAAGAGAAAATTTTATATTCTTTTTTTTTTTTTTACCTTTTTCTTTCCTTGCATTTTTCCTTTCAATTTTCTTTCCTTGAGATTTTCCTTGAGGTTTTTTTTCATTTTCCAAACCATGACAATAGAAAATATGACACACAAAGTGCATATCCATGTGTACTTCTTCCTTTTTCTCATAAGGGTGATGAAGAATTTTTTTTTTTTTAGTTCTTGTATTTTTCAGCAAATTAGGCTTTTTGATTATGTCTTGTAGGGATAAAGGTGAGACAGATGGTGGTTTGATTGTCAGATCTTCAAGAACCAATGAAATGAAGGGATGAGCAGCTACAAGGCATTCCACAAGATTAATCAAGTGGAATTCAATTCAAGATCCCTTCAGAGGAGATTTTAGCTTTTATGGTCGCATTTGCTAGGTTTGTTTTTTGTGTTTGATGGCCATATTGCATTTAAATTACAAGTATTGGCACAATGATAGAATCATTAATATGCCTTCAACCGGAAGGAGATCAGCCATTTTGTAGAGCTAGATACATTCCTCTTGTTCATAAAGAACATGTTTCTATTAATTCTTTGTTCGGATTTGATTGGTGGAGCTTTTTACATGTCGATCTCGACATTTGGTCCGGGATTCATTGTATTAGCAGTCCATGAAGTTATAAAGATACGATGAGATTGAACTTGGAGGTGGATGGATTTTTACTAAAACTGTAAGGTCTATTGCTTATGCTTTTTTTTTTTTTTTTTTTTGATATGTAAATGTATTTTTTTGTATTTTTTTTTTTAATCACATTGAGACTCAAACCTAGAACCTTCTATAACCATATCCCATCCCTTCACCACTTGAGTCATACTTTAAGGGCGATGTTCCATTATCTTCTTAAGTAAATATATTTCAAAAAATATAAAAAGATTGCACATCAACTTATATTTTATCCTTCTACTAGTTTATAACTCATACAATCCATACATTGAATTTCCCATATGTACAGATAGCCCACTCCAAATTGTCATAAAATTGAGTCTAATCAGAGTATATGCTTTTGGTATTCCTTCCAATATATTTCATTCTTCTGGAATGCTCATCCTCAGTTTTGCCCAAAATTATTTAAGTGAAATCTTGATGAAGTTGCTAGTATTATTGGGCATGTACACCGATTCTCAAATCCCAAATTTCCAAATCCATGATATTTTTTTTCTTATCCTTATGGTTATATGGTGCATTTATTCATTTCCTCCCAAAAGTTGTTAACTTGTCTAGCTGCGTAACTACTGTGAAAATCATTCGAAATCGGCTTCGATCTCAAGGTACGTAAAGATTTGACGATGTGAGCTCGGGGCGAAAGGAAGCTATAGTTCAAATAAACTTGAGTTGTGGACCATAAGTTTTCTCAGAGATAAGTTATCAAAGAGCCCTCATGTTAATAGTCGTGGATGTTTGATGGGACACCAAATTGTGCTGGATATATATTTTGTTCTATAATATGAAAGTTAATTTTTAGTTTTAATTATGGATTTAATTTGACAGTAGGTTCAATTTGGTACATAATATTTTAGCCATAGGTTCAGTTATTGGTACAACCTTTATGCAACCTCACATGAGCATATAAAACAAATTGACATATATTATTCTCAAGCTTAACATATACTGAATGAACCTTGACAGAATAGTAAATTCATCCTAACATATATTTAACATAATCTTAATAGAAGTAGAAGAAACCCAATATATGTCAAATTAATGAAGATCCCAATATTGGTAGGAAATAAGTTCAATCTTACCATATGCATATGCTCAGAGCTTAGCCTTTTCGACAATCGGCATAGATGACATATGTGCATATCGATCTACCTAATGTATATACCTTATCTTGACGATGAAAATTGCCACAAATACCTTTTTCTTGTAGTGATTCTAAAACTTTCAAGCATGTACAGGGTATTAGCATTGTTATAACAGAAAATTACACAAGCTTTACTACATCAAAAGTCTAGATCTATCAACCAATCAAACACAAAGAAAAATACAATTCACAAACAACAAACAAAACGAACTCTTCAGATTTATTACTTCTGATAATTTTAAAACCAAATGCTAGGTTTTTCATATCTAATCTATAGATACTTTTTTTTTCTTTTTCTGGTGGGTAAATGACAAAAACTCTACGAAATAGAAACCCAAATAGAACCATAAAAAAGGAAAAAAAACAAAACCCTCAAAGCAAACACAAAGCCAAATATAACCATAAACAGTGTTTTTCTATTACCTTCGGCACAAAGATGAGTTTGTGCCAGTCCAATATATGATCGATTCCTCTTTCAGCATGATGAAGACAGACTGACGAGGAGGCAAATGGATCGTGGTCTCAAAGATAACTTAAGCCGAAGAAATCGAAACCGACCTCCAAAATGCAACGGTTCGACTCGGGGGATGAAGACGGGTTGAAGCACACGACGATATGATTTCTTTTTTCCACTTTAGTCAGAGATCGGACCGAGCAAACGAGAAGTATAGGGTTAGGAATTTTCTTCCTTGGCCTATCGTAGAGAGAGGAAGACGAAGGAGTCAGGGCAAGAAAACATTTGATGTCAAATGTTTTCTTGTTTTTATCGGGCTAGAATACTAGTTGGATTGTTAAGAGGGGCAGTTTCGGTATTGTTTGCCCAATTATCCCTTTTGTTCCTCAAAGACAATTATTTTTTTTAAATGTACTGACCGATGCAATTGAAGTTCTTTGTACCTATTTAACTTTTTTTTTTCAAATAAACAACCTGTAATATACTTGCCCCTTAAAAGTTTTTGATCCCAGAAACTGATAGGCAGATGTCATTTATAATAATGTAACAAAAAGGACTGAATGTTAATAGATTCCCATGACTGGACAATCGAACTAATCTGTAACAAATTAATACAATGGAACGAGTAAATAGCTCTAATATTTGAAGGGAAACAAGTTTTGAGATGAAGGTTGTGTTTGGCTCATAATTTTCTTACGTTTGGTTGCTTAAAAAAACTCAAAAAAAAAAATCAAATATAAATAAAGTTGATTTGCAAAATTACATATTTTTAAATTATTTATTTTTTATATTGATGAGTTAAAATAAATAAAATAGGTTTAAAATAGTAAATATGTTGTGAAGCCTGTAGCTTCCCACACATCAAGCCCTCAAGACACACGTTAGAAGTGCCTCTTATATCATGGCCCCTTTACTGTTTTGATGTGTAGTCTCAAGGGGTTTAAAGTCAATAAAGCGACAATATCTCGACCGGGAGGGCGGGGCTACCCGTATTTGTGGCCCATACGGTAGCTCCATATCTCGCCTGGATATTGTCCGCTTGCCCAACTTCAGCAGCTCACGGTTTAAAACGCGTCTAATCCAAGTTAAAGGGGGCACCACGCCTTATAAACCGCTTAGGCCCCGTCCGAGAGATGTGGGATCACCGTGATCACAACACCCCCCACTTGACCCCGTGCTGGGCCACCAACACTCTTAGCCCCATATTCCAAGCCTGATATTGTCCTGCGTTGGGTCTAATCTCTAAAGTGCAGGCTCACATGCTTAAAACAATAAACTGGTAGAAGTGAGCCCTCATTAACAGTGCGCTTCGGTTAACGCCTCAGTGAGCTTAAGTGGGAAGCTACAGGCTTCACAACAAAATAAAAATAATACGTTGTGTTTAACTTTATTTTTATTTTCCTTCTTTTTTTTTTTCTACGTTTCCTCTCTATTTTCTTTCCCTTGCATTTTTTTTCAAATTTTTTGAGAACCAAACATACTCAAACGGCAAATATACATACACAAGAGAACATGAGCACTTGATAGTGTCACTTTAACAATGAACAGATTTCTCATGATCAACAACCTGAAGAAACAACTAGTGGTAAACAAAGTTGGAAAAAGTATATTTCTGAATGAAAACCAGAGAGGAAACAAAAAATTGATTTGAAAAACCACAATCTCTTTAGAAGAGGAAAGAAATGAAGAAATCAAATCTTACAACCTCCAAATCCTCTTCCAAACCGAAATCTGAAACCCTAAAGAATTAGATGAAAAGCAAGACACCAGGGAATGGAAAAATAATGAAAAAAATATAGTGAAAAAAAATATCCTTTGAAGTTTTTAAAATTGGCAAGATGGACGATAGGGCCTCGCTTTGCAGTGGCTTCAGCATTCGGAAGAGAGAAGCTAAGAGGCTTTCCTTATATATGAGTCATGAAGCTGCTGAAAGCCCATCCGACTTCTTCATAATATGGTAGCGGCCCATTTCCTCCAGTAGGGCCCCCAATCTATGGCCTCCCTACTTGCTGCTCAAAGTTTAATTAAGTAGAACAAACCATTTTTAATAGTTTCATACTTAATAATCTCAGTTTTTGCCCATCCTTTTTAACGATCCACAAATTAATCAGAATAACCAAGTTTGATGTACCTTCCGATGATGATCGGTTAAAAGAGTTAAAATAACCATACGTGGCCTCTCTCTCTTCTCTCTTGCCACGTGTTATTATTTAATTCACTCCCCAAAATTTTTATTTTTTTATTTTAAAAATCAATTTGATCCCCCTCTCACTCACCACCTCCTTTTTCTCAACAATCATCTTCTCCATCCACAGCCAACACCCATTTGTCGATGACATAACAATCCGCTTCTTTCTCCATCGAAGACGGCGATATCACAAATGACCTTCTTCACCTAATGATTCCCTTTCAAAATTTATGTTTTGCTTTCGATTTCAAATTCTTTCAACTCTCTTCTCCTTTTCTCGCTCCATCATCTCCCTCCCAAACCCCTTCAATCTCTTTCTTCTTCGTCTCATCTTTATATCAATCCATCCGTTCCTTCACTACAAATCAATTTCTTCAATGTTTTGTTATGTTCTCTTGTTTCTTCCTCTAGCCTTTCAAAATCACATCATTAATAGAGCTAAACTCCCATAATCCATGTCCCAATCTTTCAAGTCGAAGGATTTGAGGTCCAATGATGAATTGGATGAACTCCAAGCAAACAATGATGTCTTGTTGATGCTTAGATAATAGAATCGCCTGAAAGAATTTGTTTCAAGTACATATGGTTCCATTTTTGATTCAAAGTCATCCACAATTGCAATTGAAAAGAATCCAACAACCAAATTGATCCATTTCATTTGGGGAGTCAACCACTACCACACCAAGAACTGAATTGCAAGTATTCCATTTTCATTCTCAAAGCTAAATACAACTTAATTAAAAAGTGAATCCACCACCACAAATGGATCCATTTTATCTGTAGTCAACTATGGCAACCACAATGGAAAGTTGAATTCAAGAATTGCAAGGGGTTCCATTTTCAATTCAAAAGCCAACCACACAACTGTGAATTGAAAAGAATTCATAAATTATATGTCTTTATTTCAATTCGGGAGCCAACTATAACCTCCATTTAGAAAGAATCCCCTGAATTGGCAAGTTGGCGAATCCTTACATAGCTCTCCCATGGCGAATCCAACTCATCCTAAAACTACATGGCCATTGAGGTTCTAGCCCTTCTTTTCATTTCATATAGATTTTGTCACTCAAAGATGAACAACCAACCCAAATTGCTATAGCCTTCGCACCCAAACAATTATGCATTCTTCACAGAATTCCTTAATTAATGATATAAAGATAAAATTATTTAAAAAATAAAACAAAATTTCAAACATCTAGATAATATTATTTTTCTAAAAGTAGAGAGAGTGGTGATCAACTAAACAAAAATGAAATGTCAATGATATACTTATTAATAGTTCAATGTGTTAAGTAGGTCAAGGATTCTGCACCAATCTCTAAGCAATCACTAAAGTTAGGTTTATTCACACAATTAATCAAAAGTAGGGATTAATTAAACACGACTAATGTGCAAACCCGAGATTATTTATGTTAATTTATTCTTTCTTTTTTAAAAATTCAACTAAAAAACAAACAACTTGTTAAATTAGAGTCCATAGCCCATCATATACTTTATTTTGTAAATCCAGCTTGCTACCTCCCTGACTACAAATACCTAAGTTCATTAAGTCACTCGACATATCTATTAGCTCTAAGAGTTTTATCTGTTTTGAGCTCGTAGTAAGATGTATCACTTCATTTGGTTTCGCCGTAGAGCGCTGAATTTATTTCAATATTCATTAATCCAGTTAATTTTTGAGCTCCCAATTAAGTTTGATATAATTATTTATTGGCCTTTTTAATTGATTTAATTTTTACTCACCCATCAGTCTAAATTTTTTAATTGAGTCAAGCCTGCTTGATTCATTAACTCCTTAGAGAAGAGTGGTAGCCATTTTAACCACCCCATTTTAAAATCTCTCTAAATTTGCTTGTTCCTGTCTTTAGTGCTCTTTGCAAAGAAAATTTTTTCTCTTATGTGTCTAGTGTCTTTCTTGTGCTATTCCTGTGTGCACAGGTGTAACCTCCTCGCTTTAGTTTCATGTTTTTCTCTTATTTTCCACTGAAAATAAGATATTTCTTCTGCTCTGCTCCTGTCCCATTATTTCCTAAGGTCCCTTTAATGTCTTAAACATGTCTTTCAAGTTTCACCAATAGATTCCAGCAGATAGGATTTCAGCCCCCAAGTCTAGATTCTGGGATTCAAGTGGCAATGCAGATCTGTAGTCACCTGACAATCCAGTGCAAAGCTTGGACTTACCCCAGCCACAGAGCTTTACTTGAGGTCCACAGCCAACCAAATTTCAAATGTTGCTCTGCTCCCATATTACTGGTCTTACATTTTTATTCACTGAACAGGTTGAACAGCTTCAAGAAGTCCCATCAGATATTGAGCCAGAAAATCTGGAACCTGACTCTTGGAGTTTCAAAATCCCCCACTGATCTCCCAGTTTAAGAATTCAGTTATATAATATGTATGATTTCGCTTTATTAGGCATAAGTGTGTTATTAATGAATATATCCCTGATTCCCATTGTTATGTCTGTAAAGTCTCATCTTCAGTGTGTGGCAGGCTCTTTTATAACTGTTTCAATATTACTGTTTTCTTTTGCATATTCTAAAAAATCTTACATCTCTTTATTTCCGAGCTTAACTTGTCTGGTAATAACACATTTTTCCTTGAACTGGTTTGTATCCGAGCAGTTTTTGGGGTTTTCTGTCTCTTTTGATAAAACTGTACTTACTAGATGCCTCTGATAAATAATTACTCAATGGACATGCTTTTTCCTTTGTCTTTTCTATCAGAGATACCCTTGTTGCCAATTTTCTGTCATTTAATTTCATATAATATTTTGCATTATTATAAGGGGCTCATCTTATTAGTTAAACTATTCATCTTTTCACTTGTTATGCCAATTCAAAGCTGAAGATCTGCCAGATTTCTTGAAACCCAGCCTACAGGCTCTTATGGTTCTGATGTAAAACCCATCAGTGGAGTACACTACATGTGTTCCTTTCCTGTATTTATATGGTTATAAGTGAAAAGTTTCAAAATAATTCTCATACTTTTCTTGATAGTATTCCATTTGAACAAATTATAGTTTACTTAAAAATTTAATACACTCCAAAATGGTCTTTGGGTCCATAAAATTCACTGCTTCATCTGCTGAAAATAGTATAGCAACATAAGCAGACTATTGTTTACTAAATTGCCAAACCTCGTTAAAGATAAGGACTATTAAATACCAAATACAAATAAAATGAAAACTAGACTAGTAAGTGTAAAAGATATAAACTAGTTCAAGGGTATGTATTGTAAGCCTGATACTGTAGTCAATGGTATAGATCTTACGGGGTTAATGGGTCACAATCGTTAAATGAGGCTCTATAAGGCTGATTACAAGAGAATCTTTTATAAGAGAATTTAAAATTTCAGGGGGAATATGGCTCAGATCTGGTTTATCCAAATGGGATCTGGGTTTGAGTTTCTCAACGAAATATGGTTTTTTTAAACAATTTTTGAATAATAATCTCACCCTTAGTAGCACTGTTATGTTAAAAACTTCATGGAACCTCAATGCAAACATATTGATTTAGTTTGGCCTTCTGACATACTAGATACATAAATGGTGAAAATTGAGCACCACTCACCTTTGATATTAATACATGTCTTTGATAGCATCCGAAGTGGCAATTTTTGAAAAGAGGAACCCAGTTTGTTCTCAAATTATTTGAATGACAAAATCCAGATCAATGAATCACTTAATACTGTACATCTGGTATGTTTGTCTCAAAAAACCTAAAAATTGACACACCACAGCTGGAATTTAATACGTAAATAACATATGGATCGTCATCAAGTGCATGATTTTTTCCCTTTTTTTGCCTAGTTCTTTATTTTCATTTGAGACATACTACCAGAAAATATCTTGTTTCAGGTTTTCCCATTCTGTAAGGCATTTTTCATATTTCCTTATATTTTTATTTTTTGAGGCCTGGTAATATACTTAATATCCAAATGAACTGCTTAATTATTCCTAATATATAAAAATTTTGAGGTCCTATGATCAGACTCTAATTCTGCATTCCTAGTCTTTGTTAATTTCAGCCCCCACCGCAGAATATACTTCTATAGTTGAGTTTTGGTAAGAATGTTTATTACACATGTTTGGTTAAAATCTGCTCAATTTATTCTACAAATTTTTTTATATCATTTTGCATGATCTCTTATAAGGTATAGCTCTTTCTTCTTTATATTTGGAATGATAATTTTTTTTTTCAACTTTAATGTTTAACAAGACTTAATAAATATTTTCAAATGTATTAAATTTATTTGTTTTTTAATATTACATTTATATTATATATTGGGTTATTTATTTTACGTTTAAAATCATCTTAAATGCATTAAAATAGCTAAATCAATATTTGATTTATATAAAAATGATAATTTCTATCATTATTATTTTCATGATAGGAATAAAATGATTTGTATAATATTTCAATATATTTATAAAAAATTAAATAGTGTAAAAAACTTAAGCTATATATAAATTATTACCTATTATAATTCTTGAAAAGGACTTTAGTATATTTACTATTGTACAATTAAAATAAATAAATAAATAACTCTATTATCGTCATTGTTAAGTCTGAATAGATCGTTTCATCTCCCACACTATTCCCCATGTTTGTTGTTGATGTTGATTTAAATAGCAATTTACATGCAATAGTGTACATACTGAATAGCAATTACATATATAATGAAAAAGTCCATGCAAGAAAAAATAATATAGAAATGAAGACTAATGATTATATATAAAACCTTCAAGGTGAAGTGGCAAAACCAGAGAGACAAATCTCAGAATTGGTTTTTTCCATTATCGCTAAAGGATATGAGAATACAACTCTTTCCAAGAATATACTAATCTTAGGATATACTTAAGAACTTAGAAATAACCTCATATTCCCTGATGTGGAAAATTTTCAATTGAGAGCGACCCTTCTTGCTTCTTCTTGTTGGGTAAGAGATATGAATTTCTTACTCTGCCTCTCTCAATTTATAGGCAAGTAAGAGAACATGCCAGATATGGTAAGTAAGAAGAAAACAAAACAAAAAAAGAAGGTGCGTTGCTGTGGAGACACTACGCGGGTGTAATCAACAGTTATCTACAAAACCATGGTGCTACCAAGAAAGGTCCTTGACCTAATGCACGCGTTTGAAAAATCAACCACAAGGCCGGTGGTCATATAAAGGCCCTGTGTGGTCAAGCAAGTGAAGTATGGAACTGCTGCCATGCAGAAGAAAACAAAAGGTTATGTAAGCAGCCATTTAAAACTGAATTGGGAAAACATTAGTTCATTGATAGAATGATACAAAATAGCATTTTATAGCGCATGAATTTGGTAAAGTAAGAATGTTAAGAATCAAAGCTCAGGAGTTATAAATATTTAAGTTTTTCTACAAAAGTCATGGTATCATTTTCAGATGAATTTTGCAGAAAGGATGATGTTTGTTTTTATTTAATGTTGATTAATTTTTTTTTAATTTTTATTAAAATGAATCCTCTAATAATAATAATATTAAACACTTGTTAGAATATTGTATTTCTATTAAAATATTAAAGCTTATAGTCAAGCTTTTATCAAAGTAAATGATTAAAATAAATTTTTAAAGCAATATTTGATTATATAATGATAATTTACCATTATTATTATGATAGAACTGAAAATATATTATATAATATTTTAATATATTTATAAAAATTAAAATGAAAGTACAAAACTATTATGATAAACAATTTATTATTATGAATTTTAAAAATAATTATTATATTTATTTATTTATAATTAAAAATAAAATAAATAAAATAACCATTATCGTTATTGTTGCGCTTGAATGATCTTAGTTTCTCTATTGTTTCCTTGATCTTGATAGTTGTCAGACATTTGAATGAATAGTAAATGGTATGAATAGTATGTGATAGATAATGGTCAGATTCATATATTACTTAATAAGATTTCATACGTAGAAAATAACAGAAAAGTCAAAGATCATTAGATTTAGATAGAAACCCTCTGGCAAGTAGCGAAAAACCAGCATAAGACAAAACTGAATAATTTTTTATTAACACAAAATAAAGATATAAAGTGATAACTTTTCATAAGAACATATTAATCTTGGGGTATATCAATGTAAATTCTCAATGAAGACAAATCTCTCTAAAAAGGTTCCTTCCTATTTTTCATTTTCTCACCCTTGCCTATCTATTTCCCCTTTGCTTCTTTTCCTTGTTTTGGGCAGAGATATAAACCCTTCCACTGCCTCCAATCTTATGCAAGTAGCTTAAAACTGTTTCTGTGATTTATGGCAAGTGAAGAGAAGAAAACAAAACAAAAAAAGAAGAAAATTGTGGGAGACACCATCATAGGTGTGGACCCATCAGTTATCATTTTTACAAAAACCATGGTGCTTATCAAAGAGTGTCCTGACTCTAATGCACACGCTTGAAATCAACCACGCGCTGTAAAGGCCCTGTGTGGTAGCTATGAAGGAGAAATTATGCCGTGATTTATGGCAAGTGGAGAGAAGAAAACAAATGTGGTGAAGCAAGTAAAGGAGAAATCATGATGTGGTTTATGGCAAGTGGAGAGAAGAAAACAAATGTGGTGAAGCAAGTGAAGGAGAAATCATGCAGAGAGATTTATGGCAGGTGAGAAAGGCCTTATTAGCAGACACCAAGAGAATTAAATAATAAATCCATATAAGTCTAAAATGCATCAATTCATCGTTAAAAAATTGGAAACTCGGTCCGAAATATAACGTAGCAAGGAGCTCTAAGTAAAAAATTACCCTATCGCCTTCATCATCAAAGCAAGAAGTAGCCCAACCACCCCCACCCCCACCAC
The DNA here is from genome assembly GCA_016808115.1 of Tetrastigma voinierianum. Classification (NCBI taxonomy): domain Eukaryota; kingdom Viridiplantae; phylum Streptophyta; class Magnoliopsida; order Vitales; family Vitaceae; genus Tetrastigma; species Tetrastigma voinierianum. Next base: position 710,209 of record JAEQBH010000891.1, on the reverse strand, counting down.
CCCCATGATGGGGTCCATCCCATTGACTATTTTTCCTCTTGGCTTAATTTTTCTTTGGCCCTTGATTTGTGCCTTGAAGACGCGGTTGTCTTTTCCATTTGTTTTGTTTTTTTTTTTTTTCTTTTGTTTTACCTTTTTCTCTCATTTTGCCTTAAATCAAGCCATACTTTTCCTGGACGCCTTCTCTCATTTTATTTTGGCAAATTGAAGGCAAAATAAAGGCTTTAAAGGTCATCTCCCATTTGAAGAAGAAAGGAGGAGAAGAGGGAGAGAGTGAGGAGAGAAATTAGAGAGAGACTCGATTGAGAAGGTTGTTCTCAATTGAGGAATTTTCACATCGGGAGAGTGTGATGTTATCTCTATTTTTTTAGTATACCCAAGATCAATATATTGTTGAGAGAAGTTGTACTGTATACCACTTTGTGATAGCAAAGAATTGTTCGGAATTTGTCTCTTGGTTTTTCCCTTCATCTTGATGGGTTTTCCGCGTAGATATAGTGTTTCTATTTTTGTATTTATTTTCGTATAAATACTATTCTCACAGCGTTACAGGCGCTTTGGTGTGGATTGGGTGCTTAAACATGTGTGATAGGCAGGAAGAATACTTAACCATGCAACATATCTTACAAGAATAAAAGATACCCAGCGACGGATATCGGATCCATGCGAAAAACTTAACGCTTAATACCAAAAATTATCGCTTATCTAATATCCAAACAAATAATGGAAACGAAAATTAAACTAAATCCAATGAAAACTTAATCAAGCTCAATAAGCTATGCAACTAAGGGATACCAAGAGATAACAGTTCCCAGGTATTTGGTGCCATGAACAATCCTCCTTTGCTTAGGCTAAAATTCCATTCTATTGTCTCTGAAAAGGCCTGCAATACGACTCGCCTAGCTCTAATTATAACTTCTCTCGAGGTGGGATAACCTACCAATTAACACTAGGTATTTTGCTTCTCAGCTCAACCCCAAGTATTAGAGATGCTTTAAGATCAAAGGATCTCACATGCCCTATAATTACTGCACTTCACTACCAAGCTAATAGTCATTCATCTATTGCCTATTTTTTACTCTCTCTTCTCAAATCTCGCAAAGAACCACCTTCATCATATTGAGATTAGCTAGAAATCAATATGTAAACAGTAAACTCAGAGCACAACTCCAATAGATGACAATCACGTAGAAACAAATAGAAAAGGAAAATTGACTAATAAATATAAGATTCATGTCCAAAATCAAATCTTTAACCCTAGGACTACAAAGTTAGAAACATAATAGAGGTTCGATACACTCATAAACTTAGGACAAAACATGAGAAAAGAGAAAAGAAGCTGTAAACTAATGATCAAAATGATGGTGATTCTCGGATTTTCTTCCACAATTCTCATGATCTTCTCCCAAATCTTCAAAAACAGCTCACAACCTCTTCCTTGGTCCCAAAGTGTGGACAAAGTCCCCTTCTCTGAGCCCTAGTCGCCTCTCCCTTGTGTCCTTGGGGTTTGAGCTTTAAAACTCTCAATTCTGGGCTCAAAATGGGCTGAAAATCGATCCAAAACCAACCCCAAACGTCGCGACATTGTGACGCCTGGATGTCAGCTACCGCTTCTTGCAATCGCCGCGATGTTGTCAGCAGTTTTCTTGTTGCACCAACTTCTCGTGAAAGCCATAACTTTGTCATCCGAACTTGATTTGGGTGATCTTGAGACCTGGAAAGCTTAGAGTGTAGAATCTAGATATATTCAGAAAGAACACTTTAGAAATGATGATAAAGAGACATAAGTTACGTAATGCTCCACCTAGCCACTTTGAGCTCTCTTCTCTCTCTCCTTCCTTCAACTACCGAGAGTCATAACTTGATCATTTGAAGTCCAAATGGAGTGAATAAGATCTCTTTGGAAAGCCTGAGAAGTCTCCTATCCATCCATATAAATATTGTAGCCACTTGGGATCATCTTGTAGCTAAAAACATCAAAACACAGTAGCTGCTACTACATGTGTAGTTTGCTGATTTTAGGCTTTATCTCTTTGTTTTTACTCCATATTGGCTCATGGTTGACCTAATCACAAATTGAATATTTAGATCATTCAATCACTTATTTATATAATAAAACTACTAAAAATATAAGCAATACATATTGATAAAATGAGTATAAAGTATACTCATCACATATACAATATTATTCATTCAACGTCAACAAACACTACCAGAGAGTAGAAGCCAATCATTTGAGCACCCAACAAGTGGTATCAGAGCTAAGTTCTATTAGTCTATATGTTATGGCAGCCACACTGACCCTACCTTTCACTGAAAATATTTTTTAGATTACCATTGCTCTAGGATAGCTCATTGTTGATGTTGAAGAAAAGATGACAAAGTACGAGATTGAGAAGTTTGCTGGTAACAACAACTTTACCCTCTGGAAAAGTCGAATGAAAGATCTTTTATCCAACAGAAGGTTCATAAGGCGTTATCTAGCAAGTCCAAGATGCCAGAAACCATGAAAGAAGCCAAATGGGAAGAGATGGATGATACAATGGCCAGTGCAATACGACTCAACCTTTAAGACGAAGTACTAAACAACATCAACGTGGAAGACTGCACAACTGCAGAAGAGATCTGGAAGAGATTTGAGGAATTGTACATGGCAAAGAACTTATCAAACAAGTTATATTTAAAGAAGAAGTTGTACAATTATGCGATGTCGAAAATACAAAATGCGCTTATGTTATAAGATATATCTACTTTACATATACAAATAGAACCTATTGCAACTTGTCATAAAGTCAGAATCTATTGTGAATGTTAGATTGACTTAGTGCGTGTGTGTATATATATATATATACACATATATTAACACCTCAAAATATGTCATCGCAATTTTATAACATGTTTAGGGTATAAAATAAGTTAAATTTGTATTTTTTTTTTCCGGAATTTATATTGCTAAGAACGAAAAATGATAAAACCAAAATTAATGCAAGAGTTAAGGGTAAAATAGTAAAATGTCGCATTAAGGACTCAAGGGTCATAAGATAATAAGTTTACATGCCAAAATAGAATATTTAGAAGTTGAATTGCAAAAGAAAGAAAAATGAAGGATTAAAAATGCAAAAAGGGAAAAAGCATAGCTATGTACCGATAAGTGCTAAACAAAAGCCTTGTGAAGGAAAAGAGATAAGACCACTTTGGTCTTCAATGAGATATTTTCTCATTTTGTGAAAGAGAGGAGGAAAGAGGTCATTTGGTTTTTGTGCAATCCATAGCTTTGGTTCCTTTGGTTCAAGCTAAAGAAGGAAGAAGATGAAAAGTTTGCTTCAAAAAGTAAGAAACAAGGCAAACTCCTCAAACTCCTTCCTTGTTTACGTTAGCCAGAAACCCCAACTCTTCTAAATGTGTTATAAGTATTGTTCAAATTACGCGATCTTCAATCGATAACGTCGATAAAAGAATGCTTTGGGGTTTCTGAGTGGAGATATTGTCAAAAAATTTCCAAAACCCACGTTTTTGTCATGGCCATAACTTATTCAAATTGAGTTATTCAAATTTATGGGTAAACTAAACCTCTAGGATAACAAATATCCTTGAAATAATTGTGTTCAAATTTGGACCTTAAAATTCACTAAAGTGAGGCCTGCTGTAGTCACTGCTCGTCTATACGCTTTTAGTGTTTCGTAATCGCTGTATTTAGCCATAAGTCGAGTTTCACCTTGTCTAAATTCGAGTGATTCAAATTTTTTGAGTAAACTAGACTTCTAGAAGAACAAATCTCCTTAAAATAAGTATAACAAATTTAGAACCCCATTAGGACCCGTAAAATTCATCAAAGCTTATGCCTGCTTTCTGTGTCAATTCCGTCAAGTTCTCGATATTAGCTAATAAACAAGTGGTGTTTCAAACAAGCTATATTTAGGTCATAAGTTGAGTTTCACTCATCCAAATTAAGATTCAAATTTCTGAGTAAACACTTCTAGGAGAACAAATCTCCTTGAAATAAGTGTATTCAAATTTGGACCTAATTGGGTCCGTAGTACCTGCTAAAGTAAAACACTGTTTGTAGGAAATATTTCAATGTAAAGTATTTGAAGTAAATAAATAAAAGAAGGGTTGATATATGAAATATGAACACATGAACAGTAATACAAACAAGTAAATGACAAGTGTGATATGCCTAACTCAAATAAAAACCTAATAAGCCTGATTTCCTGCATATATTTCAAAGTGGATGGACAAGTAGGCATTGCCTATAAGGGATTACAAGTTATAAGTCAGTCTCTGCTCAGTCATTAGCGGCCCTGTTTTGGGCTTTCTCATTACAATGGCCCCATTCAGGTCACATACTGGCAAGCACAGTCACTATCTAAGCTAAATGACGATACCTTCGAGTATATACGACCCCGCTGGTCACGAATACAGATAGTCATCAAGCTTGTTTTAATGATACCTTCTGCATATATAGTTATCTCTCATATCCACATCTTAATATACGTACATAAAAATAAAAAACGATACAAGACGATACAAGATGATATAAGATAATATAACATAACACATGAAAAGACATGAAATATGCAAATGATACTAAAGATGCATATGATAGTAAAAAGCATGTTTATAAGCTTATCAGATACGTGATACTAAAATTAAGCGATCACCGAGAAGTGGTCATATATGTTATATGTTTCTACTAAGCTATGTTTAGCACGTGGTGCTTCATCGGTAGGTAAATTTAAAAGGACATTCACAAGATTCCGCGCATCCACTGCAACAACATAGCAACAGAAGTCCACCCTAAGTAGGTTTTGGATTCGTTTTTATATGTAAATGTAGAGTTTTGTAATAGTGAAATCTGTATAAAAAACCAAGAAATGGGAGCTCTGATATATGTACAGTATTATTATGAATACCACTACTACATATTTTATACGTATATGTTATAAGTTCTATTTCTTATGAATATATATATATATATATATATATATATATATATATATAGAGAAGAAGTATATATATATATATATATATATATATATATATATATATATATAAATTTGGGCCTACCACCGAGTTAAAAAAACATGCTTAAAGAAGCTCTAGCTCCCGTGTCGCATCCCCACTCTTCGTTTAGGCGGGGTGCGACATATATATATTCACAATGAATCAATGAAAACATCAAAGAATTCTTTCCTCCAATTCTTTGTTCTTGATTTCTACATGGTATCAAATCCCTAGGGCTTAGATTGAGAAGAGACTTATACAATTTTTGAGAGAACATTATGGAGGCTGTGAGGGGTGTTTTTTGAAACACTCATTTCAAGGGCACGTGTAGCGACACTGCCGACGCTTGGATTGAGAAGAGTCTTATATAGTTTCTCAGAGAACACTATGGAGGTGAGAGAGGTGTTTTCTGAAACAACCATTTCAAAGGCACATGCAGTGACAATGTCAGCATAGGAAGGAGCGTCGGCCATCAACGAGTTAGGCCACCAAGTCTGGTAGCCATAACCCTAGTGCGTGACGCTCATGCGCCCATATCAGGTTTCTAAGACTATGTCAGACAAGCGTGGGGTGCGCATGGGGTGCGCGTGGAGGCGCATGGAGAGTCCGATCTCCTTCCAGCGAACACTGCATGGTGTGTCTCTCTCTCAGGAGTCAATTGGTGTGGTTTGTGGTGCTAGATTCCAAGTATTTTGGGAATTTCTAAGACTTTTTGTTGCGGGATCCGAGGTTTTTCACAAGAATCCTGTCCGATTTGGTTTTCGAAGGTGTCATGCCCTATTCTCTTATATTTGACTTTAGAATGAGTAGTTCTCGATTTTCTCGTAAGATAAGCAGTTTATTTAACGCCAAGTTGTTGTTCCAATGAGATGTTCCAAAATACGAGGACAAACTAATCGGTCCCACCACTAATTGGAGTAAAACAATCTGCCTCTATTTACGGAGTATTCATATGGCCAATCATCTTGATAAGGACCCCCCTTATGGATGATTTGAAAGATCGATGGTTGGAGGATGATGTCCATCTCTTCCTACAAATTCGTGATTCCATTAACAGTAAATTACTCACCCTCATTAATCACTGTGAGTATGTTAAGGAATTAATAGAATATTTGGAATTTGTGTATTCGGGCAAAGGGAATATTTCTCGTGATATTTGATGTGGTGTAGAGCCTTATCGTGACCGAGAAACAAGATCTGTCCCTCACGGAACTCTTCATGGACTATAAGAAGACATATGAGAATACACTACTACCATTTAGTCCAGATGTTAAGGTTCAGCAGGCTCAACAGGAAAAGATGGCAGTGATGGGTTATCTCGCTGCACTCCCTTCGGAGTATGATTGTAACACCCCAAATTATACCCTAGTAGTTTGTTACAGTTTAGGGTATAATATAAATTAAATTTGAATTTTTCGGAAATTAATATTGCTAAGTATGAAAAAAGATATAATCGGAATTATTAAAGAAGTAAAAAGGATAATGGTCAATTTGCAAATTAAGGACTTAAGAGACATAAGTTAAGAAGATTATATGTTCAAGTAGGAATAATGATAAGTTGATTTGTAAATGAAAGAAAGATGAAGGACTAAAATGAAAAGGGGAAAAATTGAGGGTCGAATGCCTTAAAGCCAAACATGGCCTTATAGACGAAAAGATTTCCAATTGGCTTTAGAGAGAAAGCTAGAGCTACAGTTTGGGAGAAGGAGCCATGTTGGGCATTTCTTCTTCATTTTCTTTGGAGATCTAGCCTTGTTCAAGAGAAGAAGTGAAGAAAATGAGAAGTTTGGTTCAACTCTTTGAAGATCAAGGTATGTAAACTATATGTATGGAACTTTTGTATGGAACTTTTGTATGAAATTCTTATATGGAAACTATAAGTATGGAATCCTAGTATAGAAATTCTCATAAATTCCTCTTTGTTTAGGGTAGTGTAAAGAAAAGTCTGAATTCTTCCCTTATATGTATTTGGGTTGGTTAGATTTGGGAGTTGTTTTGCTTTTCTTTGGTTTTGATTGACAAATTTCTGGTGAAAATGGGAAAATTGTCCATTTATGGAAAATTCGATGCTCTATACCTAGGCGTAGGTATTTGCTTAGGCGTAGGAACCCAAGCCTAGGCAAACTCAAGGCATGAGTTTTCGAACTTTTTGATTCGCTTAGGCGTAGCAGTGCTTCGCCTAAGCGAACTTGAGATCCTGTTTTTGTTTTCTTCTTTCGTTATTTCTAGAAACCATCTATTAGGGTTAGTGGAGGATCTTAATAAGTAAATGAAATGGTTTGTATATGTAGGAAAGACAGAAAATGTTCCTAAACTCACCGCTCGACAATCTCATTAAGTAGGTAGACATTGTTTCTTGACCCTTAATTGCTAATGTGATTAAGAACATATAATTGTATGTCTGCCTATGACCGAATAGCGAATGAATAGGCACCTCTAATCAGTGCTACGACATCTCGGCTTCGCTACAAGACTTCGCTAGTGTTACTATACTCATAATGCGGCGGCACGCCTTCGCTTAGTGTTTCGACACTCTTTGTTCAGTGCTACGGCACTTCTGCTAGTGATGCACGCTAATGCTACGACACTTCATGGCCACACGCCTCTCGCTTGTGCTTCCTAAGACTGCTCAATACCAGACCGCACCTTTCCGTACCATTGTGTCGTCCTTCATCTATTATTTCCGGTCTATACAAACAAACATTTATATGATAAGAATCTGAATAATGTGATATATGGAAATAATTATACGAAATCACAAGTAATCAGTTATGTTCTGTAGTGTACCTATGGGTACCCTCTGTACAAGATTTATATTTTGTACTCCTACGAGAGATATGAAAATTCTAATATATGAATGTTAATACAGGTATGGCTGTACCGAGGACCACTGCTAGTCATATATATATATATATATATATATATATATATATATATATATATATATATATATATATAATATATGTTTTCCCACTCAAGCTATGTTTAGCAAGGGGTGTTTATGTAGTAATCAAGAGGACATCTCGAGGCATTCCGCATTCGCCAGTAATAACACAAAGAATAGAGTCCACCATATGTAGCTCTTTGACTTTGTTTTGAAATGTAAATGTAATATTTTGGTAATAAGTACGAGTAGATGGGACTCAGGAGTATATGTAATATGTAAAGGACAATTTTAAACACCACTATGGTGGCAATTTTACAAGTTATATTATGATATATGGATTTGTTTATTGAAATGGGCCCACCAATGTCAGAAAATCAAGTAAAGGAGTCCCATTACAGTGTGGCGTCCCCATCATCCGCCTAGGCAGGGGATGGGGCGTTATAATGATTCTGTTAAGGCGCAAATTCTAGCTAGCCTTGAGATCTCATCCTTCTAAGAAACATTCAGCAGGATACTCCGCACAGAGACCTCCTCATTTACTCCTTCTACCCATATGAGCAGTGCCCTTGTTGGTCGGAACAGTGGTGAATCAGAAACCCAACAATATAGAAATAGTGGTCCAAGCGGTAACTCTAGAGGGACAAACTCTGGAGGGGTTGTTTGTTACTACTGCCATATGCCTGGATATGTGATATGAGACTATAAGAAGCGGCAAAGTTGGAATCAGAGACTTTAGTCTGCTCATGTAGCTTCCACTAATGTGGCATCAGATTAGTCAGTTCAGTTCACAGTAAGAATTAGCTGTGCTCCACTTCAGACAAGAATCATCAAGCCCCATCTACTCCACCATCGTTATTTCTTAAGAAAAACCAATAAATGTCTTCTTGTCTCCTCTTCGTCCTCCGAATGGGTCATTGATTCTGAAGCCATAGATCACATGACAAGTAATTCTAGCCTATTCTCTACCTTTAAGTCACATCCTTCCACTTCATCTATCACTCTGGCAGATGAATCACAGTCATGTGTTCTTGGGTCAGGCACAATTTTTCCCACTCCATCTCTCCCTCTTTCATCCGTCTTGAATTTACCAAATTTCACTTTTAATTTGATCTCTGTGAGCAAGTTAATTCGAATACTTAAATGTTTTATCTCACTCTTCCCTAGTTTTTGTCTCTTTCAAGAATCTTGTAGTGACGGATTATTGGTAGATAGTAGTATGAGGTCTCTACACGATTCTTGATAAGTCCCTCTCCTTGTTGAAAAGTTGTGTCACTTGAATTTTCAAGTCACGTAGATCATTAGAGTGTGAATCTTGTCCAATTTGCGAAGCATCATCATCTTCATTCTAGTCTTAGAGTCAATGTGAGCTAGTGTATTTTAATTAGTCCGTTCGGATGTGGGGTCCATGTCGGTTAATGTCCCCAGTGGGTTTCAATACTTTATTACTTTTGGTGATGATTATTCACGAACGTAGCTATATCTAATGAAAATCGTTTTGGAGTTATTTTACGTTTCGATGCATTTTATCTTGAGATACACACTTTCGATATCATGTTTTTATTGAAGTTTGGTGATAATCTTTAAAGAATATGTCTCTACTTGATTTCAATCATTCATGCTTCAAAATGGCATCCTTCATCAAACCTCGTAATATGGTACTCATACTCAAAATAAATGAAATTTGAGAGAAAGAATAGACAACTCCTTGAAAAATTTAAACTCATTATTTCAAATACGTGCCTAAGCATTTTGGGCGATCTTTCATTTACATCACACCGATTCTGATCCGACCGTTGGGCGTCGGCAAGTTAGAGTGCGAGAATTCGAATTTGGGACTCTTTACGTTTTTTAAAACCAAACTGTACCTGTAGGTATTTGTCTTGTCTGAGAATCAAAATATTATATACATATTGAGCTACCACCCAGGGTAATTGTCAACAAAATCTAGACACATATATTGAGTCCCATTTGAATCTGTTATACTTTCACAATTACAACTGTAGCGGGCCTGCATTGTAGTATGAAATAACCTGAGTGTATTTGGCCCGGTGTATGCGGATGTTTCTTGATATCTTCTCTTGTACCTGCTTGATTAAAGCAGTGCTAAGTTTTACGCTTAAGTGAGAAACATATCTTATCTGGAAACACATGCATTTATCTTTGAATCTAAATAACACTAAAAACAATAACGGATAACCGAATCTTTGAATTCATAAAACAATTTGCATACATGCTTAGTCTTAACAAACTTGAAGAGCATTCATATTATACTCGCCCGCGGGCTTATTCTTATTCGGATCTTATACTTATAGCATTCGGATCTTCTACTTATAAGCAGGACTTATTCTTATACGGATCTCAGTAGGACACATACTTATGCTTGTATCGGCGTATCTTGTTCGAGACTCCCCAGAAGGACATACCTTCGGATACATCCAGTGATCTTATCCTCATGCTCGTACTTTTCTCTTCTAAATCTCAGTAGGAGTTCACGAACTTATGCTCATACAAAGGTACCCTTAGGTACAACAAAGCCTATCCTTATACTCTGAGTTAACACTTGTTAGAGAAGGTACGTGAGTCTTCTGATTATAACATAGCGTAATATAGTATGCGAAACTTATTTATTCTTATCACGGAAGTACTTGTAGACCTTCTGAAGTGATACAATCGCCATTATAGAAACTTGTACTCTGAATCATATCTGGCATTCACAGACTTATACGTATTCACGAACTTATTCTTGTATTTCAGATCTTATGCTCGTCTTACAGAGCATATACTTGTCGTACAGAACTTATACTAGTCTTACGGAACTTATACTTGTTTTGCAGAACTTATTATTGTCTTACGGATCTTATTCTTGTGCAAAGGTACCTATAGATGCGATAGGTAAGGAACGAGATCGGGGATCATATCACATACAAAATTGGAGACGGACTTATCTGAATCGGACATTAGTCAGCCGTAGATCACGAGATCAGTTCATTAAGCGAGAGTAGTAAGTGATTCTGGCCGGACTTATACTTATTTTCTTGAATGCAGGGATGCAGTAAATTCTCCGAGTTTATAACATTTTCTTGTCTGAGTCTGGCCGATCTTCTTTGGACTTATGTGTCGGACCTCCAGTAGAATTCTGAGTTTCTTCTTATGTAGAATTTATACTTGCTTATAACGAGACGTATGTTCATTGGGGCTAAGTAGGAATTCTGAGCATTAATCGAAGTACGTGGAGTGCACGACCAAAGCTGTCAGACGGGACTTAATCGAGACGAGTGCTCGTAGGTCGATAGAACTTAATCAGGTCACGAAGTGCCGTAGGTACTAGGGCTTCAATCGAGACGGGACTTGTCGGATCGGAATGGAACTTATTCGGATACGAGGTACGAAGTGATGCTACGGAAGACTTATCAATCTGGGTACTGTAGGTACTACGGAACAATCGAATCTGGGAGTACGTAGGTACCTATAGAACTTGTACAGAATGCGGGGAGTACGTCTTTACGGGACTTAATGCGGTCTGAGAGTGCAGTAGAACACTCTGTGAGCTTAGCGAGACGGGACAATCGAAGCGAGACATTCCAGATCTGGAGTACCCATAGAGTACTCTGAAACTTAATCAGAATACAAGTACGTAGGTACTACGGGACTTATTCGAAGCGAGGAATGCAGTGGGTACCTCTGAGCAGATCTGAGTACATCACGGATCTTTACTCTTATTCTATTCGAGTCTTATCAATGCATAATGTTTGAAAAACACCAGACCGTTAGTCTGGGAATGGGTAGACCACTGACCTGATAAGTACTGAGATGCTATCACTGATGCAGGTCACGTAGCACTAATCAGGACAAGAGTGTCGTAGCACTAATCGGGACAGGAGTGTCGTAGCACTAATCAGGACATGAGTGCCATAGCACTAATCCAGGACGGGATCTTAGTAGCACCCCTAATCGGGACGAAGTGTATTGGCACTTAATGGGACGAGTGTGTGGCTGTGGGATCTTAGTACTAATCGGGTGCAGGAGCACTAACTGAGTCACCAGAGTGCTGATCGAGGAGTCTTAGGGCACTAGCGAGTCTTACGTACTAATCAGAAGAGGAGTGCTATGTCAGTTATCGCGGGTCTTAGGTAGTTTTTACAATTATAGGTTGATAACATATTTTATAATAGAGACATTTTAGCCACATTATGCGTTCATGATAGATCGTATTCCATATGCGCGGTAAGGTATGATGAGCATGTAATCCGCTGTATTCATGTGTGTATTCTTCTATGAATCTACTTTGCAGGAATTGGAATCAATCCGATGGATCACCCCGAACTCAAGTTATGGCATTTTCATGCCAACTAGTCAGTTTCTGGAATTTTCTTAGAGGACAGTTTGAAATAGCCCATTTTCAGTGCCCCTTGTCTCCATATTTGACACTGGTTCTTTGTACTCCTTTAAATCTAAGGTGCTAGGTTCATTTCAATTGGAATCAATAAATGAAACCATAGACTGAAGTTAAATTCAAAAGCAGTTAGGACTACGCTATGATCCGATCTGAAATGGAAGCGCACATAGCCCCACTTTAGTGAATTTTGGGCACTTAGAGTCAGAATTTGACGATCCTCTATTTCTATATGGATGATTTTTGTGAGTTTATTTTAATTGGCCACTTGAATCACTCAAATCGGATCGAAATGGTAAGTTATGGCCCAATCGGCCCCAGTCGGAAACAGGGGAAAACGGAACCGGGGTGTGCATTACCCTTAATGTGTCTCGTACACTTGGCCAAAATGACCAGAACGAAAGTGTACGGTACAAGCTCAAAGTGTACGGTACATCCTGCAAATGCCTGAGAATGTGTATTTTCTCATTTTCATGCACTCATCCATATATCCTCTAATGCATCATAATCAAAACTAACATGGAATCCCTCTAAACAACTCCCCCAATACTTTTAATTAGACAAAGAATCCAAAGATTCACCCAATCCTATCAAAACTTTGTAATTGTGAAGGATTCCATATTTAATTATGATCAACTAAGGATTTTCAACCAAAGTTCCCTCAATTCTAGAGTTAGGATGGGTTCCTAACAAAACCTAGAAAAAGAGACAATTCACTCTTCAAGGCAAACCCCAACCATCATACCCAAGGAATTCTTGTATAAAAAATCCTTACCAAGTCATGTATGCAAGAATCCATACTTAAGTCGATTCCATACCTTGGATTTGCTTTTCCTTCCTCCAGCTTCTTTTTCTTCCTCTTACTCTCCTTCCCTTTTGCTCCTCATTGAAGCCCTTGTTTGAGACCAAAATTAATGCATTTTGGTCTCCCATCTATTATAATGAAAGTTTTGATTATTTAGCTTTTAATCCTCAACTTCCATTAATTTACATTACAAGTCTTATTATTTATACTTTGGCCTCTAATCAGCAATTCATGTCTTTAGTACCCCTTTCACAATATTCATTTAGTCTCTCATTTTATTTCGAAAATTTCTATTCTTTCAATATCTGCTCACAGTCAAGCTACTTTAGGGTATATTTTGAGATCCTGATTTCAGCTTGTTTTTATTAATCGGATGCCTTCCTTAGTCTTGAATTGGGACCACAGCAGTATCATATCATTTTTCCAAATAAACCCTTGTTTCCCATTGAGCCTCAGGTATTTGGTGTACTTGTTTTGTTCGAGATGTTTGTCCGCTTGTGTTTAAACTCGATCTTAAGTCATTGAAATGTATCTTCCTTGGTTACTCTCGAGTTCAGAAGGGATATAGGTGTTATTGTCCTAGTCTTTGCAGGTACTTGGTTTTTGCTGATGTCACATTTCTTGAGAATACTCATTTTTCTCAGACTTCATCCTGTAGTCGAGGGAGGATGATGATTTGCTCTTTATATTCCTCCAGGCTCTATCACAGCCTTTACTCGGAGTAAAACCTTATCACTTAGGTCTACACTGACGCCACCCCTAGTCTCAAGCCTTCCACCAACTGCTTCGACATTAGATCTAGTTCTCAGTGATGATCTTCCTATTGCTCTTCGTAAAGGTAAACGTTAGTGTGCTTATCCAATTTCCTCGTTTTGATCTTATGACCATTTGTCATCACAATCTTGTTCTTTTATTGCATCCTTAGACCCTATTTCATTGCCTGATAAGGTTTCTAAAGCCCTCGCTCACCTTGGTTGGCATAGTGCTATGATAGAGGAGATGGATGCCTTGATTGAGAATGGTACTTGGGACCTGGTTCGTTTACCTACTGGGAAGAAAGCCGTTGGGTGTTTACAGTGAAGGTTAATCCCGATGGATCCATTGCTCGGTTGAAAGCCCGCTCTAGGTTTCAAAGTGGTACTTAAACCTAATAGCCAGGATTATTCTATAATCTTTCCCGTTGATAAGATGGACATATGCTCGACTTTATTTCCCCGGGCCGCCACTTATAATTAGATCTCCACCACTGATATTAAAAATGTCTTTCTTCTACGGCATCTTTAGAATGAGGTGGTGTATATGGATCAACCTCCGGTTTGTCATCAGGGGAGATGAGGGTTTATTTCCTCTTCGAAATCTCCAGACGGCTTGGAAATGTGAGTCCACGTGCATGGTTTGCAAATCTGGCCAAGCCGTTGAGGAATCGGTGGCGTTAAGAGCAACTGACCACTCGCTCTATAGAACCCAATCGTATCATTTTCGCTTGCAGAGTGTATGTGGATGATATTATTATCACTAGGAGTGACTCTAAATGTATCTCATCTCTTAAGTCCTTTCTTCAGAGCCAATTTCATACAAAGGACTTAGAGATGCTAAGATACTTCTTGGACACTAAATTTATGCGAAGCAAACATGGAATCTTCTTATATAAAAGGAAATATGTGCTTGATCTATTATCTAAGAATGGAAAGTTAGGGGGTAAAACCATGCAGTTCTCCTATGGTTCCAAGCGTACACCTTGGCCAAAGAAGGCTAAACATCTGAGGATCCCGAAGATATGTGTTACCATGTGTCGAAATTACCTTATAGTCATCATTCCGATATCGTCACTTAGTCAAGTGTTGTAAGCCGCATATGTCTTCTCCAACAATCGATCATTAGGCACCGTGAGAACATATTTTGATGCATTTGAAAGGAGCCCTGACGCGGACAGAAGGCTACAATCAATATGCATAATAGTCTTGAGTGTTTCATGGGTGTTGATTAGGCAAGATCTAAGGAGGACAAGAGGTCCACTTCGGAGTATTGTGTGTTTGTTAGAGGGAATCTGATCTCATGGAAAATTAAGAAACAAAGTGTTGTCTCCCAATCTAGTGCATGGTCTGAATGTAGAGCGATGACACAATTTGTATGTGAGATCGTGTGGATTCATCAACTCTTGATGGAAGTCGGCATTGAGACACCAATTCTAGCAAAACTCTAGAGTGACAACTAGGTTACCCTTTATATTGCTTATAATTCAAAGATTCATGAACGAACTAAGCATGTTACTGAAATCGATCACTATTTCGTTCATGAGAAAATACATCTCGGCTTAATTTCTACAGGATATGTGAAGACTGGAGAACAATTAGACGATATCTTCATAAAGGCCCTAAGTGGGGACCAGGTTAGTTTTAATGTAACAAGTTGGGCATGATTAATATTTATGCTCCAACTTGAGGGGGAGTGTTATAACATATATCTAATTTATAAATACAGCCAGAATCCATTGAAAACCACATAGAGTTGTAATCTATTAGGAAGGTTAGATCAAGCTAGATATATATATATTCACAATGAATCAATGAAAACATCAAGGAATTCTTTCCTCCAATTCTTTGTTCTTGATTTCTACACTGTACAACATTTTAGTAAGTTCAATGGCCATATCTCTCAACTGTTACAATTTCAAGTAACTTTTGATGATGAAGATAAGGTTATACTATTATTGACATCTCTACCTCTTCATATGAAAATCTGATGACTACCTTGTTATATGGAAAGGAATTCTTTCCTCCAATTCTTTGTTCTTGATTTCTACACGCTACAACATTTAAGTAAGTTCAATGGCCTTATCTCTAAACTATTACAGTATCAAGTAACTTTTGATGATGAAGATAAGGCTATACTATTATTGACATCCCTACCTTTTCATATGAAAATCTGATGACTACCTTGTTATATGGAAAGGACACTTTGAAATTTTAGCATGTGTCAAGATCCTTGTTGTCTTATAATAAGACAAGCAAAGTTGCCAATAATGAGTAACAAGCATTTATTATAGAAAACAAAGGTAGAAGCAAAGACATAATGTCAAGACCTTGGAATGACATATCCAGAGGAAGGTCGAAATCAAGAGGCAAAGACTACATTTGTTATCACTGTGGAAAACAAGGTCACATGAAGAAAAATTTCTGAGTATGGAAGTGTGAACAAATTCAAGGAAACCAAATGAAGGAAGAGAACAAGAACACCACTTCTCTTATCACATGCGGTGATGAAGATGTTGCAGTTGTCATTGAATTATGCCTACATGTTGGTGACCAGATGATTGAATGGGTAGTTGATATTGCTACGTCATACCAGGCTACGCAAAATAGAGAATTGTTCAGCACATACAAAGTAGGAGACTTTGGGTGTGTAAAGATGGGAAACACTGCCAAGTCTAATATTGTGGGAATTTGAGATATTTTCATATAGACCAATGTAGGTTACCAGCTGATGCTGAGAGATATGAGGCATGTTTCAGATTTACTTCTCAACTTGATGTTCGGAATCGCCTTAGATAAAGAAGGCTTCCAATTATTTTCTAAGAATCTGTAGATGGAAACTCACCAAAGGAAATGATGGTTGTTTCTGAGGAGAAGTTTGCTGTACATCAGCATAACCCTGGGAAGATATGTAAAACTGCTGAAATCGAGTAACAGATTTAATTCAAGTTTTTTTTTTTTTTTTTTTGCGTGCACAGAAACTCACATGAGTGAGAAGGCTACTAAATTTGGCAAAGAAGAACTCATCTCTTTCCAAAGATACACTACTTGATCCTTATGATTATTGTTTACTTGGAAAGCAACATAGAGTTTCATTTAGCAGTAAATCTACCTAAAAGTCAGAAATACTAGAACTTGTATATTTTTATGTCTATGGTCCCATAGAAGTCAAAAGTCTAGGAGGATACAAATATTTTGTAACCTTTATTGATGATGCTTGAAGAAAAATATGGGTGTATTTGTTGAAGTCAAAAGACCAGGTATTTCATAACTTTCAACAGTTTCACGCCCTGGTAGAAAAAGAAACCGGGAAGCCCTTAAAGTCCCTTCGTACAAATAATGGAGGTGAATACATTTCCTAAGACCCGTAGGACACGCCCAACATGGATTCGCATGAGAAGACGGTCCCAGGCACCCCTCAACATAATGGTGTAGCAGAAAGGATGAATTGCACTATTGTGGAGAAAGTCATATGCATGTTGACAACTGCAAAGCTTCCTAAGTCATTTTGGGGAGCAGTTGTGCTTATTGCCTGTTATCTAATCAACATAAGTCCTTCAACTTCGCTCGGGTTTGATGTCCCAAAGAAGGTATGGACAGGTAAAGAAATTTCATATAACCATTTGAAGGTGTTTGGGTGCAAAGTATTTATACATGTACAAAAGGAGAAGAGGTCGAAGCTAGATGACAAAGCCTTACCTTGCATTTTCATTGGCTATGGAAATGAGGAGTTTGGCTACAAATTTTGGGACCTAGAGACAAGGAAAGTTATTAGAAGCAGAGATGTTGTCTTTCATGAAGACCAGACAATGAGAGATTCTAACAAAGAAGAGCAACAATAAGAAAAAGTTACTATGGATGTAATGTAACACTCCAAATTATACCCTAGTAGTTTTATGATATGTTTAGAGTATAATAGAAGTCAAATTTGTGTTTTTTGAAAATTTAATAGTTAAGTGTAAAAAAATGATATAACCGGAATTAATAAAGAAGTAAAGATGATAATGATAAATTGTCAAATTAGGGACTTAAGGGACATTAAGTTAAAAGATTATATGTTATGGTATAATTTTGATAAGTTGATTTGTAAATTGAATTAAGAGGGAGGACTAGATAACAAAGGGGGGAAAACTTGAGCCAAATTTACCTTAAGACAACAAATTGTCTTTGAGAAAAGAAATTCGTGATTGCGGGTTTCGGGGGTCTAGGGCATACAATTTGGCAGAAGATCCAATTCTTGGGTTACTATTTCTCCTTTTTGCTTGGGAGATCTACTTAAAAGAATAGAAGAAAAGGAAGAAATGAGAAGTTAGGTTGAAGCTTTCAAGACATCAAGGTTAGGAAAAAAAACACATTCTAACTCTCCCCTTGTTTTTGTTTTTGTTGGTTTGAGTTGGGTTTAAGGTTGGCTTTGATCTTGCTTTGGTTTGGGTTGGAATTGTCCAGTGATAAGGATCAAAATTGTGTAAAGAGACATGTAGGTATTTTAGGAGAGGTGCTGTCCAAATTTCCCTAAAACCCATTTTTTAGTTTTGGCCATAACTTGGCCTATGGACCTCCAAATTAGATTATTCTAGTTGGAGATGAAACCTAAGAACCATAGCTACAAATGTCTAGAAGAGATCAAGATGTAAATCCTGTTCTACAAACCCTGAAAAAGAGTTTTACAGGAAAATACAGATTATGTCCCCTCTACAAGAGTAGTTCATGTTTTTTAAACCATATCTTGAGTTATAATGATCCAAATGAGATGAATCAAAATTATACTTAACCTAGACACCTAGGACAGTAAAGTTCATGAAGAAAGTATGGTCAAATTATGTCCCTATCATTCCCAGAAAATTTTCAAATATATAACACAATTCTGTTCCTAGAAACTATCTAGGAGCAATTCGGAATGTTTTGGCCATACCTCATAATTTAAAGTTCAAATGACCAAATTTTGAGCCATTGGAAAGTTAAGACATAGGGGAACATTGTGTTAGAAGATCACTTTGTCTAAAAACCTCGTTTACTAGGTCGAAATTGTAGTTGGAAAGGAATATTTTGGTATGCATGAGGGAAATATAGTCATAAGAATTGATTAAGAGTACAACATGAATGTTATTAAGACCAATATAAAATGCTCTGAAACACATATGATCAGACAAGCCATTTAAGACTGATAGTGAATAACAGGACTAGTTGCTATTTGGCACTCCTATCTAGTGCCACTCTAGCACTCTATTCAGGTATGTGTATCGTCCGTTCGTTGCTACGACACCTTACATAAAGGTTATGGCACTCCTACATAGTGCTACGACACTCCTGTTTCGTGTTGTAGGCACATCTTTCAACATTTCAAAGACTTATTCAATGATTGTGCACTCCTTTGGGTACCTATCAGGTTGTGCCCTCCATTCATTGTTACTGGTCTATGCAGACAAACATTTATATAAAAAGTATATGAATAATGGACAACATGAAAACACAAGTAATCAACTCGAATGCTAAGGCATACCTCTGTTTTGTACTGTAGTGTACCTAAGGGTACCTTCTGTTATGAAATCTCTGTTATGTACTCTTACGAGAGAGATGAATAAAATGATGTGTGAAACATTTACACCCTGCTACGTATACCGTAATCAAGATCACCGCGAAATGGTCATATATGTTATTCTCGCTTCCACTAAACTAGAAGTTTAGTACAAAGCCATCCAGATTCTAAAGAAGACGATGGTGGACATCCTGCTCGCTAAGGCCAACACAAAGATTAGAGTCCACCTTATGTAGGTCCTTGATTTTGTAATACAAAATGCAATGTAATATTTTGTTATAATAAATTCAGGATGTAATACAAGTAGTTAGTGGACTCAAGCCTATATTGTGATGTGATATTTTAAATAATTCAAGACGGGTGGTGCTCTGCACAGGTTATGATATGGTCAAGAATTTTCATAATTCAGGCTTTTGATACAAGTTTATATCATATGAACTGCGTTTGAAATAGTCCCAAATAATGCTAGAAAATTAGGTTAATGTCTTAACCTATGAGTCTCTCACCGCAGCTAGTGGGAAGCGGGCGCTACAAGTAACTACGATCCTCCCTACAATTCATACGCAGTTAAGATGCTCATAATGAGGGTGATACTCCAAAAGCAATACTTGATGACAATGATGAAGAGAGCATACCATCACACGAGCATGATGATCAGGGGGAGTAGGTTCTAGGATAGGAGAATGAACAACCACAGCTCAAAAGATCAAACCGAGAGCATAAGCCAAGTACCAGATATCCATCCTCATAATACATTTTGTTGAATAATGGGGGGGAGCTAGAGGGCTTCTAGGAAGCACAAACTCATAAAGATAAGGGTAGTCGGATGAAAGCTACAAGCAGTTATATGGAATCCTCAAGTGAAGAACAATACTTATGAGCTCGTGAAATTACCCTAAAGGCAGAAAAGCACCGAGGAACAAACTAGCGCATGTCAAGAAAGACGGCAAAGGAACCGTGAAATATAAAGCCCGCGAGTGGTGAAAGTTACTTGGGCCGAAAAGAGTAGCATTGATTTTGGATGAAATTTTCTCTCATATGTTGTAAAATTATCATCAATCAGGATCATCTTGGGGTTGGAAACTAATCAAGACCTCGAGATAGAGAAGTTAGATGTTAAAATTTCATTTCTCCATGGTGATTTAGAAAAAGAGATCTACATGCAATAGCCATATGGCTTTGAAGTTAAATGGAAAGAAGACCTAGTTTGTAAATTAAAGAAGAGTTTGTATAGGTTGAAGCAGGCTCCACGACAATGATACAAGAAGTTTGACTCATTCATGGTGGGTCATGGGTTGCAAAGAACTGCAACATACTACTATGTCTACTTCAAACAATTTCCTAGTGAGAAGTTTATTATCTTGTTATTATATATAGATGATATGCTGATAGTTGGCCAGGAGAGAGCTCAAATCATAAAATTGAAGGAAGAGTTGGCTGAGTCCTTTGATATGAAGGATCTTGGCCCAACCAAGCAAATCTTAGGGATGGAGATCACTCGTGACAGAAAAAATAGAAGATTGTGGTTGTCATAAGAAAGATATGTTGAACGAATTCTTGAAATATTCAACATGAAAGAGGCTAAACCAGTTAACACGCCTCTTGGTGATCATTTCAAACTTAGCAAGAAGTCAACAGAAGAAGAAAACAAGAAAATGACTGCTATTCCATATTCAAGTACCGTAGTTAAGTCTCATGTATGCAACAGAGATGTACAAGTCAGACATCGTTTGGCGCAATAGGGTAGTGAGCAGATTTGTGGCAAATCCTGGCAAAGAGCATTAGGAAACAGTAAAGTGGATCTTCAAATATTTAAGGGGAACTTCCAAACTTTGTTTAAGTTTTGGAAAAGGAAAACCTCTTCTTGAAAGCTACATAGATATGGCCAATGACCTTGATGGTAGAAAATCTACATCTGGTTATTTGTTTACTTTTGTATTGGGAGCCATATCATGACAATCCAAGTTGCAAAAATGTGTGGCTTTATCCACAACAAAGGTTGAGTATATAGTTGTCATCAAAGTTGGCAAAGAGATATTGTGGATGAAGACTTTTTTCAAGGAACTGGGTCTAAAACAAGAAGAGTATGAGGTACATTGTGATAGTCAAAGTGCAATAAACTTTAGTCAAAATGCCACCTATCACTCAAGGATAAAGCAAATTGAAGTCAAATATCATTGGATTCACGATGCTACATAAATGAAACACTTTCAATTGAAGAAGATTCACACATAAAAGAATGCAAATACATGATGATAAAAAGTCTTCCCAAAATGTGGTCGGGTTCTGTCTAAGCTCACAAGCATAACCTCGTTGTTAAGGATTCAGGTGATTTCCTTATTCCGGTGTTGAATGGGTCTAAGGGGGGGGGGGGCTTGTTGTGGTGAAATTTGATAGGGTCCATCCCCATTTACATTTTTCCTCTTAGCTTAATTTTTCTTCGCCCTCGATTAAGGCCTCAAGACCCAAATGGTTTTCCACTTGTTTTGTTTTTTTTTCTTTCTTTTGTTTTACTTTTTTCTCTCATCTTGCCTTAAATCAAGCCACTTTTCTCGGATTCCTTCTCATCATTTTGCCTATAAATTGAAGGCAAAATGAAGGCTTTAAAGATCATCTCTCATTTTGAAGAAGAAAGGAGGAGAAGAGGGAGAGAGTGAGGAGAGAAATTAGAGAGAGACTCAATTGAGAAGGTTGCTCTCATTTGAGGAATTTCCACACCGAGGGAGTGTGAGATTATCTCTATTTCGAAAGACACCCAAGATCAAGATATCTTGGGATGAGTTATATTGCATACCACTCTCAGGATAGTGAAGAATTATTCGAGTTTGTCTCATGTCATCTGGCGCATCTCACGTAAATTCCTGTGATTCTTTATTTCCGAATCTATTTTATCATACAAGTACTATTCACGTATAATGTTAACATAATAATAATGGTGATAAAGTAAACTCAGCAATTAGAAAAGAGAAAGAAACCTACCGACTTATTAGTTAAACCCAGATTGTAACACCTCAAATTATACCATGACAGTTTTATAACATGTTTAGGGTATAATAAAAGTAAAAATTTTTTTTTTCCGGAATAAAATAATGCTAAAAATAAAATAAGCAAAACCCAAAATTAATACAAAAGTTAAGGGTAAATTAGTAAATCGCCCATTTCAGGACCCAAGGGTCATAATTGAAGAAGATTGTATGCTAATATAGGATTAGGATAAGTGGAATTGCAAATAAAAGGAAATTAAAGGACTAAGTTGCAAAAAACACAATTTAAGTCAAATGTTAGGATAAAGCCAAACATGGCTTTAAAGAAATCTCATTTTGGCCTCAGGCAACCTGGATACTCGTAGAAGAGAAGGGAAGGAGAAGAAGAAGAAGAAGAGAAGAGTATAGCGAAGAATATGAAAAGAAAAGCAAAGGTATGGAACTTGTCATGAACTTTTGTATGGATAGTTATTTGAGGTTTCACACTTTTTTGTAGAATCCTTGTTTGGAAATTTACTGCTTTGGTTTGGACAAGGTCCTCAATGGAGGAAATTTTTGAATAGAAAAAATGTTGGGTTTTAGGAGAGATGCTATCCGTTTTTTTAAAACTCATGTTTTTGTTTTAGCCAAAACTTGGTCATCACTTATCCCAATTGAATGATTCAAATTTTTGGGTAAACTAGACTTCTAGGAGAACAAATCTTCTTGAAATAGGTGTATGCAAATTTGGATCCCGTACCTTAAAATCTGGCCAAATTGAAGCCCGTTTTCAAGTCAATTTCCGATACAGCCAGTTACTGAACAGCTTTTGGTATTTAGGCCATAAGTTGAGTTTCACTCATCCAAATTAAGTGATTCAAATTTCTGGGTAAACTAGACTTTTAGTAGAACAATATCCCTAAAATAAGTATATTCAAATTTAGAACCCATTGAACCTAGAAAATTTGTCAAAGTAAAGGAATAATTATGTCCCTGAAATCTGTTTCATAACAGTCCCCTGAACTGAAGTAATTCCGGTTGTTTAAATCATAACTTAAGTTATACTAGTCTAAATGAGGTGATTCAAATTTCTGTACAAACTAGACATCTAGGAGAACAACTTTCATGAAGAAATTATGGTAAAATTATGTTCTAATTTTCCTTAAAATTTTCAAATATAGGACTAGCCTGCATTTTGTTCTTGAAAAATTGTCTAAGAGCAAGCTCGAATGTTTAGACCATATCTCCTAAATTAAAAGTCCAAATGACATGATGTTTGAACCATAAGAAACTTTACATTATAGGGGTATATTGAGTTAGAATATCACTCTCTAAATAATCCCGCTTTATAGGTCAAAATTGTAGTCGAAATGGATTTAGGAGTCGCTAGAACTATTCAAAGTGTAATTGTTTCGTGGAAACCAAATTGTATAAAGGTTATATAAATGTATTGTTATATGAAAGCTAAAGAGAATAAACGTATAATTGTGTTATACGAAAAGTGAAAAGTACAGTTAAATGTTTATAAGATATTATTTGATAATGAATATCTCATAAGTATACATGATATCAATAGTTATTCATGTATATGATATATCTTTTCCTGATACCTGAAATATTGTTAAGAAAACATAATAAACCGATCAGCCGCCATGACTCGTAGCTTGATAGGATAGACATGCCTATAGGGGTACAGTTTTTGCATCATATAGTTTACAGATATCGAGGCCCCATTGGGTTAATGACATAGATCCCATTTGGATCATTATAGCGGTCCCATTCGGGGTCATACTGTAGATAAAATCACTGCCTCATACAAACACAAGACTCGAGTTACATACGCTCTTTCCCGTGATTCATTTCTAAGGTATTTGCAAACATGAAACATAAGATAGATGACAAGAATATGTAAATGGCATGACATGATATGAGAAGCATAACATTGCTATGTGATGATACATAAATAGTGATAAGTACAAGAACAAAAACGTAAATGAAAGATGATATGGAATGAAACATGATAAGACGAATAAGTATGATATATATAGAAGCATATCTATAAATGATATGTTCAAATCATGAATAGGCATGTGTATATGTAAATGAATATTAAAGTCATATGCAGTTGTCTAAGTGTGATGACTTTGGTTAGAGGTCTTCTATATAGAAGACCCCACTCAAGCTATGTTTACCGGGTGTTCATCCATGGTAAGTGCCGTACATGAAACTGTAAGTGACGTTGCGACAATCCGCATCGCCACAAAGTCAACACATCATTGCAGCGTTTCACCTGTAAGACCATTTGGCATAATGTAATCTGTATTTTGTTTCTTTGTAAGCAATGTAAATATCAGAATGCTGAATATTTTTCATATGGAGTCAGAGATATTTGTAACCGCCGCTATATCATAGTACAAGTTATGTTTTAACATTATATGCATGAATTGCTTTTTAAAGATTATAAGTTTATAGTAAACAGAAAATGACACCTCGCTTGACATCAAAATGTCAGCGCCACATTTTTAGTGGTATCAGAGCCTAGGTTTAAGTGTTTCTGGAAAAGCCAAGGTTTAGGTGGCTCTGGAGTAGAGTATATGATAGAAAAACATGTGTTTAGTAATGTGTTTACTGATGTGCATGTCCTTGTGTTTTGTATAGATGGATCGTCCTCCAAATCTAACTGAAGAAGCAGCTGAGAGTGTTAACCTAGGAGATCAAGGGTTGCCCGCTTCTTATACTTCTGAATATGTCAAAAGTGAGAGTCATGCCCTAGCCGAACCAAATGAAGCCTTACTGAGGATATCTTAGAACATGGCTTGGGTGTTTGAGAGATTGACAGCTCTGAAAGCCCCGATAGATATGGTAAGAAGACATGGAGTTAAGGAATTCCATGGGTTAAACATGGAAGAGTCCGATAGTTTAATTCGCCGGGTGCCGCAGCTATCATGGCGAGGTGAGATGCCCTCTCGATCAAAGAGTGACATGCAGCTTCTCTATTGCAGCAGAGTGCTATGCACTCAACTCCTAAGATAGGATGTCAAGTGAGGGTCACTCTTTTTTCTTTTTTTTTTTTTTTTCCACGTATATACTTTAAGCTAGTTCATTCATATAATGTTAAACAATTAACTTGTATTATATTCTGTGAGTAAAGGATTTACAAAATATATATTACAAGCTCCATATATGGAAGTGTTCAACATCTATAATATTTACATTGGTTTACAACTTTCATATACAAAATAGACCTAAAGGTCTCTCCAAAGGGCACCTATTGCCGCGGCCTCAACGCCGGGAACATGCACCGTCCGGTCCTCCGGGGTCTCCTCTTTCCTGCACCCACACGATTGAACACCCGTGCTGCTTTACGCTTTAGTGGGAATTAATACACATGGATGACCTTTTACTAAGGTCACTAATTTATACAAATGCATATAACATATATACGCTACATATTCTTATCATTTCTCATATATATACTTATCATAAATCCAATTCCCATTTCTTATCACTATCCATATACTTTTCTTATAAACTTGTATTTACTTATTCTTGTGAATCAGATACTATCATTATATAGCAAGAAAGTATGCTTCTCATATTCTCTTCATTTCATTTGCATATACCGCTATTTTCTTTATGCTCTCATGTCCGCATAAACCTTAGAAGTGATACAGAAACCACAGGGCCCAAAGGCGCCGTATTCACCTGTATGAAACAAGTGGTCCATGAGGGCCCGAAGGCGCTGTTATCAGCGAGAGAACACCATTTATAAAAGCCCGGAGGCGCTGTGATATATTATACCCGAAGGTATCATCACCGGCACGAGACAAAGGACCTATTCCCGATAATATGATACCCGAAGGTATCATCACTGTACGAGACAGTGACCATCCATGAGGACCCGGAGGCGCTGTGGTGACCCTTTCGAGGCCACCGTGATCCAAACGAGATCTATGTCATCGACCCAAACGGGGCCTCGATATCAGAACTTGTATGCTGCAGACTTATTTTTCCCTAATAGGCATGTCCATCTATCCCTACTGTGTTCTGCTATTAAATCAATGTGTATTTTATGCTCAAGATATATCCATATACCCGAATAATTATTGTCATTCTGTGAATCATATGTGATATATATATATATAATCATTTATTCATAACTTTGCATTTTTCTATGTCTCATTGTATGCATAAATAATTCAGCTTACCCCCAGATGCTTAAGTGAGTTATTTATGAATTCATAATACGAATAACTATAGTTACTCTGCGTAGCCTTACCGGCTTTTCATGTTTTCCCGACTAATATGAGTTCCAATCTTATCATGTTATCTATTGATGAATTTTACCCAATGGGATTTGCTGAGTCCAAGAACACTCGACCTGAGTTCAGACGGCTAGCAGGACCTTCCGTCGGGAGGTCAGCGCGCATCGCCTGGATGAGTCGACTGAATCGACGAAATGCACTCGGAAGTGATCGAGCTCAACCAACACCCTACCTAACATCTAACATCTTCCTGTGCATATGGATGGATTCTGACTCCAATGGGCTTCCATGGGCAGCCTAACACTTCAACGGAAGCCGACGGCAGTTATGACCTGAAGCCAGTCGGAGGTCGCGCGTAGTCACCGACGAGTCGACCGAATCCCGACGAAATGCGACCGGCGACGAGAGCCTGCCCACCCCGGTCTGACATCTAATATCTTCCTCAGGCATATGGATGGATTCTGACTCAATGGCCGATAGAGTCCAAGAACATCGAATCGGTTCGGGATGAAGAAGTTATGACCTTCCGTCGAGGTCATGCGCAATACCGACGAAATCGACCGAACCGAATGAAATGCGACCGGGCTGATTTGAATTCAGTCTAACACTCCTCGATCCGACATCTAATATCTCCTGTGCATATGGATGGATTCTCGACCAATGGGTTTCCATGTAGTCCAAGAACACTAACCTGAGTTCAAACGGGCGGTGATACTTAATTCCTTCCGCTCGAGGTCATACGCAAATAACCTTGACGAGTTGACTCGGAATGACGAAGTCGAAGCCTCTACGGTGACGAGCTAAGCCCCATAATGACGAAGTCGAGCCGCATGAAGAGTTGAGTTTTTCCAGACGAGGTCTACCGACCTCATGTGATGAGGTCTGACCTCGCTTGCATGAGGTGTGCTTGACCTCACGCATGAGTGTGCTCGACCTCTCACATGAGGTCCGGGCCGACCTCTATTTGACGACCCTTATGGTCGACTTCA
This sequence comes from Tetrastigma voinierianum, assembly GCA_016808115.1. Taxonomy (NCBI): domain Eukaryota; kingdom Viridiplantae; phylum Streptophyta; class Magnoliopsida; order Vitales; family Vitaceae; genus Tetrastigma; species Tetrastigma voinierianum. The sequence goes on along the minus strand of JAEQBH010000891.1, from coordinate 682,615 downwards.
CCCATTTAATCGCCAGAGTAAAAAAGACCATAATCCCGGCCCATTGCAACCGACCGGTAAATTGGCGTTCTAACATCAAGTTCATTGATGTGGCTAATTTCCCAGAAGGACTTACTTCCAAATTCTCTTTATTTCTGACTCAAACCTGTCTTGTTGTCATTAGTTGACCCGAATTGCGAACCGACCGACCCAGATTTAAAATGCCGGATCAATTCTCGGTAAAAGGACCATAACTTGTCTACAGAGGTCCACTCTTGAGTAGGAAATCTGAAAGCCTAACATTAAGTTCATTGATGTGGCTACAATTTACTAGAAGGACTCACTTCTGAATTCCCTGTATTTATGACCCAAAACCCATTCTAAGATCCGGCTACTGCATATGATCAACAATAGGGAATTTTCTGGGTTCAACTTGCAACTAGACCCTTCTCAAACACATATTTAGGAGCCTTAAAGCTCTTCTTAACTCAACCCTACAAGAAATGAGTTTGTGAGTTCCCAAACCCAAACCATACACAAGATAGAGGGTTCTTAACCATGTATCTAAACTTTATAGTCCAAAACTAGACTTCCATACTCCCATAGTTTCCATACAAAACTATACTCAAATTCCATACCAATACTCAAATTTAGTAATTCCATACCGATACTCAAATTCCATACCTGTGATCTTCTTCTTCTTCTTCTTCTTCTTCTTCCTTTCTTCTCTCTTGTCCGTATTTGTTCCTTTCTCCAAGACCACAAAAATAAGATATTTCTTTATCTTATCCTTATTCGATCTTATCCCCTTTTTTATTTTGCATTTTATCCTCCAATCCTTATAATATTTGCAAATCAATTTATAATATTTTTACAATAGCCTCAAATCTTCTTATTATTTGTAATTTAACTTATGTATATTCCTACTTTTGTTTTTATCTTTATTTTATTCGAATAAATATACCTTACGTTTATTATACCCAAAACATTTATAAAACTCGTTAGAAAGATAATTAAAAGATAAATTATGATCGGTGGAAGCTGGGGCAGTTTCAGGAGTCCAGATCCCATACCATGAAGCTTTTCGCTCAAGAGTTTAGGGCCAAATATGTCTCGATATGTGGCCAGGAGAACAAGTGGAAGCAAGCTCTTCGACCAAGTAAAGGAACTTATCAATGGCGTATCATGAGAAAGAATTCAACCATCTTAGAAAGTACGCAAGACTAACTAGTTCTCACCGAGGCATTTCTTGTAGGCAGCTTGAGGATGGACTAAATAAGTCCATAAAAGATATCCGCACTGCGGATGCATTCCAACGAATAAATTTCTATCAGTTGGTTCAAGCAGCAATGAAAGTGGAGAAATCTGAGGCAAGTAGTAGAGAAAGATTTCAGAAGAGGAAGCTTTCTAGACGAGCTTCTTCCTCCTCGGGTAAAAGAGCCAAAGAGTCCCAAACTGAGTCAATACATAGTTCTCGCTTATAAGGTAAGAAGATAAGGAAATACAAGAGAATACCTAAGATCACAGAGGTGCTTCAATGACCGAGAAACTCCAGAGTGCCCTCATTGCCATCGACGACATTTGGGAGTTTGCAGATTGTTGACAGGAGGGTGTTTTAGATGTGGAAGCACTTAACATTTTATGGAAAATTGTCCCAAAGAGTCAAGGGATAATAGGAATCCTCAGAGTACCAGCAGAGGCAGGTCCGCGGCAATACCATCGACTCGAGATAGAGGTAGAGGTCGAGGGGACCAGAGCTAGCATAGAGGACAAGGAGGCACAGTGTCAGAGACAGTAGATTGTCCTATGCCTTCAACACCAGCACAAGCATATGCTATGAAGGCTCGTGGGGACCAAGATGCACCAGAAGTAATTGCTGGTATAATTTCTCTTTATGGTATTGAAATGCATGTACACAGACCCTCGGATCTACTCATTCATATGTATGCATTGAGCATGGGCACCATAAGATGACAAATAAGTGGAGCAAGATCATATGATATGCATGTAACTACCCTTAGGGCACAAAGGTCACGTGAATAGGGTGTATAAGAATTGCCCTATAATTATTTATGGTAGGGAATTTTCTAGTTGATTTGATTGATCTACCATTTTGTGAATTTGATTTGATTTTGGGAATGGATTGGTTGTCTAAACACCTGCCATAATTGATCGCGGATAAAAGGCGAGTTAGGATGTTCGACCACCAGGTGATAAGACATGGTGTCTGTCATTCCGCCCACTTCCAATGTGATTTCGGCTATGCAAGCCTGACGATTGCTAAGAAAATGATGTGCGGTCTTTTTGGCTTTGGTGCTTGACTCTAAAAGAGATCAAATAGAACTGGAAAATATTCCTCGTCAGGAAAGATTTTCCCGATGTGTCTCCAAGAGTTATCCGTATTCCACCCGTAAGAGAAGTGGATTTTATCTATTGAGATTTTACCAGAACAGCTCCTACTTCTGTAAGGCACCATACGTGATGGCTCCAATCGGTCGAAGAGCTAAAGATTCAACTACAAGAGCTTCTGGATAAAGGGTTTATCCGACCTAGTGTTTCTCCCTAGGGTGCACCTGTTTTGTTCGTGAAAAAGAAAGATGGCACACCTACGTATGTGCATTGATTATCAGCCAATCAATAAGGTGATAATGAAAAACAAATACCCATTGCCGAGTATTGAAGATCTCTTTCATCAGTTAAAAGGTGTGGGTGTCTTCTCAAAGATAGACTTGCGCCAGGTACTATCGCCTAAGAGTGAGCATGTCGATGTGCCGAAGATGCATTTAACTCGATGGCCATTATGAGTTCGTAATGCCATTTCCGCTGACTAATGCACCTGGTAGAAGATTCATGGATTTGATGAATAGTGGTGTTTCAACCCTATTTAGACACTTGTCGGTTCTTTATTGATGCTATATTGGTATATTCCTAAGATGAGCAGGAGCATGAGCAACATTTGAAAATAGTCCTACAAACTTTGAGAGAGAAAAAGTTGTATGCTAAGCTTAGCAAATGTGATTTTTGGCTAAAGGAAGTTTCCATTCCTAAAGCATATCATGGTCTCAATGAGGTATAAGAGTCGACCCTACTAAGATCAAGCCGTGAAGTGAATCGAAACCCTCCCCGGTTGTTACCAAAGTGAGAAGTTTCTTAAGCCTGGCAGGATATTATAGAAGATTTGTGAAGGGATTATCTGTCATAGCTTCTCCGCTCACCAAATGACTCAGGAAAGGAGTAAAGTTTAAGTGGTTAGATAAATGTCAGAATAGTTTTGAATGGGCTGAAAGAAATGCTAGTCAAGCACCAAGATTACAACCTACCTGAAAAGAGTACACCTTACACAAAGGATGCTTCGCATTGGTTCGGGGATGTGTTAATGCAAGATGGGAAAGTAGTGGCTATGCATCCAGCATTGAAGCCACATGAACAAAATTATCCCACCTCATGACCTAGAGTTGATCATGAGCGCTTGTTTCAAAATATGGGCTACACTACTTATATGGGAAAAGTGTAGAATTTACTACTGCATCAAAAGAGCCCAAGCACCGCCTCACTCATAAAGAATTAAATTTGAGACAGTGGAGGTGGTTAAAGCTATTTAAAGATTATGACTATATCATAGATTACAACCTCGGAAAAGCTAATGTGGTAGCAGATGCTTTAAGCAAAAAGACAGTGGCAGCGATGTCACTTCAACATAGTGAATGGAGACTAGCAGATGATGGAGCTATATTAGCTCAATTAAAAGCACAACATGTGTTAAAGCAAATGATTATAGATGCTCATAAAAATGATGAAGAGATGCAGAAAAAGGTACAATTGGTCAGAGATGGTGATAGACCTGGTTTTCGCAAAAGAAGAGGAATTTTGTATTTCCAGATTTAATTATGTGTGCCGATGAGCAAAGATCTAAAGAAAAAGTTGTTATTTGAAGCTCATAATATGGTATTTACCATGCATCCTGGAGATAATAAGATGTACCAGGATTTGAAACAGCAGTACTGGTAGAATGGAATGAAAAGAGACGTGACAGAGTACATGTCTAAATGTTTGATGTGTCAATAAGTCAAAGTTGAACACCAAGTTCCAACAGGTCTGTTGAATCCCCTTCCAATTCCTCAATGGAAGTGGGATAACATTACCATAGATTTTGTGTCGGGTTTTCCCTCACACAACAAAACATGACTCGTCTCGTGATTATTGATAAGCCACAAAGTCGACTCCATTTTATACCTCGCCTCGTGATCACTATTCTATGGATCGATTAGCTGAGTTATATGTGGATGAGATTGCGCGATTGCATGGTGTGTTGTTGTCTATCATGGCTTCGATAGTAGATCCGCGATTTTACTCTCGAGATTCGAAGGAAACTACAAGCCAACCCAGTACTCAGCTGAATTAATACAAGATTCCATCCGCTACATGCATACATCCAGAGGCTGGATTCAAGTGCTCAAGATATGCATCGGGGATGTGTAATGGAATTCATCGAAGTCGAGATAGGCATATTCCATTGATAGAATTTTCCTATAACAACGCTTATCAATCAAGCATCGGGCATGGCACCATACGGGCTTTGTACGGGTCGAAGATGAACTCCTATGTGTCGGGATGTAATCGAACGAAAGTATAAAGTGATTGGTCGAGACATAGTAAAGATATAGAAGCAAAAGTTCAGTTATTCATTAAAGGTTAGCAGTCACGGATCGACAAAAAGTCATATGCCGATTTGAAAATGAAGGACCTTGAATATGAAGTGGTGATAAAGTGTTCTTAAAGGTATCCCATGAGGAAGGTGCTTAGATTTGGGAGGAAAGCGGTTAAGTCCCGAGGTTCATCGCCCATGAAGCTTCCGAGGAATTCCACCAACGGCGATTCCGCTGACACTTCCTCAAGAGTTAGCCAAGTTGCATGATGTGTTCCATGTGAACCCATGCTCTTAAATACCGCTCGATGAGTCGACATACTACCACTGCAAGAGCATACAAGTACAAGAGGATTTCGCTATATGACAGGCCCCAAAGGCTAGTTCGAGAGGTGAAACTATTATGAACAAATAAGTACCGCAGGCGAAAATGCTCGCAACACCATGGCGTATATTGTGCCTACTTGGGAGCCAAAAAAGCAACTATGACAAAGACAAAGATCCACAACTTCTTCGACCATAGATGACCAATGACGAAATTCTTTTAAAGGGGGGGAGAGTTGTAACACCTCAAATTATATCATGACAGTTTTATAACATGTTTAGGGTATAATAAAAGTAAAAGCATATTTTTTTCGGAATAAAATAATGCTAAAAATAAAATAAGCAAAACCCGGAATTAATACAAAAGTCAAGGGTAAATTGGTAAATTGCTCATTTCAAGACCCAAGGGTCATAATTGAAGAAGATTGTATGCTAACATAGGATTAGTATATGAATTGCAAATAAAGGAAATTAAAGGACTAAGTTGCAAAAACACAATTTAAGTCAACAGTTCAAATAAAGCCAAACATGGCTTTAAAGAAATCTCATTTTCGCCTTTGGGGATAGGGCAACCTGATAAGGAGAAGAGAAGAGTAAATAAAGAAGAAGTTAAGAAGAAGAAGGTTAAGGAAGATGAGTTAAGGAAGGAGAAAAGAAAAGCAAAGGTATGGAACTTGTTAGGAACTTTTGTATGGATTTTTGTATGGATACTTGTTTGGAGGTTTGGAATACCTCTTTTTGTGTAGAACTCTTGTTTTGAAGTGGTTGTTTGGTTTGGTTACATCCCTACCTGGCGAAAATTCTCAGATGTAGAAAATGTTGGGTTTTAGGAGAGATGTTGTCTGTTTTTTAAAACCCATATTTTTTTTTTTTTTGCCATAACTTGGCCATAACTCATCCAAAATGAGTGATTCAAATTTCTGAGTAAACTAGACTTTTAGGATAACAAATCTCCCTGAAATAGGTGTATGCAAAATTTGGACCCTAGTATACCTAGAAAATTAGTCAAAGTGAGACTCTTTTTCGTCAATTTCCGAGACAAGCTGGGGTTTGGATGGTTTTGGCATTTAGGCCATAGTTGAGTTTCATCATCCAAATTGAGTGATTCAAATTTATGGGTAAACATGACTCTAGTATAACAAATCTCTCCCCGAAATAAGATATTCAAATTCTCAATCTATCGACCTAGAAATTACAAAAGAAGCTGAACAATTATGCCCCCGAATATGTTTCATAATGCCTTTAACTAAAGTAATCTTGCTGTTTAAATCACAACTTGAGTTATACTAATTAAAATTTCTATACAAACTAAACATATGGGAGAACAACTTTCATGAAGAAGTTATGGTCAAATTATGTCTCTAATATTCCGTAAAATTTTCAACATAGATTACGCTCCGCATTCTCGGCTCCTCGAAAATCAGCTCTAGGAGCAAACTCAAAAATGTTTAGACCATATCTTCCAAATTAAAAGTCCAAATGACATGATGTTTGAACCATAAGAAACTTAAGCATAGGGTATATTGAGTTGTAATATCACTTTCTAACAATCCCGTTTACATGGTCAAAATTGTAGTTGAAAATGGACTTGAAGCGCTGTGAACTCGCTCGTGCATAATTGGTTATGGAACTCGAAATTGTATAAAGGTTATATAAAATGTATTATTATATGAAAGTTAAAGAGAATACACATATAATTGTATTATATGAAAAAGTGCAAAGTACAGTTAAATGCTTATAAGAGATTATTTGATAATGAATATCTCATAAGTATACATGATATCAATAGTTATTCATATATATGAAATATCTTTTTCGATACTCGAAGATTGTTAAGAAAACATAATAAAACTAATTGTCCTACGACCGGCAGGTGACACTACGTGAACATACGCCATATATATCGAGAGGCCCCGCTTGTCAATGACATGATCCCGCTGATCATTATAACGGGTCCCGTTTGAGTCATATTAGATAGAAATCACTGGTTTATTACTGGATAAAGATTCCCTTACATATACTCTTTCGTATCCACTTCCTGGGCGTATTCGCAGTTCAAACATAAGATAAACGACAAGAATATATAAATGGCATGACATGATACGGTATACAAGATTGCTATGTGATAATACGTAAAACAATGATAAGTACAAGCAACAAAACTAAATGAAAGATGATACGAAATGAAACCACGATAAGACGACAAGCATGATATATGTATATTATCTATAAATGATATGTTCAAATCATGAATAAGCATGTGTATATGTAAATGAATGTTAAAGTTATATGTAGTTGTCTAAGTGTGATGACTTTGATTAGAGGTCTTCCATATGTATTAATTCCCACTAAGCCATATGCTTAAGACGCTGCTTCATCCGCAGAGACAGAATGAGAAACCGTAGGACGTGACTATCCGCATCAATACCAAAGTCAATACATCACAGGCGCTCACCCAATTTATCGGCGATGCAACGCATATGTATTTTTCTTTCTTTTGTAAGCAACGTGAAATATCAGAAATAACATTTTCATATACGTAGCGGCGTGATATTTTGTAATCCGCCGCTACGTAATATGCCATGCTGCCGCCTAACATTATACGCACGCAATGTTTTAGCGTTATAAGTTATATGAATAGAAAAATGACACCTCGCCGACACCGTGCGCCGAGTTAGGGGCATCACATAGATTCTTTAGCTCGAATGGGAATTATGGTCAAACAACTCGATCGACTGATAGTTTCTCTTTCGCACAACCGATCGTGCTTTGGAGGAGGAAGCTTCTCAGTCAATGGATGAGTTTATGGGGTTTTTGGGTTAAGGCTTTGAGTTAAATGAGAGGTCGATTTTGAATAAATGAGGCTAAGCTTGAGAGAATGTGAGATGTAAACGTTGGAGTGAGTATAGTTAAAATGTTAAAGGAGTGGATATCAAAAATTAAGAGAGAGGATGTTTGGTATGATGATGTTAACATGATTGAAAGAGGGAAAGGGGATGCTTGGATTAGATTAAGGGTTATGGGTTAGATAAATAAATGAAGGATGTTTTAGAAGATTTTTTTTTTACCATCTAATAGACTTTTTATTAAATATTTAGGTTATTTATCAATTATTTTATTCCACTTGATTGTGTTTGAGAAGTTTTAGCCCCATAACATAATTTTCCCAATAAATAATGGCCTTGCACGTACTTTTTAAAACACCTCGCGTTTCTGTGACGCATTGAAAGCACTCTCGTAGTTGGTGACACCCTCAAACTAACATCATGGGATTACAACCAAAATTGACAGCACGCTTTTCTTGCATGCAAAACGCCAAAACCACTCTCTTTCTCTCTCTATCTTCCATCCTTCCTGCTTTGATTCGATTGTCTCTTGTACTTTTGATTCTTTGATTTGCCTCCTAGTTTTTTACACATCATCGTCATCATTATACCCATGATTTTTCTCCTAGTTTCTGATTCATCAAGCTCACCATTATACATAGTGTTTTACCCTGATTTTCTCCCAATATATCTACAGTTTACTCACATAGAACAAAGTAGCTTCTTGCTGCGATTGATAAAGTCAAAATGTTCATCAGTATTAAAATGTGTGCTAATTTTAACACAGAGTGATGTGACACATGACTCATTTTTCTCTCCTTTCTTTCTATTGATACAGTTAAAATGTTAAAACGATATTAAAATGATCATTAAATACTAATCTGAAACTTGTAGACCTACTCTCTTCGTATCTTTCCTTTCTTCTCTCCTCTCTCAACGGCCATTTTAATTAACCATTTTAATGGTATCATCATATGAACTAATTTAAACTACGAAAGTAAAATATTTGGACCGAAGAAATTCGATACGTAAATAGGATATATATATATATATATATATATATATATATATATATATATATATATATATATATATATATATATATGAAAAGAGATAATAATTGATACAAAATAATAGGATAAAAACACACAAAAGAATGATAAGTCATCCATTTTTTATCGTTCACCCAATTATAGCACTTTTCACACCTTAATACTTTTTCTCAACTCCGATGGCTTTCTTTCCTTAAATAAGAAGAAGTGATTTTTGGTTATTCTTATCCTAAAATCATTTATCTATTTTTTTTTTATCATTTTCTTTCTCAATAAAATTGTAAGTCCATATATATTTAGGTTTTTATTTATTTTTTTCACACAATTGGCTGCTTTTATACTAAGATACTATTGGTTTCATCTCGCGTGAAGACGTCACATCGTCTTCTCACATTTACATGATTATATTTTCTCAGATGATATTTATTTATCATCGCTATAACGCATCATTTCATTTATAATGGTCGATTCAGATGTAGAAAGATATTCATCAATTACAAGTTAAATCAATAACGATCGTTAATATATTATAAAATTAGAGTCATAGATACTCTAATTACAATAGTAATTTCAAATATATAAATTTAACTATCAAATATATAGGTTTTGGGCTAATTATTATGCTATTAACTTGAATGTTGTTTCATTCTTTATAATTTTTAATGATTTTGATTATATTTTTTTTATCATTGTATTAATTACTAGTTTAAATTAATAAAATTATTTTTTTCTTAAAGAAAAAAAAAACATTTGCTCATCGTCCCGAAATGGTCAATACAGACCAAAATTGGCTGGGTAGGGCGGGATGTTAACTATACACATCTTTCGTGCTTGCTTATTTGAGTAATTCACTATGACCAGTTTTCCCCTTTTATTTTTATTTTTAAAATTCAAGGCATCACAAAGGGAGAAATCCGTTTATTTTTATCTTTATTATCAATTTACTTTTTTTGGTTGAGGGACGGAACTATACATTCACTAATATCAAAATTTTAATTTATGTAAGTTTTATGATTATTCATGATTTTTACTTACTTTATGGTTGTTTTAGATTTTTTTTTAATTTTATAAGTTCTGTTTCATTCTCAAAATGATCTTATTGGGCTTCTAAATAATAATCATTTTTTATCTTTTCTTTATCAATAAAGTTCATATTCCATGCAAATATGCTTTTATTTATTTTTTCAAGACTTACTTCGTCGTGGCCTCCTTTATATACGCATCATTGCTATATTTGTATGCGCAGGATTGTTGTTGTCTTAACGGCACTGACTGGTCAGATCGCCTCAAGATGACGCTTTCTTGGCTGCATATATGGTACATTTATTTTGCTTAGTTATTTGCACGAACAAAGCATTTACCATCAAAGATAAAGAACTGTGCAAACCACCCATTACAATATAATCGTAGAATCAGTTCATACGTGATTGGGCCACAAGAATATCAAACGCAGTGCTCTCAATTATCAAATATTTGCGCTTGAAATAGATTCATTATACTATTAACCTAGATGTTGGTTCATCATTTATGGTTTTTGATAATTTTAATTATATGTTTTTATCGATATATAGCTAATTTGAATAAATAAAATTATTTTTTTCTTAAAAAAAAATAATATTCATTTTGAAGATAATATTATGGCTTGAGATAAGCTCTATCAAGGCTTAAGGACTTCCAAGGTAAGAAAATAGTTTAGGAGGCTGATTGTCTTCAGTTACTTGAAGCCTTGCCAAATCCTCCTCGCAGCTAATATTATAATCGATCATTATATTTTGTGCGAAAATAATTTTATCGATTTAAACTTATAATGTATCATAAATTCACGATAAATTGCTAAAATCATAAATGATTAACACTATCCAAGCTAATAATATAATATATCGATATAAAACCTATAAATTGAGCAATATAAATACTAAAATATCTATAACTCTGGGCTTTTCAACATGTTGGTTTAATTTTATACATAATATCTTTCATTTGATCTAATCTATTTACCTCGCTTTTAATCATTCTCACACAAATAAAACGCTACAACAAAATAAAGAAAAACATCATATCATAACACGTCGACGATAAATCAAATACCGTAATAAGATAATGAAAATATGAAAAATAAGATAAGACTTAAATCTTTGTTGAAAAACCACTTCACTACTTCTGCATTTTAATCTTGAACAAATTTATTTTTTAAAATATATGAACTTTGATTTTAATTATAGTTGTAGCATCGGATAAGTAGGACTTGCACAACGGACAAATCATTATCCCATGTCCAGCTTAGTTGATGGAGCCTTTAAAGTTAAAAAAAGTGAGACATCTAAAAAAGGAAAATATTTTAATTACAGATATAATTGGAACAGTTTACTATTATAACAAAACGTTTAATTATAAAAAAATAATAATAATAATAAAAAGGACACGTTTGAGGGGACCTTAAAAAGTACAAGAATCTGTAACATGGACTTCTCCTGATCTATTGACATGTTTCGTCGCACAACAACGGGCAAATCATTGAGGGGATAATAAAAAGGGCAAGAATCTAACAAGGACGACTCATCTATGGACAAATCATTGAGGGGACATAGAAAAACGGCAAGAATCTGTAATAGGGAAACCCTGATTCAGGACACGTGTCATCATAGAGAAAGTCGAAAGCTAACCACCAACTCAGAGGTGTAAAGTCGAAATCACATGCGATTTCTTATTTTTCCATTAGACTATATTCTTTCCAATAAAAATACAATAATTTTTAATGGATCTTTTTCCCTTCTTAGATCCTGCCTAATCATCATTTATAAAATACTCAATTTTATTACGTCTACGATTATTATATAAAATATCATATCTCGAGACTCTTAAGAATATTGTGATTGCTTTTACAACCTGGTTTCAACGATCAACTCAAAGAGACATATATTGCATCTATAATATCGGGACCGAAAGGAATATCTCGACGTGTTACTGTAGCTTAGCTTTAGTCATTCCAACCGCCTTTATATCTCTTGCAGCCCCCAAACAATTCGCCTTATTTAGTAAGATATAGACTTTGTGCAATAGGGGAGCTATATGACTTTGCCCCAAATTTTCCTGTTTTAAACAATAGATCCAACACATATTTCCTTAAAGATAGAAAGATTTCACAAGTCATTTCCTCATAACTTCACACCTAGTTAAATACTTAAGATCCCTAACGCCTCGCCTTAATCGCTACGACAAAGGACTTAAAGGATTATATAATTAAGTATCACTCTCAATAATAACAATATCATCACATACACAAGTAACAAGATGATACCTGCTTCAGAATTTTTGTAAAAGACAAAGTGATCAAATTTGCTCTTATGCATGCCAAACTTCTCAATTACTTGATTGAATTTACCAAACCACGCTACAATGACTTTGTTTGCAAGCCATATAAAAAGATTTAATAAGATTGTTGAGTCCTACCAATCTCCCCTTGAGCAACAAACCATGGAGGTTACTTCATATAAACTTGTAACACCCCAAATTATACTATAGTAGTTTATTACATATTTAGAGTATAATATAAGTAAAATTTCCATTTTTTGGAAATTGAGTACTAAGGGTAAATTGGTAGTTTGACATTAAGGACCCAAGGTCATAACACAAGAAGATTATATGCTAAGTTAGAAATTGAATAAGTTAATTTGCAAATAGATTGAATAGGAAGGACCAAATGACAAAAATGGAAAGTTAGGCCAAAATGGTATAAGACCAAACATGGTCTTATGAGAAGAGAGTTTTCTCATTTGTGATTTGGGAAGAGCTAGGGTTATGGAGGAGAAGAGAAGAAGCCATTTTTTTTTGGGTTTCCATTCAAGCAAAGAAAAGGAAAATAAGAAGAGAAGAAATCCAGGTTTGGAACTTTGGTTTGGAACTCTTGTATTTGTTAGTATGGAACCTATTTGTATGGATTTATTGATTAGAAAACTCTCCTAACTCTCTCTTTGCCTATGTTTGGGGTTTGAAAAACCCTATCTCTGTATATAAGTTATTTGTTTTGGTTTTAGTTCATTTTTGTAGTTGGTTTTGGGTTTTGATTAGAAATTTTGATGAGGGTTTGTAAACTCAGAATTGCAGTGGTGCATTGTACCAAAGTTGAGTACCGATAATCAAAGTGTGCTTTGGTTTAGAGCATATTGAGTACTGGTACTCAAAGCTATTTTTGGTCCAAAGGAGGTTAAGTACCGATACTCAATGTTGTTTTTGGTCCAGAGGATGTTAAGTACCGGTACTGAAAGTTGAGTACCGGTACTCAAAGTGATTTAAGGACCAAAAGATGTTAAATACCGGTACTGAAAGTTGGGTACTGGTACTCCAAGTTGTGTATGGTTCAATTACCGGTCTTACAACTATGTTTCTATTATGTTCTTCTGTTAATTCCGGATGAAAGGATCTGTATATTTATAAAAGTTATATGAAAAATGTTATGTACCTCACCGCTGAGGCAAAGCTTCGTTAGGTAAACATTATTTTTTGCCCTCATTTGCTAATGTCATTAAGAATTATATAACAAGTCTCAAAACACATATAACTCCAGACGCCCACTTAAGACCTATATTAAAGGAATGAATACACCTCTTATCGCTTCCCAAGACCCGCTAGTGATACCGCACTTCATATACTCGACAAAAGACGTCGATCGCTGCTTCTAAGACTTCGCCAGTGCTACGACACTTATGTTACGCTGGCACAAAGACGACTGATCGGCTTCAAAGACTTCGCTTAGTGCCACGACATTTCCGCACGCGCGCACGAATGCGCTTCTACCGCTCAACATTGTATCAGACCTTCGTTACTTATTGTATTGTGTTCCTCTCATTCAATATTAGAGGTCTATGCAAAGTAAACATTATATGTCAGATACATGAATAATATGATAATGTGAATTAAAATTACTTCGGGCTCGTTATTTGATCTATACGTACAAACATTTATATGGAGCAAGAATATAAATAATGAACAATAAGAAAACATGGCACCGCTCGGGCTTATGGAATAAAAATCTACAAAATCTTCAGATAAGATCTCTCGTTTCGAACTCCACGTAGAGATATGAAAACTCGTTATAAGAATTATGCTATATGAAAACTATGTGATAAGAATTAGGTTATACATAAACTCTGACATATGCATTATGTTATATGTATTCTCGTAGTCGCGACCACTTCAAGTGGTCATATCCATCGTCTCACTAAATTATGTTTAGCACGTGTTTCATCCATGTAGGTACTGAAGAGGACATCCGAGTCATTCCAAATACAACAAAGCCAACACAGCAATAGGAGTCCACTTGAAGTAGGTCCCTGACTCTGTTTTGTAATGTAAATGTAAAAAATTTTGTAATAGTGGAATTTGTTTATGTACAAGTAAATGGGACTCAGGAATATGTATAGGACAATTTAAACACCACTACAGTGGTAGTACTATAAGTTTTATTTCCTTATGCAATTATATATGAAATGGGCCCACCGATGTTAGAAAAGCAGGTGAAAGAGTCCCAGTCTCGTGTCGTGCCCCCTCTCGTCGCCCAGGCGGGGGTAGGGGCATGACAAAACTTCCTTCGGAAGATTCCCATAAAGAAAAGCATTCTTAATATCAAGCTGGTCAAGGTCCCAACTATGAGTTGTTGGGAGAGATATAAATAGTCGAACATAAGTCATCTTGGCAACTAGGGAGAAGGTATCAAAATAATCCACCCCATAGATCTGGGCGTAGCCTTTAGCAACAAGGCGTGCTTTCAACCTAACAACTGAGCCATCGGAATTAAAACTTTACTACAAACACCTGCTGACACCAATAGCCTTCTTTCCACAAGAATGCACCAAGATTCCAATGACCATTGTCATCCAAGCCAGATTCTTTCCACCATAAAGACTACGCAAATTAGATGAGATAAAGTCCCCACTGAGACAATGTTAGAAAGAGAGATAGAATCCAGTGATGCAATAAAAGAACAAGAATGTGATGAAAAATGGTTATAAGAACAAAATGAGGAAATTGGGTGAACACATTGATATTTACCTTTACGAAGAACAATAAGAAGATTGTCACTGAAGATTGGATCTAATGTCGAAGTAGCTGGTGTTCGACTCAAAATTGCGGGGTTTTGGCAACGAGAGTATACCTGAGTAATGAGAGGTTTAACAGGAATGGGAGTTAGAGTAAGAACTCGTAAGGAAACATAATAAACTAATAAATCATCGTCCTCCCCTAGACTCGTAACAGTAGACAAAAGGGAAAACGAAGAAGTCTTAAAGAATGCAATATCAGTAGACACAAAGTAACATCGAAGAGTGGGATTATAACACCTACACCCTTTTTGAACACTTATCATCCAATATACACTTTGAAGGACTTCAATCAAGCGAGACTCGAGGACTGATATCCCGGTAACAAAGCATGTGCATCCAATACTGATTAGTGTCCAAAGTTCTATTTCAACCCTATTTATTATAGGTTTTGAGGCTTTTTGTATACTAATCTTTAATTAACCCGATTTACACATTACGGTCCCTACTTATTTTAATGATCACATTTTGTGGCAAATTTTCGCAGTTTCTGCGAGCTAATTATACCCAAATTGTTGAGTCGATCAAGCACGAAGAATTCAAAGTCGAAACTAAACATTGCAAATCAAATATCGCAGGAAAGAAAGGCAAAATGTGAAGAAAATTGGACCTGCTGAGTGCTTGCCGTGCGTAAATCATGCGAGCATTGTTCCTCTGGCGATTGTTCCCTATTTTCCGCCTCGGAGTTTTTGCTACAATTTTGGTTTTCTCCTTTCTACCCTTGTTGTAATCACTTAAGTTTGGATTTTATAACATTATTCTTGGTTTGTAGGCTATGACATTTTGTATGTGGAAGGAGGACCAGTTTCCTTTGAAAATAAAGTTAGGGTTCCATTTCTCAGTTTTGCTTTTCTCTCATTTTCTCTCCCTCTTGGTTGCCAAACACCCTCAAGGATGACAACTTGGAGGATGGCGGCTAAAACCTCTTCCTCCTTGAAGGGAAGGCTCTTCCAGGAACAACGATCTTAAGGTAACCTCTTGGTTCCCTACATTTTCATGTAATGATTTTCCATTTTGGTTCCCAAATTTGCAACCCTAGGTTTAAAGCTTTTGATGTACTTTCTTTGTGATACTTGGCAAGCTTTAGGAGTTCGGTGTATTCTTAGCATTAGATACTGCTTGATATCCATTTGTTAACTCTTCTGAGCCACTTGGAGGTAGGTTAAGGGGTTGGATTTCCAACTTTTTAGGTTAAAATCTCTTAAGCATGCTTTCCTAAATGTGTATTTGGCAAGCTTTTTAGGTTCAATGGATACTTTCATTAGATTCATTGATGCCTAATTAGTTGTCTCTTATTAGTTATTGAAGGGTAGGTTTTTTAGACATGTTTTCACTAAAGGAACCATAAATGTTAAATAATTGCTTTATATCAAAAGGAAAATTATTAGGGTTTAGTTTTCAAAGTTAAATGAAGATTCGGTTCGAGATGGCTATATGTAAATATACATGTGAGGAAAAGATCCACAGGAACCCTCGGTTACCACAAGGAATCAACTTGATAACCTAACAATTCAAGGAGTTCTATTTTACATTTTATTTTATTTAAATTTCAGTTTACCAACCATCGACTCCCCTGTTTTTACCAAGCCTTAATATCCAAACCAAATTCACCATTTTTGATTTCACTTAAATCATTTTATGCAGAAGCGTCGCATGTTCGACCGCAGGCCATTTATCTTGCGGTAAGAGCATTGCAATGTGGGAAAACTTAGGATAAAATTTTGTTGATTCGGGATCGCCTACGTAGCACTTGAATCAAATGGCGATACCGGGGAAAATTTCGGCCCAGGCTAAGCGAAAATTATATGCGGCCCGAAATTTTTTTTTTTTTCGCTATGGGATTTACTTTTGCCTCGATTTTGTTTGACCGCCAAACTTTATTAGAACTCGGGTTTTAGGCGTTCTTGGTACCGTTGGAAGAGCTTAGAGAGTGTAGAATCAAATATGGCCAGAAGAACATTTTGAGATTGTGTAAGAAGTGTAATTTTAAAATTCTACAATTGGTCCACTTTTTTCTCTCTTTTCTTCTCTGCTTGTTTATTTGAAGCCCCAAACGAGAGTGAATAAGGTGTAGATGGAAAGCTTGCGAAGTCTCCTATCTAGTAATGTCACATCTCATCAAGGGAGGTAACACTACCTTCTGTTTTCAATCCCGAGCCCCATTTGGACAGAGATGTTTGGGTTGGGGAGAATTATCGAAGGAGTAACTGTATTTATTCTTTTGTACTATTTTTTGAAAGCCCATTTTGTGATGTTCAGTGGCTTGTTAGGTTCCCCTTTGCAAAAATTTGTTATACTAAACGACTTACTTTTCAAGAATTTGGGCCGTTTTGCAACCAAAATTTTGTGGTTTACTAACTGTGAGTTGGAAAATTTAAACTTTGTCGATTCTATTGATGCTAGATTGATTCCATGCTTGGTTGAGTGAATGATTAGTTGAATTCTTATTGATTTGACATTTTTCTTCCACCTTTAGCTAACCACCGCGAGCGAGTGAGTTTCAATGATAGGATGAAAAACTGCGCCCAACCTCCTTTACTTTCTTATACCCATTGTTTCATTGACCACCTTTAATAGGTTGGGGACACTGTGGGAAAAGAAAAAAGAAGAAAAAGCAAAGAAAAAGAAAAGAAAAAGAAAAGAAAAGAAAAAGAATAAAAATTGCAATGTTTTGCCTTGAAACGAAACACAGTCAAGGGTATATGTAACCTTTAAAGCAGATTGCCCCCAAGCCTTCAGTTTGGGAGTCCTTGGAGCTTAGTGTTCGTTACATGGGTGGATAGGTGGAGTTGAGCAAGTTGTAGGTCTTTGGAGTCGAAATCATTCGAAGTCGAGGGTGAAATCTGAAAGAGTTTGTGGTCGAAGATCCCTTATGACTTGGTGCCCTAAGCCTTAATGGTTGGGAGTCATCGGTAGATCCCACGTTACATGGACTTTGGTGGTCGATTCCTCGGCATTGCACCCTGTATAAAAAAGAATTGTGGCATAAGGGTGGGTCTGATCTATTTAGGTTGGATTAGCATGCTAGGTCGTGGTAGTAGCTGGGTTGAGGGAGAGTGCGGTTGCAGTTTATTGTTGAAATTTGAAAAAAATAAGCGGCTTAGATTTTGGTGGAAGTTTAAGTTTGATTCCGAGATGGAGACTCTTTTGATACTCAATTTTGTATGGCATTCATTCTCTCATGATAGTTATTGGACAGACATTATTTATTCTTACTTAGGGTTAGGCATTACTCATTCTGACCTTTTTTGAAATATAATTTTTTGTGAACATTATTTTATTTATCATTTTGTATGCTCTTTCTTTCTTTTCTTTCTTTCATTGCTAAGGGACTAGCAATGTGTAGGTTGAAGTGTGATTAGTGTCCAAAGTGCTATTTTGAACCTTATTTATTATAGGTTTGAGGTGCTTTTTGTATACTAATCATTCTAATTAACCGATTTACATTCTTGTCCCTCTTATTTTAATATGATCACGTACTGTGGCAATTTTGGGTTTTGCGAGCTAATTATGCGAAATTGTTGAGTCGATCAAACACGAAGAATTCCAAGTCAAACTCAACATTGCAAATCAAAAGATCGAGAAGGAAGAAAGAGCCAAAATGTGAGAGAAAATTGGACCTGCGGGAGTGCTTTTGCCCACGACCCTTTGTGCATCCTGCGAGCAAGCGCTGTTCCTCTGTTGATTTCCTGCTTCACGCCTCGGGTTTTTGCTACAATTTTTTGGTTTCTCCTTTCTACCCTTGTTGTAATCACTTAAGTTTGGATTTTATGGTATTTCACTTGGTTTGTAAGGCTATATAAGCCATTTTTGTATACACTGGAAGGAGGACGGATTTTTTTGCTGAAAATAAAGTTAGGGTTCCATTTCTCCCGTTTTTGCTTTTCTCTCATTTTCTCTCCCTTTCTTGGTTGCCAAACACCCTCCAAGGATGACAACTTGGAGGATGAGCGGCTAAAACCTCTTCCTCCTTGAAGAGGAAGGCTACTGGGGCAACGATCTTAAGGTAACCTCTTGGTTCCCATGTTTTTCCTGTATTCGATTTCCATTTTGGTTCCAAATTTGCAACCCTAGGTTTAAAGCTTTTGATGTCTTTCTTTGGCCCGTGCGCGAGGCACCCAGGTTCGGTGTGTTCTTAGCATTAGATACAACGTATCCGTGTTGCTCTTCTGACCACTTTGGGTAGGTTAAGGAGTTGGATTTCAACTTTTTAGGTTCAAAATCTCTCTGCCAAGCATGCTTTCCTAATGTGTATTTGGCAAGCTTTTTAGGTTCGTGGATACTTTCATTAGATTCGTGATGCCTAATTAGTTGTCTCTTATTAGTTATTGAAGGGTGGTTTTTTGGAACATGTTTTTCACTAAAGGAACCATAAATGTTAAATAGTACTTTATATCAAAGAGAGAAAATTATTAGGGTTTAGTTTTCAAAGTTAAATGAAGATTCGGTTCGAGATGACTATATGTCATCCTCCCCCAGCCTTGAGAAAAGATCACAGGAACCCTCGGTTACCACAGGAATCCAACCGGTAACTAACAATTCAAAGTCTATTTTGTTTATTTTATTTAAATTTCAGTTTACCAACCATCAACTCCCCTGTTTTTACCAAGCCTTAAAATCCAAACCAAATTCACCATTTTTGATTTCACTTAAATCATTTGTACGAAGAAAACCCATCCATGTGTTCGGCCGCAGACGGTATCTTTGCGGTAGCTTGACTACGGCGGTGGGAACAGGATAAAATTTTGTTGATTCGGATCAACCACTAACGTGCCTGAATCAAATGGCGCGATGCGGGAGAAAATTCGCTAGGCTGGTAGTGCATGTGACGAAATTTTTTTCGGTATGGGCTACGCTTTGCTCACGTTTGTTTATTTCGTAAGCTTCGTCGAACTCCGTTTTAAGGCGTTCTTGGTACCGTTGGAAGCTTAGAGAGTGTAGAAGATCCAAATATGGCCAGAAAGAACATTTTGAGATTATTATGAAAGTGTAATTTTAAAAAATTCTACAATTGGTCACTTTTCTCTCTTTTCTTCTCTGCTTGTTGTTGAAGCCCAAGCGAATTGAATAAAGTTGTCGATGGAAGCTTGCGAAGTCTCTTATCTGCAGTAATGATACGCATCTCATCAGGAGGTAACACTACCTTCTCTAATTTTCAATCAGGCCCCATTTGGACAGAGATGTTTGGGTTAGAGGGGAGAATTATAAGAAGGAAGTGGCTTTTGTATTTATTCTTTTGTACTATTTGGCGAAGCCCATTTGCATGATGTTCAGTGGCTTGTTGGTTCCCTTTCTATATTTTATTATACTAAGCATTACTTTCTATTATTGGGCAGTTTTGCAACTAAATTTTGTGGTTTACTAACACATGAGTTGGAAAATTTAAACTTTGTCCAATTCTATTAATTAGATTGATTCCATGCTTGGTTGGTGAATGAGATTGATTGAATTCTTATTGATTTAGAGCATTTTTCTTCCACCTTTAGCTAACCACACACGAACCTGATGAAGTTTCAATGATGGGATGAAAAAGCTGCGCAACCTCCTTTACTTTGCATAACATCACCATTGTTTCGATTGTGTGCTTTAATAGGTTAAGGACCGCAGTGGAAAAAGAAAAAGAAGAAAAACGAGAAAAAGAAAAGAAAAGAAAAAAGAAAAGAAAAGAATAAAAATTGCAATGTTTTGCCTTGAAACTAGAAACACAGTCAGAAATTTATGTAAGCAACTAAAGCTTAGGTGCCACAAACCTTCTAACGGTTGAAGTCCACTTGGAACTTAGTGTCGTTACATGGGTGGATAGGTGGAGTTGAGCAAGTTGTAGGTGCTGGAGGTTCGAAATCATTGAAGTCAGGAATTGAAATCTGAAGGGATTTGTGGTCTGAAAGATCCTTGTGACTTAGTGCCCTGACGCTAATTGGTTGGGAGTCATCGGTGATCCCGATTACATGGACTTTGGTGAGGTGGATTATCGGCGTTGCACATAAAAGCAAAAAGAACAATGGCATAAGAGGTGGGTCACGATCTATTTGGGTTGGTTAGCATGCTAGGTCGTGGTAGTAGCTAGGTTGGGGAGAGTCACGGTTTGCGGAGTTTATTGTTGAAGTGAAAAAATGACACTTAGATTTTTGGTGGAAGTTTACGGTTTGATTCTTTGAGATGGAGACTCTTTTGATACTCAATTTTTGTATGGCATTCATTCTCTCATGATAGTTATTGGACACGGCAGTGATTATTCTTATAGGGTTAGGCATTACTCATTCACAACCTTTTTGAAATATAATTTTGTGAACATTATTTTGTTGTCATTTGTATACTCTTTCTTTCTTTCTTTCTGCTCATTTGCTAAGGGATTTATAGTAATGTAGGTTGGGAGTGATTAGTGTCAAAAAGTGCTATTTTGAACCTTATTTATTATAGGTTTTGAGGTACTTTGTATACTAATCATTCTAATTAACCCGATTTTTATTACTGTCCCTACTATTTTAATGATCACATTTTGTGGCAATTTTGCAGTTTTTGCGAGCTAATTATGCCGAAATTGTTGAGTCGATCCAAGCACGAAGAATTCAAGTCAAACTCAACATTGCAAATCAAAGATCAGAAGGAAAGAAGAGCAAAATGTGAAGAAAATTGGACCCTGCAGGAGTGCTTTTGCCACAGCCACTGTGCATCCTGCGAGCACTGTTCCTCCTGCTGATTGTTCCCCTGCTTTTTCACGCCTCAGTTTTTTGCTACAATTTTGGTTTCTCTTTCTACCAGCATTTGTAAATACTTAAGTTTGGATTTATGGTATTTCACTTGGTTTGTAAGGCTATATAAGCCATTTTGTGTATACCTTTGGAAGGAGGGACGGATTTTTTTCTTTGAATAAAGTTAGGGTTCCATTTCTCAGTTTTGCTTTTCTCTCATTTCTCTCCCTTTCTTGGTTGCCAAACACCCTCCAAGGATGACAAGCTTGGAGGATGAGGCGAAGCCTAAAACCTCTTCCTCCTTGAAGAGAGAGACTCTTTGGAACAGATCTTAAAGGTAACCTCTTGGTTCCTTGTTTTCACGCGTGAGATTTTCATTTTGGTTCCCAAATTTGCAACCCTAGGTTTAAAGCTTTTGATGTACTTTCTTTGGCCAATACTTGCAAACACCCAGGGTTCAGTGTATTCTTAGCATTAGATACAACGATATCCATTTTGTTGCTCTTTACGAGCCACTGGAGGTAGGTTAAGGGTTGGATTTCAACTTTTTAGGTTAAAATCTCTTAAGCATGCTTTCCTAATGTGTATTTGGCAAGCTTTTTAGGTTCAATGGATACTTTCATTAGATTCATTGATGCCTAATTAGTTGTCTCTTATTAGTTATTGAAGGGTAGGTTTTTTAGACATGTTTTCACTAAAGGAACCATAAATGTTAAATAATTGCTTTATAACTTCAAAGAAAGGAAAATTATTAGGGTTTGATTTTTCAAAAGTTAAATGAAGGTCGGTTAGAGATGACATATATATCATCCTCCAGCCTTGAGAAAAAGATCACAGGAACCCTCGGTTACCAGGAATCCAACCCCAATAGCCTAACAATTCAAGGAGTTCTATTTTACATTTTATTTTATTTAGTTGATTTACAACCATGACTCCCCTATTTTACCAAGCCTTAAAATCAAACAAATTCACCATTTTTATTTCACTTAAATCATTTGTCTGAAGAAAACCCATCCATGTGTTCGGCCCTGACCGCTCTATCTTTGCGGTAGCTTGACTCGGTAGGAAACTGGATAAAAATTTTGTTGATTGAGAGATCACTTACCTGATGTGTACGAATCAATACCTTGGGATCAATAGGGAACAACGGATTATTTGAAAACAACTGGTGGTAAGGGTAGCTGTCAAGGAAGCAGGTAAGGGGCTCTTGTTGATGCAAAACAAGTTGTGGAGACTACGATTGAGCCCAAGGTTTAGGGACATTGTTTGGAACAAAGAGGCGCAGGTATTTCGAGAGATGTCTATTCTTTTCTACCGGCTATCTCATTAAGAGAGTGTCAAGCATCCCTGAGTCTGATGGAGAGCTGCATGTTGTGACATGAATGACTAAAAGGTTATGACAAATATTCCTTGACATTATCACTTCTCAACGTTTGAACAAAGACATGAAATTGTGTTTGAATTTCAATTGAAAATGCACTAAAATGAGGGAAAAAAAACTCATAACAACTTTTCATTAGATAAAGCCAAGTGACATAAGAGATTTTTTTTTTATTATTAATAAAAAGTAATATATTGATAAAAAAAAAATAACAAAGAAGCTCCTAAAGGGTACACTGGGAGTGAAGCAAAGGGAACCCTAAAAAATATATCTGCTTTATCTCTGCAAAACTGAAATGAAAATCTAAAAGAATCGGTGTTATCGACTAATTTATCTGAAGTTCTTATGACCACAAAGTAAAAAGTAACTTTTATTCTATGAGAAGAGAATAGTGCCAGGCGCCTATTTTGTCTCTTATACGAGTCTAAAACAAGCAAGAAAGTTATATTAGAATTTGCTTTGCGTTTTCTGACATTAAGCGCTTTTACCGAAGCAAGAAGGGTTTGGTGTTGATGAAGGGACCAGCTTAGGCAACAATGGCTAGAAAAGCACGCATGCGTCTTAGCTCTTGGGCAATGGATAAGTAAATAGTCTATTGATTCATCTTCAACTTCATAGAGAAAACACCTATTTGCTAGAGTTACCCATCTCCTCTTAAGCTAATCAAGAGTAAGCACCTTACTCCAGAGCGCTTCCATGCCGAAAAGAAACCTATCTTGGAAGTATCAAGTTCGGATGGAATGAAGGAAAGCAATTAGGGAGTGGGACACATTCTTGAGAATAATGAGTCTGTTTGGTTCATATTTTTTTAAATTGTTCTTAAAAATAGTTTTTGAAAACATAAAAAAGAACATTTTGATGTTTTTTAAAAACTATTCTTGTTATGAATTTATTGTTCTTTGTGTTTTTTAGAACAAAAAAAACTATGAACCAAACATATTCTCCTTGTTTTCACCCCTCTCTTGTTTTGAACAAAAATGGTTTCTAAAAATATAGACAACTAATTGAAACATGTTTGGTTTTTAGTTTTTTAATAAGTATTCACTTGAAAAATTGTTTTGGAAACACAGGAGAATAACATTTTGGTGTTCTGCATTGTCACTTTGTTATATGAATTTAGTGTTACTGTGTTTTTAAAGCAATGGAAGCCAGCGTGTTCTCGCTGTTTTGAGAGCAACCGATTTACAAAACATGAAACTGACCAAACGTATTTGGTTTCTTTCTTTTCTTTTTTTTTGAAAGTATTATTGAGAGCAGGTTTTTAATAGCATGGAAAACATTTTGGTATTATCTGAAAACTTTTCTTGCTATATGAATTTAGTATTCTTTATGTTTAAGCTATGAAGCTAACGTATTGCTTACTTGTTTTGATAATAAAAACGATTTTAGCTTGTGAGCAGATCAAACATGTTTGGTTTCTAGTTCTTTTGTTCCGAAAAATACAAAAAAATATTAAATTCATAATATTCTTATTCCATGCACCACCATTACCTCGTGACGGATTCACCATTATTGCACAAATATTTAGGAGAACTCCAGGGACTATTTGGTTCTTGTTTCAGAAAATTTTCTTAGTAATAGTTTTTGAAAACATATATAACACCAATTTTTATGTTTTCTAGTTCTAGGAAAAAAAAAGTAGCTAAACGTATTCTCCATGTTTTTTTTGTTCTCATTATTTTTCAAATTAAAAAATAATTTTAAAAACTATAACCAAACGGACCCTTACTCTCGTCCCCAACTCCCACTACCAATGAAAGGCTTCCAGCCTTCCACCGTCTAAAAGAGGTGAGAGAAAGTCATGGAGTGAGGCTTTAGAAGGCAATAAAAAATGGGATGAGAGGTTTTCAAAGAAAAAACCAGTCTTTAGGTTGGTTCAAAATTAGGTAAAGTTTTTGACGGATAGTGGATGCGGAGATTTAACATTAAGGGCATGTCTTTTAAAAAAAAAATTTAATGTTTGTTTATAATTTTTGAAATTTCTTTTTTTTTTTTTTTAAAGCAATGAGAATAAGGAAATCTCAAATAACACGTTTTATTCCCACTTTTTGTTTGTTCTAAAAAACACCAAACACACAAAAAATACTAACATTAAGGACATGTCTTTAAAAAAAAACATTAATGTTTGTTTATAATTTTTAAATTTTGTTTTTTTGTTTTAAAAAACAAAAAGAATAAGAAAATCTCATAAAACACCTTTGGTTCCTACTTTTTGTTTGTTCTAAAAAACACCAAACACAAAAAATCAATATTTTAAAAACCAAACCGATTATTAAACCAAAAATATAATCGATTTACGGTTCAACGGATGGCCGAACCATGATCGAACCGGTGATGTAATAAATATATAATTTATATATTATTAAAATTAAAATTAATAAATATATATTTATATATAATATTCTACTATGTAAGTCAAATCAATATTTATTTATAATATAAGTCAAATTAATTATAAATTTATTTATAACTTTATAAGTCAAATTAATAAACATCACTCTATTTATCTTTTATCTTTGATAATAATTAAATATATGTAATATAGATATATTAAATATAAGTATAGTACATATATATTGATATTTGAAATTTTATAAAATTAAATATATTAAATATTTAAACTTGAATATATTTAAAATAAAGTCAAATTAAACTTTTTTGGAAATATATTTTTGGTTCCCAAGTTGTAGAACTGGCAATTCAAGCGGGCTGACGGGGCCGAGCTAGGCTCACACCAGGTTAGGGTAAAATCGGGTTGGACCGGGCAGGGCCTAGTTTACATCGAGCTGTTATTTTCCTGACCCAGCCCAGCCCTATACCGGGCCAGCAGGCTAGCAGGCCAGCCCAACCGTTAGAAATTCATTGCCAGCCCACATCAAACACCTCCTGATTTGTTAAGCAATATTTGAGTCCTTGACAAAGGTGTTACGAGAATTTTTGATGCAAAGACTTCCAACTGTGAAATACTAACAAAGTTCTGAAAATTTTAGAAAGAGCACGACAAGGATTTTTAATAAACGCCAAGATTGGAAACGAAAGAAAAGCCTAATCAGTATACATCCATTTTGGCCATATAGGTAACTCTGCAGAAAGAACATAAAAATATGACACCAACAACCTTCTTGAGTACAACACTTATTTCTTGAGCACAGCAAGCAGGCAGTCATGACTTCTACTTGTATTTTGAGCCTAAGATTTTCCAAATGTGTCTAATTTTCAACAATAATGAGCAGAAAAACAGCCATATCTGGTTATAGACAAATTAAACGGAGAATGCAAAATGACTAAAGCTGGCTGGCATCCCAGATAACAACGTTGGAAGCCTTCATTTTTGATGTACACACACCACACCTTAGAAACACCAAAAACCATGACAAACATACATTAAACATAGGAAATGAATTCAGAAATCTGAAGATCCCCGGACACACAATCACTACAAATTATCATACAATATTCCACCTCTGGTTGCATACATAATAAATACTTTATAACCCTAGAACAATTCTAAATCATAATAAATAATAATAATAAACAAAGGGAGATGATAAAGCACAGATTTTGAATCTTCACTCTCGAATCCCGAAGGAGGAAGATCAGCACCAGACTGCACGAAAAATAATTTAAAAAAAAAAAAGTCAAATACAAATGAATAAAGGATACATATAAAGAGAGAAGGGAGTTCAGTGAGAGAGATCTTTGGAACCTTTCCAAGTAGTCGCGAAAAAGGAAAGCGTAGGATCGCTGAGAATGGATGGATCAGATTTGCACTGTTCGATGAATTGCTTCAACTGGTCGAGCTTAGCGCCATCCATGGCCATGGTCTAATGTTCGGCACAAATTCAAGTGTGACCCTTTCTTTTCTTCCCTCGTACCTTCGCTCTCACCGAATACAAAAACGGCTAGAAAGTATAGAGCAACTTCCCCATCAACGAATTACAAAACCCTAACTTGATGCCGTGGGGAAAGCAAATCCCTAAACTTTAAAAGACAAAGATAAAAAAAAAAAAGCAAAATCCTAAAACAAACGCTTTCAATAAAACTCCATATTTGCTCAATGGGGCCAACCCCAAAAAAAATCAGCCTTGGATCGAGGCCGAGGTTGATCCGACAGAAATAACAAACCAAGTAAAATTCAAAAAGCCGATTTTTGGGACCCGATAATTAGTAGATTCAATCATTTTAATTTGAAATGAGTCAGGCTCCATCCAAACAATGGGTTAAATTGCCAGAATTTCTTGTCTGAGGGTTTGAGTGAACCTAAGTGATACTACCTGATAACAATCAATGATCAATCAAGCCTTTCTTCGAATGGTAAAAAGTTGGAAAAGTGAGAACTTGGCTAAGATTTTGTAGGGATAATCTGAACCGTTTGACGAAAACCGTCCTGTTCAACCCTTATCCAAGTTCCAACCGGTCCAACCGGAAAGCCCGCCGGTCGACAGGTAGCAGTCGAGAGAAAAAGAGTAGCGAAAGGAACACAGAGAAACAAATTTCTGCGAAAGATATGGCGACCATACTTGTCCACCACTATTTTCACCAAATCAGTAGAAAAGGAAGAACAAAATACAACAGAAATTTGAAGCTGAAGGCCTGCAAAATTGCAGATCTGGAAACGATTTCAACTTAAAGAGAAAAACAGAGAAAAGAAAATTAAGGAAAATTTTGTACACCTGTATACATGTTGCGAGAACTAGAAAGATGGACGCCGCCTCCAAGTCCCGGCCAGCATCACCATTTCCTCGATGGATCTACCTTTTCTTCGATGGATCGACCTTTTCTGTACAAAATTTTGGAAGAAATTCAACTGTGAAAAAGCAAACCTACGGATCTCTGGAGGAAGCACGTGTGAAGGACTCCCGCGTGTGAAGAAAATGATGGAAACGCGTCTCTGCGGCGCGTTGAAATCACTCTCGTAGAAACCAGCCAAGCACACAATATATTTTTCAAAGCAGTATAGCTTAAAATCATTATCGTATAACTTACATATATACACAATATATATAAATATAGTGATTAAAATAATCGTCATCGTTCATTATCATCATCACTCAGAAAATAAATTATCTCAGGAAACAATGATCTACAGTTTCATTAGATATATGATTAGATACAGCAGATCATGCATCATGGATGAATAGATGAAGGACATCTACAGTTCCATTACATATACGTTTCATGGATGAATGGATGGAGGGACATCATGCATGTCGATCATCGTATCATTATCATCATAAGTGGATGGAGGACAGCGCGGATGGCCATTTCCATTGCCGCCCCCGCCGATATGCGTGCAGGGGGAAGGATCAGATGGTGGAACAGGCCCCTGCGCCATTACAACTGCATCCTCGGAGGTGTTATAGATTCTGGAAGCTCCCACAGCAAGAGCGGTCCTCATGGAGATGCTATGAACCCTAAAACCTCCCATGATGATCAGAAGTATCAACCAGAGAGAGACTGAGACTGGGACTGACGCCATCACATTCTCCTGATGAAGATGATAATTGATAAGAATGAGCCTGGGTGGCGTTTTTATGGACAGAAAAAGAAGAAATAGTATCATTTCCATTTTTAAATTTGCCCTGATCAAGCCACCTCGATCCACCCACAGGCCAGAGCCAACTTTTGGGCCGCCCTTCCTTCGCAACTGAATAATCTAGAAGGTGGCGTTATAGGCCCAATAAGCCCAATAAGTCGATTTCTTCTTCTCCACGTGTCGCTCCCTCCTCGCTTCACTTTCATTTAATATTGGTCCCCGTACCAAATGAAATACGGAACAAAAAAGCCGAAATTGGCTGCGTAGGGTAGGCACTAGGCATCGACATACAAATCTGTTGTGGTGGTAGTGCTTTTTGACTTGTTGTTTTTAAAAAATTGGGAAATATTCACTTAAAAGTCATTAAATAATCTTTAATTTATGAATATAATATTTCTCTCGTTTTTTTTTAATTAACTCATTTTGAATAAAAATATTCTTATTTATTTCATATATTTACATTATTTCTTAAAATAATGAATTATTTTTATAAAAAAAATAAGAATAACATTTTTATTAATATTAGACCAAAAATTGATAAATAGTCAAATGCCTAAAATTGGGTTCTTAAAAGATCTTTTAATTAATCACTCAAAAAAGTAAGTATATATAGAAAGAGAGTGAGAATTGAGAAGATAAATAATAATTTATGAACCCGGTCATTAATTTCATAACCCATAGGATTAGTTGAGGTAGGGATAAACTAGCCTAAATTAAACATGGGTAAAAAAAAAATAGGATAAAGAAAAATATAAAACAATGATTAAGAGCATGTTTGGTTTTTATTTTTAAAAACAATGAGAACATAAAAAAAGTATTCTCTAAAAACTCTTCTTTATTCTTAAATTTTAGAATTTTTAATGTTTTTTATGTTTTTTTTTTTTAAACAATATTGTCATAGAGGCTTTGTAAAAAGCTCAAATTGAATATGAGTAACCAGGCACATAATGGGAAAGGAAAACACTAACAACAAAGGAGTAAGATTCAAGAGAAAATAAGCAGAGAAATGGACAATCAACCAAACCCATTTCATGGTTGTATCAATGGATCAAAATACTAGCTGTTTAACTAATGGATTCACTGAAGATATCGAGAATAAGATCATCAACAAATTCTTGCAGCAGGAGTGAGCCATATTCAGATCTATCTTCAAGGAAAACCCAACAACATAGAACCATTCAAGTCGCTCTGTCAATCCATAATCAAGAAACCTCTCTTTAAATCATTTGTACAAATTAGAGATGTTAAACGCAGATGAACAGGGGAGCCACAATGGTCACACAAACTCAAGACTGACTTTATAAAATTGATAACAAGTAATGGATATTGAGAGGGTTCAAATATCATCAGCAGGCTAAGAAGCTGCGTCATCTTCAACATCACCCTCAGGCAAGGATAAATACGGATATATCTTGGATTTTACGAAAATATCGTTAAAATATTAACGAATATTTTGATAAAACTGAAATTATTCAAATTAGTTTTAGAAAATAATAAAATATATATATAAATATTAAAATTATTATACGTCTTATCCGCGGAGAGATTCAGTGTCCCTGTTCGGTGGACCCCACACCGCCTTGACTTTAAGCCGCCATTGACATGGAATTAATAGGTTGGGACTTGGGGTGGCGTCAGCCTTTTGTCTGGCTGTTGTGATTAATTTGAAATACAGTCATCAAGTTGAAAGTAGCCAAGATTTTTAGACCTATAATATTAGAAAAGCTTTTTTTTTTACGAATGGGGTTAAAAGGAAGAAAACAGTAATAACAGCTGCAACAACAGGAACTAAATATTTAATAGCAATCATAGGGTGCACGTGCCCAATCAGATGGAAACTAAGTTCCCCACTCAGGACTCATGAGAGCATCTCTATGAACAAAGAGTTAAATATAGATGTTAAATTAAAAAAAAATCAATTTTAATAATAAAACAATAATAAGAGTAAAAGTATTACTAATAAATAATTTCTAATAATATTTATCCAAATATTACTAAAAATTATTCATTAACAATAAGTGTTTGAAGGATGAAAAATTTCATTTTACCCTCAACAACAAAATTTATAATATATAAAATAATATAAATGAATAAATTGTACATAATATAATTATTAAGAAAGAAAAATGATAAAATTAAAATAAATTTATAATAGATAAAACTTTAGATACTCATTACTAAAAATACTATAATTAAAACTTTAACTAAATCTTAAAAAATAACTTTTAAGAATAAAAATATAACTTTAAATATTTTAATTTTTAAATGACTACTAAATATGCTCTAAAAAGCACACCATTGTATATCAGATTAATCATTCCATCGACGGTGAAGTTACTCACTCACTCCCCACGTGTCCCTCCTCGCTTGTTTTTCATTTATTATTTGTCGTCGTCCCGTCCCAAGTGGATGCTACTTTACACGCTTTTGTTGATTTTATTTGATTGTCTCTACTCTTCTATGTTTGATTCTTTCATTTATATCTTTCTTCCTTTATTTGTTTCTTCATTTAAATGAGTGGGACATCAGGTCCGTGTAGTGCTCATATCAAGGAAGCAAGAGCTAAACTTACCCTAATCTTTATAGCATCCCCAACCTTTCTCCATTTTCTCTCTCCATATGTAAATATTTTATGACCAAAATTCATCTTCATATATAACGTGGAGATCTACATTATCTATTCAGATTCGATATTTACAACTCTATATTTGAATATATGAATAATAAAAAATTCACAATTTTTTTTTATAATAATAAAAAGGTGAAAAAAATGAAAACTTAAATACAATTCTCCCTTTTTTTTTATTTATAATTTTTAAGGATGTGGATAGTGATATAAAAATGAATTTAGAAATTATTGGTTGAAATTAAAACGAAAAAAATGAGTCTCATTCATCTCCAAATATCTAAAAGATATTAATTTGAAATTAAAATAAAGATTTGTGATTGGAAATACATTACCAATATTTCATTTGCACCTTAATAATAATAATTATTAAAAAGTATATATATGTTGAATTGAAAGGAGAAATAACAATTAATAGAAAATAATAGGATAAAGAAAACCACAAAAGAATGATTAATCATCATTTTTTTTTATCATTTACCTAATTATAGTACTTTTTTCACACCTTAATACATTTGTTCACTATGCCAATAAGACCTAGTCCAAGTAATTAGTAGTTAAGCAAACGATGGAAGGGTTCAAGATTTAGTCAATAAACCTGTCAAGGAATATAATACTATGATATAATGCAAAATTAATAAATATAAAAAAAAAACATATGCTAATCATTTTCTTGCATACCGTCTTCTCAAATGGTTACCATAACCAAAATTGGCTGGTTAGGCATATTTAAACCACACAAGTCTTCATGCTTAGATTTCATCGTGTTTTATTTTTATTTCTTTGTCCATATACCTCAGCATCACAAAGCAAGAAGTCTATCTATTTTTATTTTTTATTTTTATTATTTATTTATTCAGTCGGGGGCAAAACTGTTCACTACTATCATATTTTATTATGTCAGTTTTTTTTATGTCTATTTACTTTGTATTATCATAGTATTTCGTTCCTCATAATTTTGCCTTGAGACTTGAATTTGCACCTTTCCCCTCATAATTTTTATGTCTATTTAGATTTGCTTCAGATGGTCCCGTCTCTTCATGCTTCTGTAGAGCGAGTGTATAACATGATAAACTTTTAGTAAATGAAAATCCATTAAATAAATGACATCAAATAAACTTAAAATTGACTGCACTTGGATGATCAAATGTGTGCATTTTCATGGGTAAGGAACCACACTTACCACCCTTTGAGAAAACCAAGCATTTACCGATTGTTCCTTCATATTCTCCAATCTGCGAAAAGGCCATCATTAATAATGGAAAGTGCTTTTGCTCAGAAATCATAAGTTCATCTTCATAACTCACCATGCAACAAGAAAAGAAAGTAAATTTTTTTGATCGGTCTACAAGAAAAGAAGGTAAATGAATAGATAACTGAATAGAGCTAATAGTAAGTAAATTCCAGTTAGAATGAAGTATATCGATTCTATTCAGTGTTTAAAAATTTTGCACACAAAAAACCATAACAATGGATTCTATGGAGAAAATTGCAAGTTGTGAAGCATACAGATAGAACATATGGGGCATTTGGTGTGATATCAATGTGGCATCTAACCTCATCCAGATTCAGCAACACATACTCTTCTTCTTCCTTTCCTTCTCCACATTCTCGTCGCTCACCAAATTTTCATCCATTATCTGCGCACACAAATTCATCAATTGCAATACGTAGCAAAACTCTTCAATTTATTGAAAACTAAAAAAATAATGCAATATTTTCAGTTTCTGAACCCCCAACAACCCTAATTATAAAACAATTATAATCCTAAAGCTGCAATTTTGTCCTCTTCAATGAGGGTCTGTTTCCTATAAATTGATAATTCATATGAATATTGCCCATGCATCGGCATTGCAAAATTTCAGTAGATTTCTGAATCCAGAAAGATTGCGAGAATTATTGGACAGCATATCAGGCACAATCATGGAATATATGAGAAACTTACCAATTCAAATGATGCCAAAGAGGTTTGTTTATTAGTGTTCGACACGGGAAGATGACGGAGCCAGTTAAATACATAAATGAGTGAATTTATGCCTTATCCTGTTCATTCATTTGTTAACTTTGAGACCTAAATTTGAATCAATACATGATTATATATTTGACCTTTTAGGAAATCATTAAAAGACCACTTTTCTAGGCCAAGCAAAAAAATTTTGTTATGCAAATTAAAACCTCAAAGAAAATCCACACATGGCCATCCATGTGGATGCTACATGAAGAAAGGACTCAAATAGTGCCAGAAATGAAGAACCCATTTCAAATAAATGAGTAAATGCTGCATGAGGTTTCAGGAAAGTGTTAATATTGCTCACAATATCCAGCAGAGATGCCTCCAAAGTGAATTTTTCGATCAAATCTTGAAAAGATTCTTCGTGCATCATGTTGATTTTCAAAGGACTTAAAGCATCATACTCACCTGAAAGAATGATAGACATGAGCCACGTGTCTCTCTCTTACCCTCACTCTGAATCCTAGGTATTGGAAAACCAGACGACGTGGATGCAAGCTCTTGTTTCTCCTCCATCATTTCAATCACCACTGCCTGAAGATC
The DNA here is from genome assembly GCA_016808115.1 of Tetrastigma voinierianum. Lineage (NCBI taxonomy): Eukaryota > Viridiplantae > Streptophyta > Magnoliopsida > Vitales > Vitaceae > Tetrastigma > Tetrastigma voinierianum. The sequence continues at coordinate 648,906 of JAEQBH010000891.1, read as the reverse complement.
CTCTATTAACATGAGTATATCCAAGATATCCTAAGGTATCCTTTCAAGATGTTTACAATGTTGAATCAGCAGCTCTTCACGTCGTACAAACTTATGATTGCTTACCTTGTCCAGGTAATTTCTCATAATGATTGTTACTTAATTCACAAAATGGTGAAGGAACGGAGAAAAAAGGAATATGGAGGGGAACCAGGGGTTGCAAATGAGTTATGAGATAGTGATTTTACAAATCATTTTGGATCCAAATCCACTAGCCACATTAATCTCTTTTTGAGAGAGAAAAGACTCCAATTAAATAAACTTTCTTCTCCCATTCAAGGCTTTTTACAAGAATTCATACAAGCCCTTATAACCCTAGTTTCCTAAAGCACCAAAACACAACTCGGTTTCTCTATTCTTAGTAATAAGAACATCTGGCAAAACAATAGACTTCTAAGATTCTCTAATCCTAATAAAAGAAAATAACAAAAAGGTTGGTCAGGGTTTATATTAATAGGAGGACACTAACCAAACAGGAAAATTAAAATCATAATCAATTATTACCCAGTGAAGAAACCCCAGATACAATGCCGCAAATTTGGAAAAATTGTACACCAAAATCACTCCTTAAATAAAAACCTTACTCTTCATTGAAATCGGCACAGATTTTAGAATTAATGGATAATTCAAGCAAAACAACCAAACCACCCCCCAAAACTGTATTATGCCGATTCAAAGATGGGTCTCAAAATTCAGAAATTAGTGAATTATATCTGAGAAAACCAGGAGAAGTTAAGAAATCAATGAAAAAACATGCTCTGAATATAAACACAACAGTTTTCCATCCAGAGAGTTGAGAGTTGGGACAAGGTGATGTGACATGAATATAGGATTCTCCATAAGCCATGAAATATCAAGATGATGTCCTGTTTAACACATTTTTTCTTCTACTGTACATGGATTAAAAAATTTTGATCTCAGAAACTGATAGGTGAGATGTCGGTTCTATAATAGAGTAACAAAAAGGACTTAATAACATTCTATTCCAATCGAACTAATCTGTAACAAATTAATACAATGGAACAAGTAAATAGCTAAAATATTTAAAGGGAAACAAATTTTGAGATGAAGGTTGTGTTTGGTTCATAATTTTCTTATGTTTGGTTGCTTAAAAAAACTTAAAAATAATCAAATATAAATAACGTTAATTTACAAAATTACATATTTTTAAATTATTTATTCTTTATATTGATGAGTTAAAATAAATGAAATAGGTTTGAAGTAGCAAATAAAAATAGTACCTTGTATTTAGCTTTATTTTTATTTTCCTTTTTTTTTCTTGCCTTCTGCTTTTCCTCTCTATTTTCTTTCCCTTGCATTTTCTCTCAAACTTTCTGAGAACTAAACATAGACGAAATGTCCCGTGAATATAAATAACATGAACAGAACATGAGCTAGTGATAGCGTCACTTAAACATGAACAGAGTGTTAATCGAGTAACTACAATGAAATGCACTCGTTTATGATACATAAAAATCTATATACACATCCACACCGACACAACTAGAGATACAAATTTCATTAAGAATGGTGTGCACCCATTAAGAAAAAACTTACAAACAAACAAATTGCGTGTTTCTAATCCATAAACATAGCAGATTTCTATGATCAACAACCAGAAGAAACAACTAGTAGCGAACAAAAAGTTGCAGAAAGCATATCTCTGAATGAAAACCAGAAAGGAAACAGAAAATTGATTTGAAAAACCACAATCTCCTTAGAAGAGGAAAGAAATGAAGAAATCAAACCTTTAAACCTCCAAATCCTCTTCCAAACCGAAATCTGAAACCCTAAAGAATCAGGTGAAAAGCAAGAAAACCAGGAATGGAAAAAATAATGAAAAAATATAGTGAGAAAAGTTTGCACCAGCGACGGATGGACTATACGGCCCTCGCCTCTCATTGGCTTCAGCATTTGGAAGAGAGCGGGAGAGGCTTTCCTTATATATGAGCTTCATGGTTGTTGGAAAGCCCATCCGACTTCTTCTATTAGGCCATAATATGGTAGCGGCCCATTTCTATCTGCACGACCCACTAATCTATAGCTCTACTTGCCGCTCAAAGTTTAATTAAGTAGAACAAACCATTTTTTTAGGAATAGTTGACATTAATAATCTCAGTTTTTGCCCATCCTCTATAATTAATCTCATTTTTAGATTAATTGGGAATAATCCAAGTTATGGGGTACCTTCCGATGACCAACTAAAAGAGTTAAAATAATCCTACGTAGCCTTTCTCTCTTCTCTCTTACCACGTGTTATCATTTAATTCACTCCCCAAAATTTTTATTTGTTTTTTAAAACAATCAATTTGATCCCCCTCTTACTCCCCCTCTTGCTCCTCCGACCTCCTTTTTCTCACCCATCATCTTCTTCATTCACAGCCAACACCCATTTGTCGATGACAAAACAGTTGGTTTCTTCTCCGGTCAAAACGGCGACGACGTCATAATGTACTTTCATCGACCTACGTATTCCCCTTTCAAAATTTATGTTTCGTGTTCAATTTCAAGTCTTCTTCAACTTTCTCTTCTCCTTTTTTTGCCTCCATCATCTCTTCTCAAATCCCTTCAATCTCTTCCACGTTTTCATCTGATATCAACCATCCGTTCTCTTTGTCACAAATCAATTTTTTCAATATTCTATTTTGTTCCCTTGTTTCTTCCTCCAGCCGCTCAAAACCGCATAATTTATTGAATGGGAATGGAGGGGGAGGGGGGGGGGGGGAGGGGAGGGGGGGGGGGAGGGGGGGGGGGGGGGGGGGGGGGGGGGGGGGGAGGGGGAGGGGGGGGGGAGGGGGGAGGGGGAGGGGGGGGGAGGGAGATCAGTTACAAAGATCGAGATCAAGGGCCAGTTTGAAGGTGACATTCAGCATCGCGAAATTTGGATTGTTGAAGCCATGTGAGCTTTTCTTAGTTGTGTGGGGCAACTATTGTTATCCTTGTCTTATCACCCTTGGGAAGTCTTTCACTTTCTCTTCTAACGGAAACTTCGATGAGACGATCGATTCTTTTAACGGAGATAAACTCCAATAATCCATGTACCAATCTTTCAAGTGAGAGGATTTGAACTCCATTGATGATATGGATGAACTCCAAGCAAACAAGGATGTCTTGTTGACGCTGAGAGAATAGAATGTCTCTTGGAAAGAATCCAGCTACTACATATGGTTAATTTTGGTTAATAGGCCATGGCTTCTGATTGAAAGAAGAATCCGACAAGCTAAAATTGATCCATTTTCAATTCTGAGTCAACCTGTATAATTGGAAAGAATTTAACAACTACAAGGGGTTCCATTTTCGTTCAGAGCCGATACAACCGCCAATTGGAAAGAATTCGGAGCCTAGGGTTCCATTTTCGGTCGAGCCAACATAATCGTGATTGGAAGAGAATCAATGATTAAGGTTAGAATCCTTGCTTAGCTCTCCCACGGCGAATCAGCAGGTCCTTAAGCGAATGCGGATTGAGGTTACTCTTCGCCTGCTGAATCTATTTTTGTTTCGCTATAGATTTTGTCGCGAATGAATAAACTCAGTGCTATGTATTCTCTACACCCAAACAATAATGCGTTTTTCATGGAATGAATTTTTAATTAGATGATATAAATAGGATAAAACTGATTTTTTTTAAAAAAAAAAAAAATTAGGGGGCTAATTAGAAAATGACAAGTAGCGGAAGAGGAGAGAGGGGTGGGGACCAAACTTTTTTTTTTTTTTAAAATACAAATTTTGAAGGCCAATTAGTGACACATAGAATAAGTTAACTTGCTAAGTAGGTCGAGTTAAGGTCTATTCCCAATTAATCAAAAAATGAGATTAATTAAATAGATGGGCCAAAACTGGGATTATTCATGTCAATTAGTCATTTTTTTAAAAGATTCAACTAAAAACAAACAACTCATTATTCAAAGGCGTGAGTACTCGATTTCATATAGGGGTGTAAACGAGTTAAGTTACTCTACCTCGACTCATAGAATACTCGAATTCGACTCGAACTTAATCAAGTTGAGCTTGACCTCGCATAGCTCGAATAGCTTATCGAGTTGAATTCGAGTATGACAATACTCGACTCGAGCTGCTCGCGAGCTTAATCGAACTTTATTAATCGAGTCAATTTCGAGTCTAGTCAAGTTCAAGTATAATTATTTATTATTTTTTAATTTATTCGATCTTTGTCGAATCGAGTTCGAGTAGCATGGCTATTTTTCGAGTCGAGTTTCGAACATCTTAAAAAAAGCTTAATCAAGTTCGAGTTTTTTAATTAAATCGAGCTCGAGTTTGCCTCTATATTGACTTGACTCAATTACACCCCTAACTTCATGTACCGACGCCGGTCCTAGCTCCATTAATCCATCCCAAAATATTTTGAAAACAAAAATATTTAATTTTGGTTTCATTAATCTATTATTTTTAAATTATTAATTTATATATATTTTTTTATAGTTATATAAAATAAATAAATATAATAATTTTTTAATAACGATAATAACAAATTATTTATCATAATAATTTTATCATTTTAATTTTTTTATAAATATGTTAATATGTTATACATATATTTTTCATTTTATCATAATAATAAATTTATATCATCACTACACAAACAAGTATTGAGCTGATGTAAATTATTTTCCTTAAATATATTTAAGATGTTGATTTTAAGTATATAAAAAACAAACAATTTAATACTTAATAGAAATATAATATGAAAAAAAATCATATTTAATACCATTAGGTCTTATTTAGAATTTAAGTAAATAATATTTATATTAAGTATTAATTAAAAAAACAAACACCCCCTTAATTTATAAAAAACATACGTATATAAGTTCAACATGTGAAAAAGAATATTCTTGAGAATCTATGAGATATATTCAAATGGCAGTAAGATTTTTTTTTTAAATTTTTTGTTTTATTTATCTGGAGTATAAAGGCAATCTAATTACATGGTAATTATAGATAGAAAAGGAAATTATAGAGTTATACTTTTACGTGAATTCTTCCAATATTTTAAAAATCTTACTGATATTATTCAAATTATTTTCAGAATCAGATCCAATATTTTCATAATCTCTTTTAATACAAGATACGGAGAAACTTACCAATGCAAATGGTATCAATGAGGTGGAGCGAGTGAAGTAGCAACTCCAATTGTCTTCATTTTCAACTCTATCCTCGTGAATAGAGATTTTCACCCTAAAAATTATCTCTACCCATGCTCCATTTTATCTCCAAATTTGGAGAAGTGAAAAGAATACACCATTCACCATTTTTCTATTTTTATTTTTTATAGTAATAAAAAAGTAAAAAAGTAAACTACAAATTACTTTTCATCAATTTTTTATAATATTAATTCGCAGATATGAATGGTGATTTAAAAATGAATTTAGAAATTATTGATTGGAACTGAAAATGAAAAAAAAAAAACCCATCATTTTTAAATATAAAGTATATGTCACTTTAGAGATAAAAACAGAAATTTGTGGTCGAAGATGCTCTAATAGATTTGGTGAAATAAATTGCAAGTTTGATGTACGTATAAAATTGACCAACAAGCTTAAAGCAAAAACATGGAAAATAGTGCAGATTTATATACGAGTACAGCAATGCAAACCGCAAAGTAAACATCTAAAATGGGGCAGACCTTTTCACTATTTGAACTTGAGATATGTATTTGGTATTCCGCATTCGTGAATGGATTTTGAAAGGATTCAAACCCCTTCTATACTAGGAAATGAATAGGTTGAAAAAAGAGTTTTAGATTAAAATAATATATTTTTTTTAAACAATTTATTTTTGAAATTATTGCTCAATATGGTTCTTTGAACCATATAAGCAACAACTAAGTAAATACCGTTGTTCTTAACAATGGTTTTATATATATATTTTTTAAACAAATACCGTTATCATCAACTGCTTTATAATTTTTTTTAAACATATACCGCTATCTTCAATAGCGTCATTTTAATTTTTAAAAAATGATAATGCCACTATTGGTAACAGTGGCATTTACTACATTATTTCAAATTATAAATATTGATTTTAACCATTACGTTTAATATCTAAAATCATAACTTTCCCAAATTTATATGGTTTTTAATTTAAATAATCTTTTTTGTTTAAATAATTTATCTAAAAAATCAACTTTTATGTATTTATTGAATCAATAAAAATTCAAATACAAATTATTAAAATTAATGATATCTCACTCGATTCACCTACTGTACTATTTACTCAAAAATAACTTGTTTTTGTATTTGAGACAATTTATTGTAATAATAATAATAATAATAATAATAAAATTAAAATGACTGTATTTCTTTTAAAAAAATATTAATAAGATAAATATAAAAAATAATTTAAAAATAATAATATAAAATAAAAGAAAAATATAATTAAAAATAATTAAAAAAAACTTATATTCTAAAATATTATTTTATCTCAAATTAAAACAATTTTTTTATATTTGATATTAACTATTAAAAAATTATTTATTTTAAATTATATTATCATTTTATTTTATATTATTCTTTTTAAATTGTTTTTCATATTTATCTTATTAATCTTTTAAAAAAAAATTACTGTCGCTTTAATTTTATTAATTTTATATTTATGTTTAAAATAAAAACTTATTTAAAAAATATTATTATTATTATTTATAACAACTTATTTATACTTGACGTGGACCATCCATTAGACCCTGAATGTGCTGTGTATGAACTAAAGTAGATGGTCTAATCGATGGTCTACGAGAAGTATAAATAAGTTAATGTAAAAAATAATAATAATAATTTTAGCACGAAGTATACAGACTCTATTCAGAGTTCATAAAATTGCACACAAAAAACCCATAACTTTGGATTCTATTCAAAGATATTGGTGAACCTCTCAGATTATTTATTGATATATAAACTGTGGATCACAAGCTTATGAGAAGTCAAAACTTATTTTTAAGCTCAAAAAGAGTCTAAACCTATTTGAATGATTTTGTTAAAAGAGCTCTACACAGGTGGTGGCAAAATGTTGCTTAATGTAGAAATCTTACTTTGGCTTATGTAAGAAGCTATTTCATGTTCAGTGGAACTATAACAGCTTCTAGTTAAAGCCAAATTGATTTAATTTCCCATGTACTCATTTCAAACGTTACCAAAGTCAAAATTAAGAGGATTAGTTTTCGTAGAAACTCCTCAAGCCATTAATAGTTAAAAAGTTAAAAAACATACAATCATTGCTCTGAAATCACTTAGACAGCAACATATTTAGATCATAGGTGAACATAAAAAACCAACTGGAAAAGATAGCATATTTTTTAAATGAACCTCAAATTTTTGCAAAGCAATCAACTCACCAGTTTTAAGTTGTCACCTATAACCAATGTTGGGTTTGGCGTGTCTAGACCCTGCAATTTTCATTTCAAAAACAACAGTGACATTTTAAACAAGGAAAAATGATAAAAAATTACTCAAAGTTTAATGAAAAAAAATTAATCATATTATCAACACAAGACAGACTAAAAAGGGAGAAAGAAACCATCATCCTTTGCTCTTAACTCAGAGAACAGAAACATGCAAGGGTGTAGGCAGCAACAGAAACATAACCAACAACCCCTATATATTTCGCTGAAAATAAATGAAATTGAACTGTTCCCAGGCAATCCATTTTCATATTGCATCAAATAAAGCCTTATGGAATTCGTGGAAGAGTTCTAAGAGATTAAGGGCACAATTAGTAGAAAAACAGAGAACATTTCTTTTTTACATTTTTCAAAAATTAAAACAATGAACAAGTTCTAAAATATTTTAAACATTTAAAAAATAGTTTTCTTTATCTTCCCAAGTTTCAGTTGCAAGAGTGCTCACATATTACAAAAATGAAAAAACAATATTTTGCAGTTTTCTAACAGTGACCCATGTGGAGGAATCTCCTTCATATTCCTGTAACAACCAGACCCCAAAAATTGATAGTCCTTTAAATTTGTTTCAGTTCCTTTCCTTTGTTCCAGAACTCTTCCAATCCATCTTCTACAAACCAGAAAATCACCACATTCCAAAATAATGATATTCCCATCTGTCCCATCTCCCCCCAATAGAAAATCCAGTAATACATCAATAATAGAAACAAAAGGACTTCAATTTCAACCAAGAATTCATACATATATAGAACACACAAATCAATAATAAGAATAAATAAATAAGGAGAAATTTGCAAGTTGAGAAGCATACAGATAGAACATATGGGGCATTTGGCGTGATATCAATGTGGCATCTAACCTCATCCAGATTCAGCAACACATACTCTTCTTCCTTCACATTCTAGTCGCTCACCAAATTTTCATCCATTATCTATGCGCACAAATTAAAAAACTCACATATTCATCAATTGCAATAAGTAGCAAACTCTTCAATTTATTCAAAACTAAAAAAAAAACAGAAAAATAATGCAATACTTTCAGTTTCTGAGCACCCAACAACCCTAATTATAAAACATTTCTAATCCTAAAGCCAATTTTGTCCTCTTCAATGAGGGTCTGTTTCCTATAAATTGATAATTCATACGAGCATTACTATAATATGGGCATTTTGGAGTCTATATTGCCCATGTGTCGCATTGCAAAATTTCAGTAGATTTGTAGTAGATTTCTGAATCCAGAAAGTTTCCAAGCATTATTGGACAGCATATCAGGCACAATCATGGAATATATAAGAAACTTACCAATTCAAATTGATGGGGTCCAAAACAATATGTGCACAAGCCCAGAGTGCAAGCCCAGAACGTAAGCTCAAACGTCCGTCTTATAAAAGGATTTGAGGGATAAACCCAATAAAGAAGCTCGGCCCACAATGAGATCCTACCCATGCTAAAGTACACGGGTCCAGGCCTAAAATTGAAACCACCAGACCATATGATCATGATCAAGTGATATAGGTGGCCCAAAAGACTCGTGAGAAAGGAAAAGTGCCAAGTCTCCATGATCCACTCCCCACAGATTAGGAAAGAAGGATCTTTCATGATCACGACTCCTCCATTATCCCTTAACAGTCGGTTCATGATAAGGAAAATGAAACTCCTCACCTAATGGGGGAGATATTGTATTACCATCTAACAAGGAAAGTAACCACTGTTTTCCCTTATAAATACCGATTCATTTTACCACAAAAAGGTATGTAGTGAACTCGCGCCCAAGGTAGTTGATCTTTTTCTTTCCCTTGAAGAAAGGACTGACTTAGGCATCGGAGAGGCATCCGGCACACCCCTGTCAGATCACCTTGTTTTTGTTGTTTTCTTGCAAATTACGCATCGCGCAAGATCGGGGAATCGGCCTAACAACTCCAACCAGCTCCAGTCCAATACCGATAGAAAAGCATCGGGCTTACGCCGTTTGTGGGAACATCGTTCTTTACAAATAAATCAATTTCAAATATCGATGTATTTAATCAAACATGAGCAAGAGTCACGCCTAACCCCTAGGACGCAAGACCAAAGAAGCGCTAATTTCCAGATAACCGACCACTAAGAGACGCCTCGAAACCCAGGCCATCACGAGATGGAGAATCTGCCTCACCAAATCCGCTTAGCCGAGAGAATTGGAGAAACTCACCAGACAAATGCAACGCCCTCAGGAAGAACAACAACACCACGATGTTCCTCGAGACGTTAACGGAGAAGGAGAAACTAGCCAAGCCAAGGAGCATGATCCCTACAAACCCCCCGGAGAGGATCACAATAAGGGAATGCCCGGTAGGAACAACAAAGGCAATGGACCCATTCTTAATTAGCAGGAGATAGGGGAACGATCATAGGAGCAAGCGTTTCCGAGACATCCAACAAGAGCTCAACCACATGAAGGAAACTGTAAAAGAACGAGCTCCAGTCTCCATGGATGCTTTGGTGCAACAAATAGAATCTCCGTTCACGGCCGGGGTACTACACTTCCCTCTCCCAACGAAGTTCAGAATGTCTCAGATAGAAACGTTCGACGGAACGAAAGATCCTATAGACCACCTCAATACTTATAAGAATCGATAAGCTACACGGATACTACATCTCGTGGGAGATGCAAGAGCCTTCGCTATCACGCCAGCGCCCATATCGTTCGGGGTTTCAACGTACTCCGCCATCGCCAATCTCATCCTTCAGAGAGCTATCCATCGCGTTCATCTCTTATTTCATCGGAGCACGAACGATGTGAAGCCGGCTTACTTGCCGAATCACTCTCATAAAAGCAGTTTCCACAGAAGAACCTGAGGTCCAACGTCCAGGGGTTTAACGTAGAGTCATTAAAGGTAGACATCTCAGATGAGAAGTTTGCCATCACCGCTTTCATCACTGGGCTAGGCGTGCAGTCGAAAGACCTGATGTTTTCCACTCAAAGAACCCTCAGGCAAGCATGGCAGAGATGCTCGCCAAAGCAGAGAAATACATCAATGGCAAGGAAGCACTTCTATTTAAGTGGGAAAACTCTTTCGCACAAAAGGAGAAAAGCAGGGGAGAGAAAAAGCGAGAACGAAGCCCCAGGAGACGAGGAGACGGGGATAGATCCCCTCGAAGAGACAGAGAGAACAGAGAACGGTCTCCAAAGAGACAAGGCAACGCCGTGACTACTCGCCCCACTCGCCCGAAATGGTAAAGAAGCGCTGATATCCACCCCGCTAATTCACCCTTGACACCCTGTCACAGTCCTACGCGAGACGCAGCGACGAAAAATTTTTTTAAGGTGGCTATCTCGTATGAAGACACCCAAATAAAAGAGATTCCAAACTGGGTATCGTGGAATTCCACAGGGATCATGACACCGAACAGATGAGGATTGCATCCAACAAGGAAGGAAATTGAATACCCGGGATCCGATTTGGCATCTTCGCTTCAGGCTCGTATATCAAATAGGCACCGCCCCCATCGCCTCGTCACCCAGCTCCAGCTCAACACCAACAACCCTTGGGAGAAATCCAGGTGATATCCGAGGGGAGGGGAGTCCAGCTTGGCCCGAAAGGCTCATCTAATCAGCATCAGATCAGGGGAGACACTGGAAATACAAGCAGTATCCAAACTCCCTCGGCTGGACATTACCATAACCTTTTTGGACTCCGACATGGAAGGCTGCTAGCATCCCCATGACGATCCACTGGTAATAAGGGTCGTCATAGCCAACAAAACAATACAAAGGGTCCTGGTCGACAACGAAGCTCAAATTCGACATCATCTTCGCCACTGGATAAATGGACATCGGAAGGGAGAAACTAGAATCGGTCAACGCCCACCTACGGGATTCTGAGAAAGAGCAACACCCGACCAATACAACTAGTGCTCACTTTGGGAGATCCCCCGTGCCGGGCCACAACGGCGGTAAGGTTCCTCATAGTAGATGCCCCATCAGCTTATAATATACTATTGGGCAGACCCTCCCTCAATGCCATAAGGGTCATCCCTTCCGCCTATCATATGGTTATCAAATTCCCCACTACGAATGGGGTAGAATGGTTCGAGAGGATCACATGAAATGTGAGTGCTGCCACTTGATCAATGAAACAAAAGCAAACTGACAGCATCTACATGGACGAGCTCGACATGAGAGATGAGGTAAGCATCCGACCTACGCCCTCAGAAGAACTAGAACCAATACAGCTTGACGACTAGCCAGAACATCTCGTTTACATCATATCCAAATTGGCCAAAGACGTCAGGGACCTCCTTATCCACTTATTAAAACAGAATATATAAGTATTCGCCTGGAAGCAAGAGGATATGGGGAATTAACCTCAAGAAGAATCACACACACAAGCCGAACACGTCCTCCTTCAAACCCGTTAAACAAAAAAGAAGAAGTTTCGCCCCAAAAAGGCAGAAGGCGATCAAGGAAGAAGTTAACAAACTCCTCCAAGCCAAAGTTATCCGAGAAGTAGAATACCTTGACTGGTTGTCTAATGTAGTCCTCGTCAAAAAGCAAACGACAAATGGCGACTCTGCATTAACTTCACCGATGTCAACTGAAATTGGTCTAAAAGATAGCTCTCACCTCTGACGACCTTATAAAGTGGACGCCACTACCGGGTCACGAGCTTCTCGCCATGGACGCTTTCTAAGGATATGGGAACTGGGATCGTATCGGACCCTAGTGACCAAGAGAAGACTCTTACTTCGGGATCGGGCAAGGTAATTTATTGTTACCAGTGATGCCTTCGTCAAGAACGTTAGTGGCCACCTATCGAGGCTAGTGAACAAAATGTTTCGTGGCTGCATTGGAGCATCCATGGAGGTATATATAGATGACATGCCGGGTGAAGAAGGCCGAGCTCCACGTAGCCCACCTAGATGAGTAGTTCCAGGTCCTGAAAAACTATAACATGAAGTTAAACCTAACTAAGTGTGCCTTCGGGGTCTCAAATGGAAAATTCTTCGTTTCATAGTCACCGCTTGAGAACAGAGGCAACTATATATAAAAGTCGTACAGACATGTAACCGCCTTCAATGGAAAAAAAGAAATTCAACATTTGATTGGGGAGAATGAAGCCCGAAAGTCGCTTAGTATCTAGATCCAACGACAAGTACCTACCATTCTTCTGTGCTTTGAAAAAAGGTTTTCCACTAGACACCCACGAAGAGGCGTTCGCGCAAAACTATATACTCCTCGAGCTCACCTTATGTCCTAGTAAGCCCTTCCGAGGGAAAACTCCTTACCCTTTATCTGGTCGTTCCAAATTTCTCAACTAGCGCCGCCTTGGTCAGAGAGCGAGATAGAAAGATAAACAAACTCATTGGCCACTGTGCCAGCTTTGAGAGGAGCGGAGGAAAGGTATCCAAAGATGGAGAAACTAATCCTAGCATTGGTGACCACTGCCAGGAGGCTTCGACCATATTTCCAGGCTCACACTATTGAAATCCCAACAGAACACCCAATGAAACAGATATTGCACAAGCTAGAGACCTCGAGAAGACTGATAAAATGGGTCATAGAGCTCAGTGAGTTCGACATTAGATACAAGCTAAGGACAACGGTCAAAGGGTAGGTTTTGGCATATTTCATCATGGAATTCACCCCCTCAAATACCCCGGCGCAGCCCACCGAAACTACTCAATTGGCGCTCGACTTACCCATCTAGAGGTTGTCCGTAGATGGGGCCCCTAAGTCCCAAGGAAGCAATGCAGGTCTGATTCTAACCTCCCTGGACGGGATTAATGTGGAATTCGCACTCAGATTCAGATTTCTCCAATAACGAGGTCGAGTACGGTCGTCATAGCTCTGCTTAATTCGCCTTACTCCATGGAAGCCGATTAATCGAGATATGCGCTATTCCTAGTTGGTGGTGAAGCAACAGAGGACTTCACGGTTAAGGGTGAAAATGATCCTTACTCTCAAAAAGGTGGCAGAACTCGTTTAAAAGTTCATACTGCTGCGTCGTATGTCCCAAGGGCAAAGAATACGCGGGAAGATGCCTTGGCAAAGCTAGCAACAACATCACAGGAGAATCTAGATAGACTGCACGGCCGAAAGCACTTCCCAAACCCTGAACACGACAATGAAGAAGTGTCCCTGATGTCCGAGCCGAAATGGATAGACTTCATCTAGATTACTTCGTGGACTGAATATCGCCAAGCGATCCAGCGAGGCCTAAGCTGTGAAAAGTGGTCGCTGATTCACCATTCAGATCGGGACCCTTTTATAAATGATACTTTTCTACACCCATCCTTAAGTGTGTAGGAAAGGAAGACGCCAATTACGTGCTTAGAGAGGTGCATGAAGCGTCTTACTAAGAACTATATTTCCGAGCCAGACTCAAGTGAATAGAAGACCCTGGGTGACAGATATTATTGGCCTACAATGCTCAAAGACACCACGGAGCTGGTTAAAAAATGCAAGATCTGTCAAGAGCATGGCTAGATCTCTCACCTCCCCTCCGATCCGCTGACCTCAATCACAAGCCTTCGCCTTTCAACAATCAGGTTAGACACGTGGCCCCTACCCATCGGGAAGGCCAGTGCAAGTTTACTGTCGTGAGGAGTGGATTACTTCACCAAGTGGGCCGAGGCTTCAGCCATTAGCAACAATCACCGAGCAAAGGTGCATAACTTTGCTTAAAGATTCCATAATATGTAAGTTCTAATCCCTAGAGCTCCTGAAAAGATTCGATAATTTGAAACAATCGACAACTTAAGTTCATAGATTTCTCGCGCTTAACCCGAATCAAGAATTACTACTCATCCCCACCATCCACGCCTAACGAACGTAGAAGTCACTATAAGGACTCTCGCCGCCTTGAAAGACTCAAGCTAGAAAATCTAAAGGGAAAATCTGCAGAATCACCTCCCGAGGTATTATGGGCATACAGAACTACACGCAAATCAGCAACTCAAGAAACCCCATTTGCTGTAGCATTCGGCACTGAAGCGGTAGCTCCTGTCGAGGTTGGGCTAAAATCACCAAGATTTGAGTTTGCAAATACCAAACACAATGAGGAGATTCTCAGCCTGAACCTTGACCTCCTCGAAGAAAAGTGTGAGCAGGTTCTAAAGCATGCCGAGGACTATCAGAAAGACAAAGAAAATATTATGAACCGAAGGGCTGCCTAGGAGTTTTAAGCCCGACGACCTAGTTATGTGTAAAAACCCCACAAAGAAGGAAAGACCCTACACACAGAAGCTAGGGACCAACCGAAGGACCTACGTGTATCGCCAATAATCCGACTTTAAACTACGAACTTCAAATATAAGAGAAAACTTTGCCAGAATTCTTAGAACGTCGAGCACCGTGCGATTCTACCAATAGACCTCAGATTGTAGCTTTTAATAAGAAATTCACATTTTAATAACAATTTTTGTGTTCATTTTCAGCCTTGATTGAGCCACTCGCATCGCCAAAAAAAACAAAGGTGAGGAGCTCGGCCCAAGGGCTTTTGAAAATTATACACCGCACATGATGCCGTTGTCAAAAAATTTGTACTTTTATTTCAAGGGAGTTACAGTTATCTCATAAAATTACAATCAGTAAAGTCGTACTTGGCATCTCGGAAAATTACAATCGACAAACGCCCAGTTAAGGCAAAAACCACAAGAAAGAGAAAAAGAAAAAGAAGGAGAAGGAGAAGAGAGAAAAGAGGGGAGAAGAGGTATAGCATAAGGAACGGGCCTTGAAGCATTCAAAACAATCTGCCTCCTCCGAATGTGTCCCCTGACCTAAATCCATAAAATGGCAGGATTAGGGAACAACACAAGTCCCAATACAACTACCGACTAAGGAACAAACACAGCCCAACAAAATTACGGAACAATCGTTCAACACCATCTTATGACCACCAAGCGCATTTTCACAAGAAGAGCAACATAACCCCCAGTTCATCGCCCTAACTCCGACGCTGGCAAAGGCAGAAATGAAAACGGGAGCGGCGTATAGCGTACACCCTAGAAGGAAGGTGGTTATTTATAAAAAATCTTGGAACACCTTAGGAAGTCACGCAGTCCATTCTGATTCCCCACGGACCGACATTAAAACTACTCGCACCTTCCTAAGGGAAGGAAGACAAATGGGCACCCAAGAACTCGGATTCAAAGGAGCCATGTAGCTTAGTTTCAAAGGAGCCATGTAGCTCAGTTTCAAAGAAGCCATGTAGCTCAGCTTCAAAAGAGCCTTGTAACTCAGTTTCAAAGGAGCCATGTAGCTCGGATTCAAAGGAGCCATGTAGCTTAGCTTCAAAGGAGCCATGTAGCCCGATTTCAAAGGAGCCATGTAGCTCAGCCATGTAGCTCAGCTTTAAAGGAGCCATGTAGCTGGCCTAAGAACCCATTAGCCTTAAGGCTATGAGCCAAGGAGCCACGAGCCTGGGCTTTCAAGCAAAAGAGCCTTGTAGCTCAGCTTCAAGGGAGCCATGTAGCTAGGCTTCAAAGGAGTCATGTAGCTCAGTTTCAAAGGAGCCACATAGCTCAGTTTGATGAGAGCACAGTAGCTCAACCAATCAAGGGCCGCATAACTTAGTAAGAGCCCAGCCATTTAAAGATTAGATGACCAGGAAACCTCTCAACATAGGTCATAAAAGAAGACGGGAAAACCAAGAAGGTAGAAGGACAACATCCATAAATCAACAAACCAATGTTGCTATTATATCCGAGGCGAGCCCAAGTTTGCTAAAATGAGCAAAGATTATACAAAGGGGCCTAAATGTTTGATGTAGAGCTACGAGTAGTCTCAGTAGTGCGAGCTTCCAAGTCGTAAATCGAAGGCTGGGCCCAATGCAGGCGAGGGGAGAGCCAAATTTCGATTAAACCTCGCCAACCAGTTATGGAATGAGTCGGGGTATTAGAGAACACCCCGGGATCCGCCTCGTCCTCATAAACGGATTCTTCCGCCTCCTCTTCATCTGGAACTTGAAAATTGAAGTCCAAACCCGGAAAAGCCTTGGCAGCTCTGTGTCAGAAAGCAAGCCATCCGGAGGCCCATAAGGTGTAGGCCTGTCCCTCAGCTCCACTATTACTCCATCCCTTTGGCTAACCATAGCCTCCCGCCTCTGGAGGTCCCCGCATAACACGTTGCACTCCTCATCCAAGTGCTCCACAGAGCTCTCGGGCCGTAAGTCTCGAAGTGCCTGACAAATGCCGCGGTTGGTGCATACTCTTCTCGGGCGTACCAAACTCTTCCTAATCAATCAAGTAGCCATCCTGACAACCCTTAGGCCATATATGGCCTTCTTTTCTCTGTCTTCATCTCTCGCCTTTGTGGTCGAGGTGTGCTTCAGGTCGGATTTATACCCCACAACATCCTTGGTCAAGCTTTGTATCCGAAGTCATAGCCTCACTCCCTCTCTGAGGTCAAGGGGAGGAGACTTAGCTTTGTATGCTACGCTTTAGCAGAGCTCTCACAAACCTGCCTTCCTCGCAGTTCTTTATATAAGTAGTCAGTTCAAGGAACAAGATGAGTTAGCGATAACATTAACACAACGATGAGACGGATAAAGAAGGCTCTTGACATACCTGAGATGGTTCCCCCGAGTCGATAGTGGCTGTATTCCTCAACGCATGTGGCATCCACCTTCTGAGATCTGAGTCCTGAAAGGATAGATCGAAATGTACTCGACGGCGAGCTCTTCAAGCAAAGAAGTCCTCACCCCCCTCAACCTGCAAAGCGATCACTGCCTCCCGCATTAGGAGGGGAAGGTGTGGCACTCGCGCCGGGAGGACTCCGCATAAGAGAGATAGGAAGAACTTTCAAAGGAGGCTCACAGCTCCTTCTCGGCACCTCGCTCCGAGAAAGTGGTAGAACAGCGACGCTACAAGACCAGCCACCTCGACACCTTGGCTGGGCAGCGTAACGCCTGCCCTCACCCGAACTTGGCGTGTGGGATCCCCGCCCTGGCAAGAAATGGCTGGGAAGCGTATGCTCCCGTACCTTCAGATCTTACCCCGAGTCGAGGTTCTCAAGGAGCTTGAGCCACGCTTTCGCGCTCCTCCTCTTTTTCGCCAGCTCAACATGGGTCAAAGCCTTCCTGTGCTGGCTTCACGCCAGGAGGCCCCTCAGAGAAGTCGGCAGCGTGTGGGGTGGAGGATCTCAAATGGCGTGAACAGAAGGTCACACTTGAAGAGCCGTAGACCTGCTCGACCCGACAGGATCATAATACTCCCGTGGACAACACTTGCCCAACTGCCGCTTTACTTCCCTGTTCTCAAGAGTAAGGTCGAGACGGATACCTGAAGGCAGCGCAACCAAAGCAAAGTTGAGAACATAGCATGACCTTTAAAAAGTTAACCCCTACTAGCATGGACAAAAACTCACACAGGTTCTCAGAGGCAATCCATACTGTCGAAATCCCTAGAGTATCGTCTTGATCGGCAGGGTTATATTCCCAATGTTGACCCCCGACAAAGAAATAGCGCTCTTTCCAATGCTTATCGGAGGAAGGGAGGTCGGAAATGATAGGTTTGGCAGTGGCTCGCTTTGAAATATACAAGAAGCCTTCTGAGGCCTCTTTCACGCTGAAGAGATCCAGCAGCAGGGCTATACTAGGGACCCCGAGGCCCTTATCCCTGAAAACAACCAGAAGGCCAACCAAGACGCCCCAAAAATTGGGAGAGAGATAGGACGGGCACACATTGAAATGTTGTAAAACGCTTTTGATGAAGGGGTGCAAAGGGAAGCGGAGGCCGTTCTCAAAGGCCGCCTCAAAGAAGCAGACCATCTTTGGAACGGACACCACATAAGACGTGAGAAGATCAGGACACCAGATTCGGACATCGGAAGGAGGTCCATAACGAGTAGCGAAGATTTTAGCATACGAAGGCTCGACCAAGCTAGGGCCCACGCATCCACTCACGGCTCTTAAATATTCTGGAGCCAATGTGTGGATACCTAACACGTGATCCCCTTCCTAGTGACAGAAATTGCCGTAAGAACTCCACAAGAACCTCCCACCAGCTCGCCCGGGACCGACATGCCACTACTAAGCCTAAGCCGTTAAACCGAAACCCGTATTTGGAAAAACGTGGTTATAAAATTTTCACTTTTCTATCAAAATCACACCTTTAGATTTAGCGAAAATCCGATAACATAACGACTGCACGGTGGTCAAGCCCAAAATACAAAATCACCTGTATAAAACAATATACACTCCCAATGTTTTCCAAAATCCAACTACAATCATAAAGGACCTCTGGTCCTCATCAAAATATAAGATAAGAATCAATCCAACATAATTTTCATCGCAACCTGTTTTTCTCAAAACCATGCATGCATATTTTACAAAAGATATTTACATATACAAAATGCCACATTTTAACTTTTACCAGTTTTAATTTACACCTTATCTTATATATAATCACAACACAACGTCTATGACTGAGGATCCTGGAAAGGTCTTTCGGCTTCAAAGACTCCGCACCTCGAAAAATTATTTTAAACAAAACTGTGAGCCAAACGGGCCAAGTGAGTACTATAAGTTCTAAATGCCGCTGCCTCACGCTTCAGACCTCCCAATATGAAAATCAGACATAAATGGTCAGGAACGGTTTATGAGAAAACCGAAGTTTTTGCTATGAAACCATTTCAAAACTCCATGGAAAAACTGCTTTCGCGCTGAACCGCTCGAAACTATTTCAGCTACCGAAACCGTTCAAAACTATTTCGCCGTCGAAACCGTTTCTGGGCAGGTTATCCGAAAGTGCTATATCAGAATCAAGTACCAACCACCGTGGCCCATTTCCTCTCAAATACCCTAGACGTGATGCCTCTAACCTCTGACTGCACCCAGAGTGAACCCTAACACTACCCGCTTAAGATGGTCCTATGAACACGGCTGGATCTATATAGCATAATGGAACCTCTGAACCAAAATGCTCCTGCAGGAGGGAACCTCAACCAACACCTCATCGCTATGTACTAAGTCACACAGTATACTTTAATGTGCGAGGGTTAATTTCACTATATATATTCTGATCTAACCCCAATCACGACTTATTAACATAGTGCATCATAATATCCCATAACCTAGCCATGCAATAATCCGGAATACATCCGACATCAAACCGAGTCAGCGCTTACCTGTGTGGGGTTTTGCTAAACCAAAGCCAAACTCGTTTCTTAACACCGAAATTGAACTTTTCCTCGCTCGAAAGTATAACAATTGGGAGGTAATAAAAACGCTTTATAACCATATATTTTCAAAGACTTTTTACAAACTCAGAATTTAAACACTTTCATTTTAGAAAATGATTTCAAAGACTCACCTTTTCTCCACTAATTTCTTTCAAATCTTGTCAAGCACTCTAGATTCGTTAGATGCTCAAATCGCCTACACAATTCATTCAAATTACTAAAATGCCCTCAGCCTTTAACGTTTTTTCTTCTTTTTAAATCCATAAAACATATGCTGTGGCTTCAAAGTAACTATATCGAATCGAACTCGATTCTAACAAAACTTTACGCTACATCCTATTCGATATAATACATCGATAATACGACGTGAAATCGATCAAAATAACCTCACACATTAAATGTCCTATAAAAACTATATGTTTTAGCCAACTTTTGACTCAAGGAACTTTCCATAGGGTCTAAAAATACCCGAAACATTTCTGAAAATTCTGTCCGACTTGTCCGACTACACTCCTGAAATTTCAATCTGAACTGGCCATAAACAATCCCGAAATTCAGCCCTGACCGTCCTAACACAAGCCCCAAAATTCCTAAAATTCCAAAACTCCTATTCAAAATTTTGCGGATCAAGTTTACGACCTTTATGGCCTTTTAAAAAAAAATTCTGCTCATTGGCATAACCTTTAGGGCTCAAATAACACAATTACGTTAAATTTTCTACCTTTTAAGCTTGACAAAGGCTAAGATATTGGTACCTACATGCTGCAGCTTTCACAGAAATTCAATTTTGCCTTCTGCTCCGTCGAACGCCTACGGTCCAATTTCCGTAGATCTGAGAAAGAATCAAGGAGAAAATAAAAAAAAAAAATCGTTTTCTCCCTTTCTCTCCAATTCGTCCATCACGCACTGGCCGTCTCCTGCTGTTGGATTTTTATCTTTTTTTTTTTTTTTTTTTTTTTTAATTATTATTTTTTTATTATTATTCTTTTTCTTTAATTATTATTATTATTTAGATAAATAATTTCTATTACCCCATTCGAGTCCATTTCTATCCCGAAAAATTTTATTTATCCTAATTGAATATTCTTTAAATATTTGCAATTTTTCGAGATTTTTCTAAAATCCCGTTTTCAGGTTTCACTCTAAACCCGACGGCCTAGAAATTCGTGAAATATTCTCGACTATCTCTAATTTAACGAAACTTCCTCAAGCATTAGATTAAGGAGATTCTAACTTAACTAAGACACCGCTTCGTCATCCGAGATCTAGAGAATTTTCTAGGCTCGAATACCTCGTAATTTATTATTATTTTACTATTTAAACTTCCATTAATTATACTTTCAATTCTCCACTTTCCTAATTGCAAAAGTGCCAATTCTTGAAAACTTTAAAATTTTATCCTTAAACAACTTTCAAAAAATTCTATTATGGCACTAAATTAATTAAGGAAGTCTGTGCATACGGTTACACATACCATACACCTCCCGGACTCGGGTGTTACACCCACCTCGCTAATCTTCCTCGTCGTCGGTGAAGATAACCGACCGGGAAGGACCCCGACAACCACAACGACAGACTACCGACCGTCGCCGCCGCCTCCCAACTCGCACCTCAACCGGCCCCTTTACGCAGCCCACGCGACGGTACATCTGCAGTAAGACGCACGATTGTCAATGGAAAGGGAGAACGAACGAAACAACGAAAGAGGCGGAACCCCAACCCAACACGCCCTAACAACCAGAAATTCAAAACAAGGAAAGAAAAACAGGCGAAGAAGAAGAAAGACGCACCAAACTAAGGAGGAAAACAAGGAAAACGACCCCTAGGGAGACATGACGCATGCAAAGTACAAAAGCGTACTTCTAAGTTACACCAAAGACACTTCTCGTAAGAAGCGTTTCAAGAACTGGGCACGCGATATGCGAATGTTTTTAAAGATATGGTTTACGCTGAAATAGGCGCGAAAATTGAAAGAGCGCTATCATTATCCCAATGTGTTTGACGGCGACAAAGCCCAGATCGAACCATCCTCGGCTAGCCACGTGGAAGCCACAACCGATCTAAGAGACGATTCAGCCCTTGCCTAAGCTTGCTTCAGCCAAGGACTGGGGGGGCAACTGATGGGGTCCAAAACTATATGTGCACAAGCCCATAGCGCAAGCCCAAAACGTAAGCCCAAACATCCGCCTTATGAAGGGATTTGAGGGACAAACCCAATAAAGAAGCTCGGCCCACAGTGAGATCCTACCCATGCCAAAGTACATGGGTCCAGGCCTAAAATTAAAACCACCAAGCCATACGATCATGATCAAGTGATATAGGCGGCTCAAAAGATTCGTGAGAAAGGAAAAGTGCCAGTCTCCATGATTAACTCCCCACAGATTAGGAAAAAAGGATCTTTTATGATCACAGCTCCCCCATTATCCCTTAACAGTCGGTCCATGACAAGGAAAAGGAAACTCCTCACCTAATGGGGGAGATATTGTATCACCATCTAACAAGGAAAGTAACCACTGTCTCCCCTTATAAATACCGATCCATTCTACCATAAAAAGGTATGTAGTGAACTCGTTCCCAAGGCAGTTGATCTTTTTCTTTCCCTTGAAGAAAGGACTAACTTAGGCATCAGAGAGGCATCCGGCACACCCCTGCTGGATCACCTTGTTTCTGTTATTTTCTTGCAGATAACGCATCGCACAGGATCGGTAAATCGGCCCAACGACTCCAACCCGCTCCAATCCAATACCGATAGAAAAAGCACCATCACAAATGATACCAGCGAGGTTTGTTTATTAGTGTTCGGCACGGGAAAACGAGGAGCCAGTTAATACATAATTGGGTGAATTTTATCCCTTATCCTGTTTGTTCATTTCTTAAACTTTTTTTTTTATGAGTAAGACTTTCATCCTTTGAGCTGAGAGCTCCCTATTCTCAAAAGCAATGTTATTTCTTTCACGCTAAATAATCCAAAACAAAGTTAAGGGCACTGTCTCCAAGCCTTCTTCGGTCTCTTTCCCACAAAGGAACCTCGCCACGAGATGAGGGTTTCTCTAAATGACTTAGGGAACACCCAATTAACCCCAAAAATCACCAAGAGAAGATCACATAGCAATCTAGCCACAGAATAATGTAATAACAAATAATCAATTGTCTCTTCATCCTTCCCACAAAGGAAACATCAATTGGCTAGAGCTCTTCCCCGTTTTTTTAGTTGATCAAGAGTCAACACATTGCCCCAAGAAGCTTCCCAAGCAAAAAAACCCATCTTGGTTGGAACCCAGTTACTCCAGATAAGCTGATGGGGAAAAACAATCGAATTTGACCCAACTAAAACCTCATAGAGAAGCTTCATCGAAAAGTGCCCATCTTTAGCTTCTCTCATAAGCATCAAATCATCTTAGTTTGGAAGAATTCTTTTATCTTGTATAGCTTGGAGTAGATTTTGAATCTCCTCCACTTTTCAATCATTAAAAGGCCTAAAGAAACAGGGAGTCCAAACCCCTCCCTCTCGTGAAGGCTCCCAAACATCTGCTACAGAGACCTCTTTATTAGCTGCCATAGCAAAAAGGGCGGGATAAGAAAAAGAAAAGGCCTCTTCCCCACTCCAAGCATCCTTCCAAAAGCGAAGTCTCCTTCCATTCCCCAATGAGAAAACATTAAGAGCAGAGACAATATCCCATTCCTTCCTAATCTCCTTCCAGACACTAGTGCGATAAGCTCCCCTCGACTCAGTAGAGCACCAACCACCTCTTTCCTCCCCAAACTTCCACAGAATGACATTTCTCCAAAGAGAGTCCCTCTCATTTGCGAAACGCCAAATCCACTTACACAACAGAGCCTTGCTTAAAATAGAGAGGCTCTTAACTCCTAAACCTCCAATTTTTATGTCCGAACAAACTATTGATCACTTCACAAGATGAGGTTTTTTCTCCAAAATGCCTCCTCCCCAAAGAAAATCTCTTTGAATCTGTTCAAGGCGTAATCTAACCAGTCTAGGCAACCGAAAAAGAGACAAAGTATATGGGTAAGCTCGACAGAGTACTACAGATAAGAGTGATCCTCCCACCTTTAGAGATATATTGTCTCTTCCACAAAGCCAATCTCTTCCTAAACCTTTCTTCAATTCCATCCAAAACCGCAACTGAGATATGAAGGGCTCCCAAAGGAAGACCTAAATAGGATGAAGGCAAAGCTCCAACCTCACCTGGGTCACTTTGGGCGCGAGATTCCACCTCCTCAAGAATCCTCCTACTCGAAATAATTTCGCTTTTGTTCAAATTAATCCTCAAGCCTGACATCAACAACCAACTTAGGTGTGCCAGTTGTTCTTGATCTACCCCACAAAACAAAAGAGTGTCATCTGCATACAACAAATGGGAAACCACCATTCCCTTTTCGTTTCTTCTCCCTATATAGCAGCCTGAAAAGAAGCCCCCTTGAACTGTTCTATCAATGAGGCAACTAAGAGCCTCCATCCCTAACATAAAAAGATAAGGATAAAGAGGATCCCCCTGCCTTAGACCCCTAGAGCTCCGGAAAAAACCCAGTGGGGGTTCCATTCACCAACACCGAGAACGTTGCCGTAGAGATGCACCATTTAATCCAGTTTAACCATTTCCTCCCAAAGCCCATTTTTTCCATGACATCAAGTAAGAAATTCTAATTTAGATGATCATATGCTTTCTCAATATCTAGCTTGCAAATAAGCCCTTTCTCCTTTCTTTTCAATAAAGCATCAATAGCCTCGTTAGCAATTAACACCGCATCCAGAATTTGTCTTGCCTCCACAAACGCATTTTGGGTTGTTAACACTACTTGTCCCACCACTCTTCTCAACCTATTAGCAAGCACCTTAGCCAAGATTTTGTATAAACCACCCACCAAGCTAATAGGTCTATAGTCTTTCATATCCACCGCATTCTTCTTTTTAGGGATCAAAACCAAGAAAGTGGAATTTAGGTTTCTTACGAACTAATTCTGTTCAAAGAAGTCCTTGAAGAACCCTATGACTTCCTCCTTCACAAAATCCCAACTAAAAATGCTAAAAAAGTCAGAGGAAAGCCATCCGGCTCGTGGCTTTATCCCATCTCGTAATCTAACTTTGAAACAATGCATAATTATTTGGCTTGACCTTTTGCACTGAGGAATATTGTGTATCACATCTGATCCAATGAAAAAAGTTTTCATTGCACAAATTGAAACCTTAAATAAAATCCACACATGGCCATCCTTTTTTTTTTATTTGTAAAAAGCAATATATGGATAAAAAAGAACCAAGAGGTTCCAAGGAGTACACTGGACGTGTACAAGAGGGAACCAGAAGGAAACAAACAAAAACAACAACAAGCAAAAAGCTATAGAAACCTACCAACCCAAAAAACAAGCCCAAGAACCCTACCTACTACTCCCGAACCAGGTCAAAAAATCCAAAAAAGAATCTATGTTATCAACACTATACAAATTTGCCCCAAGTCCACAAGTTGCTCAGGAAGTTAGCCTTAATCCTTTGAGCAGAGGTAACCCCATTCTCAAACACCATGCTATTTATTTCACACCATAAAGTCCAAAACGGGCACAAGGGAGTAGCCATCCAGATTTTTCTACGCCTTTTCCTCACGGGAGCTCCTTGCCAGGCTAATAAGGTATGAAGGACTGAATGCGGGAAAACCCAGCTAGTCCCTACAATCGACAAAAATAGGCCCCAAAGTGTCTTGGCTTTTTTATAATGAATCAGCAAATGCTCTATAGTCTCCTCATCCTCCTCACACAGAAAACATGTATTTGCAAGAGCCCTTCCATGACCTTTAAGTTGATCTAACGTAAACACTTTTCCCCAAAAAGCTTCTCATGTGAAAAATCCTATTTTAGGTGGCACAGCTGGATTCTAGACTGAAAGATAAGGGAACTCAATGGCGGGAGAAAGATCTAACCCTTTGTACATAAGCTTTACCGATAAAACTTTGTCCTTGACATCCTTCAAAAGTAACTTATTCTCACCCGAGGAGTTTAAATTTTGTTTGTGGAGAGTTAACATGAATCTTTCCATTGTGGATGCTATATGAAAAAATGACTCAAATAGTGCCAGAAACGAAGAACCCATTTCAAATAAATGAGTAAATTCTGCATGAGGTTTCAGGAAATTGTTAACCTTGCTCACGATATCTAGCTAAGATGCCGTTGTGTGCCCTCTCCTTTTTGTTTAGGCTTGTGGTCTTCCCTGTATACACCCTGTATATGTTTGGGGTTGTGCTTTTAGGCTTATTTTTATTGAATTGCTCCTTTTGCCTATAAAAAAAATCTAGCAGAGATGCCTCCTAAGTAGATTTTTTGATCAAATCTTGAAAAGATTCTTAGTGCATCATGTTGATTTTAAAAAGGCTCGTACTCACCTGAAAGAATGAGAGACATGAGCCACTTGTCTAACTCTTACCCTCACCCTGAATCCTTAGTATTGGAAAACCAGATGACATGGGTGCAAGCTCTGGTTTCTCCTCCATCATTTCAATCACCACTGCCTGAAGATCCTCAATTGACATGAGTATATCCAAGATATCCTAAGGTATCCTTTCAAGATGTTTACAATGTTGAATTAGCAGCTCTTCATGTCGTTCAAACTCATGGTTGCCTACCTTGTCTAGGTAATTACACATGCTAATTGCATACTTAATTCACAAAATATTGAAGGAACGGAGAAAAAAGGAATATGGAGGGGAACCAGGGGTTGCGAATGAGTTATGATATAGTGATTTTGCAAAGCGTTTTGGATCCAAATCCTCTTGCCCCTCATTAATCTCTTTGAGGACGAAAAGACTCCAATTAAATAAACTTTCTCCAATTCAAAGCTTTTTGGATCCAAATCCTCTTTCCTCATTAATCTCTTCAATTACGAAAAGACTCCAATTAAATAAACTTTCTCCAATTCAAAGCTTTTTACAAGAATTCATACAAAAGCTTACAACCCTAGTTTCCTAAAGCACCAAAAGACAATCCAGTTTCTCTATTCCTAGTAACATATAAGAACATCTAGCATAACAATAGAAACTTCTAAGATTCTCTAACCCTAATAAAAGAAAATAACAAAACGGTTGGTCAGGATTTATATTAATAGGAGGACACTAACCAAACAGGAAAATTCAAATCATAATCAATTATTACTACCCAGGGAAGAAAACCCATATACAATGCCGCAAATTTGGAAAAATTATACATCAAAATCACTCCTTAAATAAAAACCTCACTCTTTATTGAAATCAGCACAGATTTTAGAATCAATGGATAATTCAAGCAAAACAAGCAAACCAACCCCCCAAAACTGTATTATGCCGATTCAAAGATGGGTCTCAAAGTTCAGAAATGAGTGAATTATATCTAAGAAAACCAGGAGCAGTTAAGAAATCAGTGAAAAAAACAAGCACTGAATTAAACACAAATCCATCCAGAGAGTTGAGAGTTGGTACAAGGTGATGTGACATGAATATAGGATTCTCCATAAGCCATGAAGTTATAAGATGATGTCCTGTTTAACAGATTTTTTTCTTCTACGGTATAAGGATTAAAATGTTTTGATCCCAGAAACTGATAGGCGAGATGTCAGTTCTACTAAAGAAACAAAAGGGACTTAATAACATTATAATCGATTGGACATATTTGTAATAATCGAACTAATCTATAACAAATCAATACAATGGAACAACTAAATAGCTAAAATATTGAAGGGGAAACAAGTTTGACATGAAGGATGTGTTTGGTTCATAATTTTCATATGTTTGGTTGCTTCAAAAAAGTCTCCAAAAAAACAACAAATATAAATAAAGTTTATTTGCAAAATTACATATTTTAAAATTATTTATTCTAAGTGACATGAACAGAGTGTTAATCGACTACCTACAATGAAATGCACTCGTTTATAACACATACAAATCCATATACACATCCACACCGACACACATAAGAGAGAATTTCTGACAAGAATGGGGTGTGTGCAAGAGAAAGACTTACAAACAAACAAATTGCGTGTTTCTAATCCATAAACATAGCAGACTTCTATGATCAATAACCAGAAGAAACAACTAGTGGCGAACAAAAAGTTGCAAAAATATCTCTGTATGACAATCAGAGAGGAAACGATAAATATGATTTGAAAAACCACAATCTTTTTAGAAGAGGAAAAAAGAAGAAAAGAAGATGAAATCAAACCTGAAATGTGATAACCCGTAATTATTTTGAAAAAATACAATTATTTAAAATTAAAGTAAGGGTATAAGGGTAATTCTCTTAAGAAACCTTACGTATAAATATAAAAAAAAATATTATTAATAAACCATTTTTATGTTCTCTCCATAGCTTCTCTTGATTGTAGAACCATGAGAAACCTAAATCGTCTGATTTACGGTTTGAAGAATTGATTTCAAGAGGTAAAATTTTTTCCTAGATCTTATTAGAGTGAATAAAAAAAAAATGTTTTCGTTCTTCCCTAAAAAGTTGTTTTCTTGTTAATAGAATCCTGAAAAACTTAGAATGTCAGATTTAAGGTTGAAAAGGTAATTCAAAAAGTAAGATCAAACTTATTTTATTTTTCTAGATTTATTTGATATAGATTCTTTAAATTTTTTTCAATTTAGATCAACATTGAAGAAGTCGGATTTAGATTACACTCTCGTTCTTTAAAAATAAAATAAAATAAGGATTGGTGGGATCATACTGAATTGCTTTGAGTATGAGAATGAAAAAGTAAAAGAAAAAAAAGTAGAAATCTACTAGAAAAAAAAATAGAAGAAAAAAAGTGTTAGCAATAGGCTATGAGATTCTGAATGAAAATAAAATAAAAATCAAATAAAGGAAGTAGGGGAATATGTAATTTGAGCTTGTGAATAAAAAAAAAAAAGTAGGGAACCATTAAACCAAAAAAAAAAAAAGAGTAGGGGATCAAAATAAAATCCACATAATTTTGATTGGAGTATTTGAAAAGAAAAAAGAGTTATGTGGTAAAAAACCAAAATAATATGGTGCGGTTGATATCATTAAATATATATACAAAATTATTAGGCTTAAAACCCTTCTTAAAGTAGGCATTGAAAACCTAGGTATTTTATACCTAAAAACACTGGTCGGCTCGCCCGATCAAGCAAGCTCGCCAGCCTCCTGCCTCGGCCGCCTATAAGCCCGTTAGGACCAGTCAATGGGCCTGGCCTGACTAAATTTTGCCTACACAAAATCCCACGGCGTGACCTGACTGACCTCGACGGCCTGTGTCGACGATCGCCTGACGCCTGGGAATCTGGCGGCCCAACGGGCCTGCAGTGGTGGACTGGCGTGCCTGTAGTGGAGGGTCCGACGGTCTACGCAGGAGCCCGATGGGCCCAGTGGCGGGCCCGGTCGGGCCCCCTGCCGGCCCCTCTTCCTCCTTTCCTCCTCCTTCCCCGCCCCCATGCCCCTCCTCTTCCCCCCTGCCCCTCCTCTTCCCCTGCAGAGGTGTCCAATGGGCCGTGCCGCCCGGTTTGGCATGTGGGCCGCCTAATATATTGCAAGACGTGGCGGCCGGGGCTCCTACATTGTAGTGGGTCTGGCCGCACGACACCCGTGAGCGCCGTGTCGCGCCTAAGGAAATGGCCCATCGCGGTTACCATGGCGCTTCATCGCCGCCTGCTAGCCCATCGCTGCCCCATCGCTAAGCAATTTACGCAAGCAAACCCATAAGCGCCCCATCATGCTACCCCATCGTACAACCCACGCGCTGCCCCATCGCTTCAATAAAATTATTCACTGCTACTTTTTCTTTATCAAATGTCTAAATGCCTTCCAACAACTATATAACTGGCTAATTTTTAGAGGCAAAAAGTGTAACTCAACAATGGTCTTTATATATTTTATATCAAATGCCTATAATACCCCTCATAACAATTATATAATCCGCTTACTTTTATGAGAATAAGTCAACAACTATTTTTTTAAAATATTTGTATATCCAATACCTAAAATAATTTCTCTCATCAACTATAAACTAGGCTTACTTTAAGGGTAAATATGTAATCGATCTTTCATCGATTTCCTATAAATAATTCCTCATTTTAATTCTTTTTCACCAAATTCTCTGTTCCTTCATCTCTCTGCACATTGTTTACTATTTCCTCAAGTTCTATTTCATCAATTTACAAGTGCTCAAATTCAAGAATTCAAATTACTTACTCTCCACAAGCTGCATCAATTACAAGTTTTGTAAGGATCTCTACAAGTTCTAACTATCACAAGTGCTGGGATAAGATTTATATTTCTTAGCTTATTTTTCTTTTTTAAATTCCTCTATATATTTATTTAGTATTTCTTTCTTATTTTTTTTCAAAATTAAAAATGAATCCCTCGTTACTAGATGTCAAAACCTTAATTTCGTGATTACGAACGCGGTTAATTTAATCCATTCGAATATGAGGAGAATCTCACCCCACTAGTAATCCTCAACTGCCCTTCTTCTAATTCCGAACATGTAGGGGAAAAACCTAGAGTTAGTAAACGCACTTCTTTAGTTTGGAATCGTTTTACTATAATAAATAAAGAAAATTCAAAAGGAGAGGTAGAAAATGTAGCACAATGCAAATATTGTAAAAAAATATATAGTTGTAAAGCTAGTAGGCACCGGTCATCTTAGAAGACATGCCGAACAATGTACCAAAAAAACATGGTGCATTAGACCCTAAGCAATCTCAAATAAGTCAAAGTGGATCTTCGTCAATGAAACCTTTTATGTATAATCATGAACGTATAAGAGAAAATTTTGGTAAAGTTGTAGCTAGTATGAATCTTCCTTGGGATTTACCCAAGATCCTAGAGTTTTAGATCTAATGGGAAGATTTACAACCGCCCTTAAAGAATTCCTAAGACTACTATTCGTAATGATATAATAAAATTATAAAATAAAAACAAATAATAGTTGAAGAATTAACTAATTATAATGGTGTTTTATCTGTGACTTCTGATATATGGACTAGTTGCAAAGATGATCCTTATGCATGTGTAACATCACATTATATAGATTCGAATTGGGAATTACACAAAAAGGTATTAGGTTTTCGTCTTATATGTCATCCTCATGATGTGCCTAACATATATGAATGTATAGCAAGTGTTTTTAAAGAGTATGACATAGTTAATAAAATTTTTAGTATTACATTTGATAATGCTTCAAATAATACTAGTGCAATAGATTTATTTGTAAAAACAATTAGAACGGGTCCACAAAAAGAGATGTTTCATGTGAGATGTGTTTGTCATATAATTAATTTAATAGTTCAAGATGGTTTAAAATTAATATCTCCCTCAATAGCCGCTTATTCAATTTAGTTTAAAATTTATTCATAAGCAGATAAAGAAAATAAAAATAAAGAATTTTAGTGATTTATACAAATCCCAAGGCTTGAAGCCTAAAAATTTCATCGTGATGTCCTCATCGTTGGAATTCCTACATACCTAATGTTAAAATCTTGTCAAACATATGAAATGTAATATCGATTTTGTCACTAAATAGGTGAAATTAAAATAAGTTCAAATGATTGGGAAATAGGTTTACAATTTGTACATTTTTTAAAGGTTTTATGAAGCAAATTCAATACGTGTTCTCGTCAGATACACACACCCACATCTTGCATAGCACTTAGATATATTTGCAACATAAGTGATTTGCTTAAAAAATATAGAGATAACCTTTTTTTTTTCTGAAATATGTGAAAAAAGATGGAAACAACAATTTTGAAATATTGGAAGACTATTCCACCACTTTTTTCATTAGCTGCTTGTATGGATCAAAGAGTTAAAGTTGAAGGTGTAGAAAACATTTTAAATTACATAGCTTGTTGTATGAACTAAATCACACGAACTGCAGAATACATATATGAACAATTAAACAAATTTATATAAATATTACCAAAATAAATATGACAGTGCCTCTTCAAATGTTACAACTTCATCTACATTTGGAAATGATCATTTTTTTTATGCAATTAGCAAAGGGAAAACAACAAATTGGTCCTTCAAGTAGGTCTGATCTTTCAAAATATTTAGACACTGCCATCGCTCATACTTATCACCGAATGAAATGAAACATTTTGATATTTTGAAATGGTGGAAATCTCATGAATCCACTTCTTCCCGTACTATCTAAAATGGCACGTGATCTACTAACCCCACCTGCTCACTGTGAGTACTCCGAATCTACTTTTTCTATTGCGCGAAATATATTTGGAGAAAGAATATAAGACTTTCGACGAGATGCTTGAAACTTTAACATGTTTGAAGGATTGGGAAGATGAACGCTTTAGACTTCAAGAGGAAGATGATTACAGAATAACGCCGAGGTTGGGATATAATGGATCTCAACTCGTAACAAGCTTGATTTTGAGATTGGTTGATACTAAAGATAAATAAGTTTTAGCATGAAGACAAAATTTTCAAAATTTTATGTTATATGTTTATTTTAGATTTATGAGATGTAATTTATTTTTAAAAGTGAGTCATGCATGTGATTGATAGTTTGCAGGTGCCAACCTAACTGGATGCGCTCAAACTATAAAATGATGCAATTTCACTTTTTGTTCTCATTATTTTTCATGTAAATTGTTGAAATATTGAATAAAATAGTCATTACTTTTATTTTTATATTCCAATATTTTAAATTTATTTGTTATTTCATTTAAATACAAATTAAAAGTATATATTTATGACTTAATAATAAAAACTAATATTTAGTGTAATGAAAAATAAAATATATTTACTTAGAAATTAATATTTTTTGAAAAAATAGGAGCCCACTATCATAGCCCACGGCCATTGGCACTGCCCACTTGCACGACCAACTAGCACGACCAACTAGCACGACACGGCACCCAAGACTCCACACCTAATAATCCACTCTGCCATGGGCCGTGCCGGGCCACCTATTTTTTTCTTAGGTCGGGTGACGCATCGTAAAGATCGACCCAAATCCTTCATCGGGTCGGGCACGCCCAAAGACGCACGCGCATGGCCCGCCAAAAAAACATGACGTGCTGGCCCGACACAACCCATTGGACACCTCTAGCCCCTACCCCTCCTCTTCCCCGGCCCCCCCTTCCCCGGCCCCCCAACTGTCATATGACCGTTGGCTACTCCCCAACCCTCCCTTCCCCTTGCAACGGTCACATGACCGTTGCACACCTCTTTTTGTTTTTTTTTTTTTTCACTTTTTTTTTCTCTATAAATACTCCACAAATTATCTTAATTTTTCATCAACTATCTCTTAATTTTTCATGCTATCTCCAAATTCACTTCATTTTCACAATTTGCTCTCATATTCTTTAATACTTCATTTTCTTCAATTGTTCTTCATATTACATGATATTATTGGTGGTGCAAATCAAGCATTGGTGACTCTAATAGTTCTGATTTTAAAGAATTTCATTCGATATTCCAATTCGAGTAATATTTCTCCACCCTCTATTTTTCTTATTTGTTACATTTTATTTTGATTCATTATTTTATTTTTTTAGTATAATATTTTATTAATAATTTTAATATGGATAGTGCATGTGCATCTTCTTCTAGTCCATGTGCATCATTAAGCAAAAAACTTAGTTCAAATATATGGAATTTTTTTTGATATAATAGAAATAATTTTAGAAAAATAATAAAAGAAATAAAAGCAAATGTGAAATTTGTAAAGAACTTAATATGATCAAATTCGGGCACAAGTCATTTAAAAAGACACAATGAACAATGTAAAATAAGCATAATGTAGATATTAGAAATTATATGCAATTATGTAAAGATGAACGCAAATTTAAACACATTTTCTACGATGAATTGTCATCGAATAATGATCGACATATGATTGAAGAGCTCGGAACAACCTTTACTTATGATAAACCGATGATTATTTAGAAACAATCTAAACATTGATTAACTTCTCAATTCAAAGGTTATCCGAAATACTATTAAAAGAGATATTATGAAAAAATTTCAAACATAACGAGAAAATTTAAAACAATATTTTGCAAATTTTGAAGGAAAAATTTGTTTAACATCTGATATTTGGACATGTTTAATGCATAAAGCGCTTTTACGACATCGCTCATTATATAGATAGAATGCATGTTAAATGTTAATAATTTCATTTAAAACAATAAATACTCCACATAATGGTAAAAATATAGCAACTTTAATAAATGATGAAATTATAGATTTAGGTATTCATGATAAAATATTTACAATAATATTAGATAATGCTTCAAATAATGATGTAGCAATACAAAGATTAAAAAGATTTTGGCAAATAAACGATGATCATGCAAAATTATTTCACAAAGACGTTGTTGTGCACATATTTTAAATTTGATTGTAAAAGATGATTAAAAACAAGTTGATAGCAATAGAAAAAATTAGAGACATTGCATATAATATTAATTGTTCCTACAAAACATGAATTATTTTTGATTGTTGCAAAATTGCAAATATGAAAAGAAAATATAAGTTTAGACATACCAACTAAATGGAATTCTACTTTATAAACTTTACAAAATATTACAAAATATAAAAGTAGTACAATTATACGAAATGCAATTTATCTAATAATAATATTGATGTAGATGTCGACGATTAAATGACATGATGTACATTATTGCGAATCTTCTACTTGTAGATATTTTTGAAATTTTTATACTTCAACAAATATTTTTTAGCGTGGTATTATCCAACTTCACATCGGTCATTATGCAAATAACTAAGATTTATATGGTATTTCAAAATTATTTAAGTTATGAAATTTTAATGATACAATTTTTGCAATGATAGAAAATTAAAAATATTAGGGAGAACACCTTTTAATTTATTATATTGGTTTAATTGTGGACCCTAGATTAAAATTTGATGTTTTACATGAATGGTTGCCATTATTTTACAATGAAGATCAAATAAAAATTGGAAGAAATTAAAAATGAAGTAAATTTATTATATATTTTATATAATATTTATAAAGAAAAATATGGTAATAATATTAGTTTGATAAAATCATCATCCACGACAAACTCCTCATATTTTTATAAAAGCCTTTTAGAAATGTTCAAAAGTAGAAAAAATGCAACAACTAGTTCTCCAAATAATACAACATATATAGATAGATATCTCAGTGTAGAAACAATTCCTTTTGAAGATAATGAAGATTTTGATATTTTAATCACTGGGAAAACAACAAAATTAAATAATTCTGTTATCTATTATTAACGTGATGTATATTAACCATGTATAAGAAAGACAAACAGACTAAGTCGCTTAGTGCAAGTGGAAGAGTGGTTAGCTAAAAAGAGACAGAATTGGTCACCCCGTTAATCGAAGCAAAGAGGTATGTTTAAAAGATTGGAGTTTAGTTGCTGAGATCGCATGATCATGTCTCTATAGTCGAACTAGTGGTCGATACAGAGAACTTAAAAATATCAAGACATGAATGGATCAAAGATAGTTCCCCTTCACCAAAAAATAATGACTAAAATATTTTATTTAAACGATATCGTATTTTATTTTCCACAATAAAAGACAACGATTGACAAATAAGATACAACCTAGTTGGGATGTACTTATTTTGTAGTGATAAACTTACATATTTATAAATGTAATTATATTTGATTAATAAAATTTAAAATGATGTATTTTTTTATTTTGAATTGTTTTAAACTTACTTTTATTTAACTAATACAATTTAATAAAAAACCTACAATAAGTGGCTAGCTTTAGGCGGGGCTTTTAAGGCTCTTTAGATGGGCATCTCAAGTGCCTATAAACGCCAGCGCTTCTAAACGGCTGGGCGGCCCCAAAGGCTTCAAGGCTCGGGCGGCCTCGGCGGGCCTTCCTGCGCTTCTGCGCTGCCTTGAAAATTACGACTTACGCCGCCACGGCCTGCCGCCCGAATGAGCTGGTCTCTGTACTCGCCTTTAACAAAGCTTGGGCCTTCGGGCTTCAATACTAAAGCCCATCGGGTCGAATGGGGCCCAAAGCTTCGCGCCTCGCCTTTGGAGATCACTATTTATACCTAGGAAAATCAATTCATGATAGATGCTTTAAAAAAAAAGAATAGTGTTAGATATACAAAATTTGTTTTAGAAAAAAAAAAAAACAAATATTTGAGGATAATTTTTGAAAGATAATATCTAAAGTTTTATAAATATATGTATTTGATAAGTATTTGAAGATATATGTATTTTGTCAAGTAAATATTTTATTAAAAATTGAGAAATTATTTAGATAAGGAAAATGATTGGAGTAATTATTAATAATAGTTGTTATCAAGTATAATAATTATTAGGTAATAAGACTGAGATGATTATTGGGTAATAATATAATATATAAAATAGTATTAAAAATGTTTTTTCTAGTAAAATATTTAGTTTATATTAAGAGTAAAAAAATAAATTAATGAAATATGATCTGAAAGAAATATGAGTTTTATAAAAATTTTAAAAACTACCTAATTTAAATGGTTATCATTTGAAAAGTTTCCAATATGTTTGAGGTAAACAAAAAAATCACATTGATAGAATTAAATCACAAATTTTATAAAATATTTAGAAACCCATTAACTTTTATTATTATGGATTAAAAAATTAACAATAATATCCTTGTTAAGAATATCAAATTATGAAGGTTTTAAGAAAATACAATGATGATAGTTTCTTCCTTATTATTTTAGAGAAGTATTTATTATATGAAATTTTTTATTTAGTTATTTCCAAAGCTTTTGAGTACTCATTTGAGGTAAGAGATATTAATACAACTTTGGTAAAGAAAATATTTTATAATGCTTGCATAAAGATGATCATATGCATTTTTAAAAAATATATTTATTTGCCTTTTATGTAATTTGAATGAGAAAGTTTGATTTGTTTTATTCCTTGATTAACTATGGATCAAATATATTTTGCATGGAAGTGTTTTTGAGATTACATATGCATGAAAAGAAAATGTAGAGCATGGTCAGAGCTTGAATATTCAGATGAAATATTTGACTTTGTTAGTTCGATCATGTCAATGGTAATAATAAATACATTATTTACCATTGTTAACGAATAATCGACATTTACATTCCTAGAATAATCAATGATTCGAACCCCAACCTCTAGGGGTTTCGATTAGAGGTTACAAGATAGTAAAGGCTTGCTTCGTCCATCTTAAACGACACTCATTGCACCACCATTTAAAAGTCCCATACACGGACACCATTTACATTCGTTTCCACCAAAGAAAAAATATATTCAAATGATTTTATTTCGACTTTGATATGAAAGTATTTGAATTGAATTTTGATATTAAATCGTTGTGATCACATTCGATATGAAACTCCATTTGAAATGGATTTGAGAATGTTTTGGAAGAAATTTTAATGTTGCACCTCTATTTTTGAATCAAAGTTTAATTTAAACATATCTTATTCATATACTATAGAAACTTTCGATCCAGCGAAATTATATTAAGATTTTATTGAGCTTTAAGCTCACTCCTATGCGTTGACATATTTGTGTACTTTTAGTTTCCGCTTATGAAACAAGACTAAGCAGTGATAATACATCATTAAGATTTGATTGGGAACTTTATGTTGGATCACTGAACTAATAAGCCACGTTAGCGCGAAATGTTAGGGTTTTGAAAGTTAATTAAGAAAGCTCATTTTGGATAATAACATCTGCTTTTTATATTAAGACAGTTTCTGGATTTTCGGAACTCTAAATATTGTTATAATACGAATATACGATTCATAATCGAGATTTTGATATTTAGAAATAATTGTTTTGTCAAAGATGAAAACTCGACCCGGTAATTTGGCGAATTTAAAAAGTTGCTGATTTACTTTCATCAGAGTTTTGCACGGACAAATCCGCCATGCTTAGCGCATCGCTTCACACTTCAACCTTCAAGATGAAGCGATCGGCGCTGCTGAATCGACGCCATACCCTTAAGATGAGTTTCGGGACGTGACATGAAAACCTCCAAAATCTCTGCCAAACTTAAATCCGAAACCTAGAGAATCAGATTAAAATCCAGAAAACCAGGGAATGGAAAAAAAAATTCCTTTCGAGATTTGCACCGGCAACGGTGATGGACGACAGGGCTCTCTCAGTGGCTTCAGCATTCGAAAGAGGGTGGGAGAGGCTTTCGTTATATACGGGCTTCACGGTTATGGGAAAGCCCAACGGACTGCGTCTATTGGGCCATTAAATGGTAGCGGCCCACTAATCCTATGGCTCTGTGACAAAGCCGGATTCTCAAGTTTTGCCAACGTGGCTCTGTAAAAGTCCTCCACGTGTCACAGAGATATGATTGTTATGAAGAACATCAGCGTTGAAACCAGACAGACAAAAAGAACTCGGGAAAATCTCGGGAAAGAAAGAAAATACGGTGATTTGGAGGAAATGTCGCAATAAAGATTCCTCAAAACCCTACCTTTCTCATTTATTCTATCTCTGTCCCCAAGTGGAAGCTTTGTCAATAAGC
Organism: Tetrastigma voinierianum; assembly: GCA_016808115.1. Lineage (NCBI taxonomy): Eukaryota > Viridiplantae > Streptophyta > Magnoliopsida > Vitales > Vitaceae > Tetrastigma > Tetrastigma voinierianum. The sequence continues at coordinate 610,799 of JAEQBH010000891.1, read as the reverse complement.
TATTTCCTTTTTCAATTTTTTTAATCAATTATTTCTCTTCAATTTCTTTCCTCCATGTTTTTTCGAATTTTCGGTGTAAAAGGATGAGATCGCCACCGAAAAGCTTCCCAAGTTTATGCCTTTTGCTTCTGAAATAAGTTTTTAAAGACGTTAATCTAATCGACGTAACGCGCTTAAAATTATCGTACCGACCACGCTCCGAACGCCTAATTCCCTTACAAAAATAAGAAGCAAAAAGATCAGCGGAGTTTGCCCGTCGCCTCTCCGACGCTCAGTTTCGGCTTCTTTCCACAAGAGTAAAATCAACTACTTATAATTAATTTCACAGATACCTTTCACCGACGCGACGAAGTATTTATAATGGGCGATCATGATCACTTTCCTAATTTGACGACGATACGATATTTCTTCCTATCAGCGACATGAATTTTTCTTTCCTTATCGTGAAACCGACTAATAAGTGATAATCAATTTTCGCACAATTAGAAAACATCATACTTTTTAATTGGTGGAGATCGGGTATTCTTCTCATCACAAATTCTTCTGATTATACTACCGCCCATTCAATGAGAATCGACCCTCGTTTTGGGCTTGTGTTTGGGGGATGTTATCAAGGGCCAAGCACTGGTACTGGGCTTGCTTCTTAGTCTCTTCTTAATCCTCGACATTCGTATCGCGGCTCGTCTACGCTGGGCTATTATTTTAATCCGATCACGCTTCCTACGGACTAAAGCGACGTGAGGCAAGGCCGTAATTATTTCTGACGTGTGACTTCCACGCATACTCAGAGGGTTTGATTAGGCTTTGTTACCATTCAACGCCTTGTGATAATGATGACTTCTGGAGCAAGGCTTATTTCTACAGGGTTTAGCTTCCTTTAAAACTTCCTCGACCGCTTGCACCTTGCTCCCCTCGTTTCAAGTCTTTCGGGGCCTCCGTAGTCTCAGCTTCTTTTCTCGAATCTTGGTCCGACCGCTGTTCAATCGCTTTGGTGGTCCCCGATATCTCGCTTAGGCTGGTGTCTCCCATCCCGGGCTTCCGCTGGCACGCCTTTCTTTCCTCCTTTCATTTCTTTTCGGGTTCGGTCTCAGATGTTCTAGGACTTGCTTCACGGTTCTGTGATTTTCTTCGATTTCCTTTTTCTCGCTTGCCCTACATATCTCCATGGGTCCCTGGCCGTTTCTTAGTCTTGCAAAGATAGGAGTAATCCTATCGAGGCTGCCTTTTGTCTGGGGCTGACGGTGGTGAGTCCGACAGCCAGCGTGGTGGTTCACCGGGTTGCCTCAGGGGAACTTCCTTTCCCCTTGGGCAAGGGCAAGGGCAAGGGCAAAATTAATGAAATCCGATATCCTAACGGCTCTAAATATTTGAGGACCGCCATACAGAATGCTGAGGTCGTGGGCCCCAGTCGGGTTGAACCTTTATATGGTGAGATCTCATCGCCCGCATGGGCCCCGTTTGGGATCCGTGCTCTGGTGCCCCGACGCGGTCGACCACCCACGTCAGCCCAAGTGCCCAAGATGGTGCTGAAATCTGGGCTGCTCGAGAATGGCCTCTGCTTCCCTTTGCATCCTTTTATAAAAAGGGTTCTGCAGCATTTCAATGTCCGCCTTCTCACCTCTCCCCAACTTCCTCGTGTCCCGTAGGGTTGTTAGTCATTTTTAAGGATAGAGGCATGGGTGTTCCCAGCACAGCCCTGCTCTTAGACTTCTTCAGCGTAAAGGAGGCCGCTGAAGGCTTTCTTTACATCTCCAAGCGCTCCAGCGCCAAGTTGATTATTTTAGACCTTTCGTCTTCCCACAAGTACTGGAAGGAACGTTATTTCTTTGTCAGTGACCATCATTGGGAGTACAATCCCTTTGGCCGTTTGGACTACTCCCGAACCCCACGGATCTCCTCTTCGCTTGCCTGGGCCCGTTCTTCAAAGGCCATGGGATATTTCTAACATTGCCTGGTCAGGCCTTCGTGTGCTCGACCCGGGACCTCACCCGAAGATCGCCAGTGTGAAGTCCCACTGGGGTTCGCCACACAACCCACAACCTGCAATATTTCCATGGATGCTCTGCAACCCGACACCACTCATGAAAATCGAAAGGTAGCTTCCTTGCACGAGTAGCTCTACCTAAGATACACAACCCGTCCCAACATTTTACACCGATCACACCGAGTCCACATAAGGATAAAAATGAGTAAAATGGCCACTTGGGCCCATACATCAATACTCACAAAATATATCCCAACCAACTATATTACATGGTTCAAGAGTTAATAAATCACTTAATTCAAACACATATATTAAATTTTAAAGTTCTAATACATGTTATACAAAGTAATACCCAAATGCCAATCCGCTTTCTTCTAAAACACGGCTCTGAGTTGAAGTCATCCTCCAGAGAACCCCCGCATTCGAAATAGTGATCTCAACAAGGCGGAGCAATGCCCAAGAGTGATACCTCCTACATGGGTTACTCCCCACCTAAGCGCACATGTCATGCATAAATAATCACACCTGGCAAAGTACATGATCCTACTTGAATGTCTACACGAATTAATCCCATGTCTCGAGTCCTCACCGACTTCACACATGCCAAGCCAAATGCGCGAGCAGTAAATACAGCTTTTCAAACAAAATCCTTTGTTCTTGAAAACACATTACCGAATTTCGCAGAACATATTGGACTACTCCTCCGGTGAATCGTTGGATAATTTTTCCTAACAATCATGGGTCCGCTCCGGCGGAACCGCAAGGGTGTGTGCGTAAAAGTAGTGTGGTGTGTGTGTGTGGGTGTGTGTGTGTGTGCAGGTGGTGGGGTGGGTGGGTGGGTGGTGGTGGGTGTGGTGGGTGGAAGGCGCAAAGTGTGCAAGGCAAGGGTGTGGGTAAAAAAAGTGTGTGTGTGGGGGTGGGTGGGTGTGGGTGTGTGGAGGTGTGGGTGTGAAGTGTGTGGACCACTCAGTAAAGCTTCAAAATCTTCCTTGAAATTTCTTTCACAATCGTTTTCACTTTTCTTTTCATTTTCATGTCATGAACTCACACCTATCGTTCTAGGGTGCCCCAGTGCATATGGAATGCATTATGCCAATTCCAAACAATTCATGCTAATATATTTACATGCATATATTAACACAATTAATTCACATAAATCATGTTATTCAATTTACAACAATAACACAAAATTAAATTTCTCACATGAATTAATTAACCAATCAAGCAATTCATTTTGAATCACCCAAACCACAATAAAATCATACAACAATCACGGAACAAAGGAAACCTCCGTCACGCTCATGGCTTAGGCTAATGCATATTTCTTCACTGCTCAAAGATTTTGAAACCGATAACACGGCCTTCCAAGCCAACAAATCCTATCCATAAATGGCTCTACCAAAGTTAATAAACCAACGAGGAAAAAGATCCCTTACCTCTTGGATTTTTCAAACTCCACAAAATCTGGTACACGCGTAGCACTCGCCAGAACAACTTCTTGCTCTTAAGCTTCGACGAGAACCGACGGTCCGAACGCCGAGAAATCTAGAGAGAAGTCACTTTCTCTCTCTAAAAACTGAAACACACCCTCACTGCACGATTTGTTCTTCAAATTGAAGAAGAAAACTAATCCTCTTTTGTTTTATTCATTTAAACTTTCCAAAAATTCCATCATTATCCCTTAGTTTGGATTTTTGACACATGGCTTAATCTAAGCCATTCATTTCCATCATCTCTCTAATCATGCAACATTTGCCATGGGTGTTATTACGTAGGTGACTTTGTCACATCACATGTCTTTCTACGCGCTTTTATGGCACCCGACACCCGGTGTCTCGAAAAACGTGAAATTTTGACTGTCTTCGAAATTCGACGAAATTCAACGTGATAGCTAGATTTCGCGAGACGATTCCAACGGTGAAGTCCGTTTCGTCATCCGATATATAGAAAAATTAATATTTTGACCAAAATTAACATTTTACCATTTTTCAGAAAATTAGAATTTTCTCGGGTTTTACACGAAGAGGTGAAGCGGAAGCTAGTCAAGTGCGCCCCACGTGCCTATTCCGAGCTTATCAGGTCAGATATCCCTAGACCGTCTGGTGCGAGGCCCGCCCGTCTTCCTTTTCTAAGACCCTCTCCCTTGTCCGTCATGAAGCCTTCTTTGCCGCCTGTCTCCAAGTTCTCTTCATCTTCTGTTTTGGAGCCTTTTGGCGAGAAGCCTACTCGGGGGGAGCTTCGGGCTTGCTTGGAGGTGTTGGCCAAGAAAAAAAGGAGCGTGAAGCGGAAACCTCAGCCTTCCCCTGAGGGTTGCCCCCCTGCTCGGAGTAAGATTTTAAAGGTGGGGGCCTCTTCTTCGCCTTCATCCGCTGTCAGAGAGGGAAGCCCTTCGGGGGTGGGGTGGGGTGGGGTGACTGATCCCCCTTGGAGGTTCTCCCTATTTCGGTTTGGAGTCCCACGTCACAGGGCGCCGCACCCCTTCCTACCATGCCTGACGAGCTACGAGGACTCACTGGTGCAGGGGGTGAGACTCTCCGCTTCTCATGTGGAGCTTTGCCGCCGAGGTCAAGCTTTCCTCCATCCTCTCGTGATCTCGACCTAGGGAAGGTGGAGCCCGTCCGCTGAGGAGGCTCACTTCCGCTTCAAGGAACCGCTTCGTACGTCCTGTGGCCTCCATCGCTCCTTTCTTCTTGTTTCCGCGCTTGTTGACTTCCCATTTTTCTCGGTCCTTTGGCTCCAAGTGGCTGGCACGCGAAAGGTCTGGCAAGGAGGGTCAGCCTTACCGAGGGCTCTGCCAGGGCGGAGAAAGGTTATAAGGCTAAGGTTTCTTCCCCGACCTCCGAGAGGGCCGACCTTCGAGCCTAGATAAGGGACCTGACTGAGGAGTTGGTGAAGCATAGGTCTGACCTGAAGCATGCTTCGATGGCGAGGATGCAAGCTGAGGATAGAGAAAAGAAGGTTCGGAAGGACGTGAAGGTCGTCAAAGACTCCAGCCGCTACCGCCGTAGAGGAGCTGCAAGCCATCAAGGGTGACCCAGCCAAAATGACTACGCTGGACGGTTCAAGAGGCTCTAAGCGTGGAAACTCCGTGGAACGCTTGACGGAGGAGCTCGGCAAGCTTCGAATGGACCTTGAGAGGCAGGAGGCTTTGGCTAGCCGGAGAGGAGAAGTGATAGCGGAGCTCAAAGATGAGGCCTGCACTCAATGGGCTTCCGGGTGGCTTGCCTTCCAACGTCGGGCTTCCCGAGCTTTCCCAGACCTAGAGTTCAATATCTAGCTTTTTGATGAGGAGGTAGAAGGATCTGTTTCCGAAGGCTGAGGTTGACGCGGGCGCCGAGTTGCTTTCGGGGGCCCTTGATCGTGCTCCCCTGCTTGGTGATCTTCGGGTTCCTCCGGAGGCCAGCTCCTCTGCATCGCTCGTTGGGGCTCTGCCTTTTGACTCTTCTACTTCCGCAAGTCGAGGCCCGACTTCAAGCTCCTAGACTTTTTATTTTAACCTTGCTATATCCTGGCGTGGAGCTTGGGATTTTTGTATTGCTTTTGATCTTAACTTTTCATTGATATACAAAGATTCATCCATTAATTTTATCGCTCCTTTTATTGTTTTGCCGATTGAGCTGCTTGGCTTCTTGGCTACGAGGCCCTCCTTTAGTAATTTTGCTCTGTAATCTGAGCTACTGGGCTCCTGAGCTACATGGCTCTGTGACTACTTGGCATTCCTTGAGTAGTTATGCTTTGTAATTTGAGCTACTGGGCTCCTGAGCTACATGGCTTCATGGCTCTTTGGCCTTCCTTGAGCAGTTATGCTCTACAATCTGAGCTACTAGGCTCCCGAAGCCGCGCGGCTCCAGGGGCTCTCGCCCTCCTTGAGCAAAGATGCCTGCAACTGAGCTACCAGCTCCCGAGCTACATGGCTCCATGGCTACTGGGCCTCCCGAGCGCTATGCTCAACCAGCCACCGGGCCTTGAGCCACATGGCCCGTGGCTCTCGCTCCTCGGCGCTTACGCCCGTAATCCGAGCTACCGAGCTACACGACCGCGTGGCTCGCTTCCGGCGCTACTCGCAACTGAGCTACCGGGTCTTCTAAGCCATGGCCTTTAAGCTACTGCCTCTCGAGCAGCTACGCCCCGCACAGAGCCACTCGGGCTCCTAAGCCACATGGCTCCGTGATCTTCGCCTCCTCGCGCTATGCTCTACAACAGCCATTTGCTCCCGGGCCTACATGCATCCGTGGCTTACTTCGCCTCCTTTGAGCGCTTATGCCCCGCAATATGAGATACCGGGCTGGCCAGATCCATGGCCCGTGGCTACTCGGGCTCCTCGAGCAAGCAGGCCCCGCAATCCGAAGCACTGGCCCCCGAGCTACATGGCTTCGTGGCTTTTTGGCCTTCCTTGAGCAGTTATGCTCTATAATATGAGCTACTGGGCTCCTGAGCTACATGGCTCCGTGGCCCTTTCGCCTTCTTTCCCTTGGAAAAGTTCGTGCGGTTTTAATGCGGATCTATGGAGAATTGGGACGGATTGTGTGGTTTCCTAAGTGTCTTAGTTTCCTTATAAATAGCTGCCTCTTTGGGTCATACTTGGCTTCCAAACTTCTTCCTTTCTTTGACAGAGTCGGAGTTCGCGCATGGTGAAGCATTAGGGTTTGGTCATCACTGCACGGAGTCTGTCCGGTGATCGTGGGCCGACGTTTGGTTTCGATGGTCTACCACTTGTAGGAGTTGTGTTTTTCCCTAGTTCCTTCCTTATGGGAGTTGTGTTGTTCCCTAGCTATGCCCATTGATGGAACTGTGCTAAGGAACGTATTCGGAGGGAGCGGTGTGCTTCAAAGGGAAAACTTTTAAGTCTGGCTTTCTTTGTCCTTTTTTCTTTCCTCTTTCTTCTTTTTCTTTCCCTCCCCCCTTCTCTTTCTCTTTCCCTTTCTCCTTCTCTTGCTCTTTTTCTTTCTTGTGGTTTTTGCCTTGACCGGGTGTTAGTCGATGTGAAGAATGGCTTTGCTATTTGTAATTTTTGAGATGCAAAGAAAGATTTTGTAACCCTCTGAGGTGATTGTAACCTCCCTGCAATGAAATTTTGTATTTGTATTATGTGACTTTTTCAGAGCTTTTGCCAACCGAGCTCCTTGCTCTTTCTTTTCTTTTTCCTCGTGGGTTTTTTCTTTCTGAGGAGTAGAGAACTGTTTGTGCTGCTTGTCTCTGAGATACTAGGAACGACTTCGTTGAATGTAATTCTCTGTATTTAACTGTCACTCCTTTGACATAAAGAACAATCTTTAGTGAGACATGCGCTTTTTGCGCCTAGACCTTTTCGAGCTGAGCTCCTTGCATTATCATTATAATCTTACTTTTTGATTATCATTATAACTCCCGGCTCAATTCCTCGTCATGTGATCTTTGCCGCTCTTCGTGGTAGTCCTCAATACGCTTTAAGAAAAGACGCTTTTCTTCTAGGAGATCCAGGTTTAGGTGAAGAACCTCTTCGTTGTGTTCGACTCTTGTGAATTCAACTTTCAGGACTTTAATCGACCTCGACAGAGCTACGCTTCCTACAAAGGCCGTGGCGACTTAGGGTTTTCGAAGTGCCGATTTGCCCTCGTAGTTCCGTGTGCCCATAACACCCAGAGCGTATTCCACCCATTTTCCTTTAGATCTTCCAATTTAGCCTTCGGGGCCGCTGCCTTCCTTGAGAGTCCTGGCAGTGACCCCGCTTGCCCATTGACCGCTGATGAGCCGGATGAGTAGTAGTTCTTGGATTCCAAGCTTCTAAGTACGTAAATCCTAACTTAGATTATCGAACTGTTTCCCATTATCAGACACGAGGGTCCTCGAGATCCAAAACCTGCATATTATAGAAAGCTAGATGAAGTTGCGTACCTTCTGAATAGTGATTGTTGCTAAGGGTTCGGCCTCATCCCATTTGGTTTAATAGTCCACGGCCATAATAATGAATTTTGCATCGCCCTTTCCTGAATCGGTGTGGGCCCCACATGTTCAGCCCCATTGCCGAAAAGCAAAATGGTAACCGACACGCTCATAAGGGAGATGAGAGTCCTTGGCATGCTCCTCGACAAGCTTTGCATTTTCTCACCGCCTGGCTGGGCCTTGAGCATTGTGGGCCGCAGTACCCCCGCTCAAGTTTTTTCTGCTAAGGTCCGAAGCCATGTGGTTGCTGCCACATATGGCTTCGTGTACCTCACCGAAAGTATGTGAAGTTGTGCCTTCCTTCCCTACGCACTTAAGAATGGGCGTAGAAGCCTCGCTATAAAGGGTCCCCCGATGAATGGTGAATCTTGCCGACCTTGCTCTGAGTTTGGATGCCTCTTTTGGGTCGCTTGGCAATGTACCTTCCACCAAGTAATCCCATATGGGGTCTATCCAGCTCACTTCGGACATCACAAGGGAGACTTGTAACACCCCGAAATATACCATAACAGTTTTCGAACATGTTTAGGGTATAATAAAAGTAAAAGTATATATATCCGAAATAAATTAAAGATAAAAATAAAATAAGAAATAACTTGGAATTAATACAACAGTTAAGGGTAAATTAATAATTTACCAATGTAGGACCAAAGAGTAATAAAAGAAAGATATTAGAATAAAATAAGGAAGAAAATTGTGGAAGAGACAAGTGGCTTGAAGGAAAGAGTGAGGAAGTTTCTCAATCGGAGCGAAATAAAAGTGATAAGATCAACATGATAAGACCAAAAATAAATATCTCATTCGTCTCGGGAGAAAGGGAGAGCAAAACCCGATAAGAGAGAAGAGAAGAGAAAAGAAGTTAAGAAATAAGAAATGAAAAGCAAGATCACGCGTATTAAACTACTAAATTTTGAGTATGGAATCGAGTATGGGTGTATGGAACTAGGACTATTTATATGTAAACTATGGGTGTATGGAAAAGTATCATGCTCAGACAATAGTATGAGTTTGTATAGTTTCGGTATGTAAAGTATAGATACATGGCTCCGAAACCTCTATCTCGCGTATATTTGTGAAGCCAGAAACTCCCAACCTCATTTATTGTTAGAGTTGAGTTGAGAAAAGTTCTAAGGCTCCTATAGATGTGTTTTGGGAAGGGTCTAATTGCAAGTTGAACCAAGAAAATTCCCTATTTTGATCATATGCAGTAGTCAGACCTTAGAACGGGATTTTGGGTAAGAAATAAAGGGAATTTGGAAGTAAGTCCTTCTGGTAAATTGTAACCACATCAATTAACCCATGTTAGGATTTTAACCCTCACCTGGACCCCTGTAGACCAAGTTATGGTCTTTTTACTTTGAATAGTCTAATGGGCGAGAGGTCAGCCCATAGAGGCCTCAGGCAGCCAGGTCGGCCAGAACTCATGCAATGGGAGGTCAGACTCTCATCCCTGTAGAGGTCAGCAGACCCTCATGCAAGAGGAGGTCAATAGACCATAAGAGAGGTCGCCAGACTCATCCCGTGAGGTCGCAGACTCATCTCCGTAGAGCCTGGGCCGTCCGCCTGTGTCACCACTGGGGATTTTACTACGTATGACCTCCAACTCGAAGGTCATAACTCCTTCTCGTCTGGGAACCCGATTTGGGTGTTCGACTCCCCTATGGAAAGCCCATTGAGTCAAGAATATATTTATATGCCTTGAGGAGGACATTAGATGTCAGGATCGAGGTGTTAGACCGAGCTCGCCCAGCCGCCGCCTCGCTGGGCCAGATTTGATTGCCAGATGACCTCCCAACTCGAAGGTCATTACTCCTTCGTCCAAACTCCGATTCGGGTGTTCTTGGACTCTATGGAAATCCCATTGAGTCAAAAATACATTCATATGCCTGAGGAGGATATTAGGTGTCAGACCGAGGTGTTAGACGAGCTCGTCTGCGCCGCCGCCTGTCGCCAGGATTGACCACGCATGACCTCCAACTTCGGAAGGTCATAACTCCTTCGTCCGAACTCCGATTCGGGTGTTCTTGGACTCTATGGAAAGCCCACTGAGTCAAGAATACATTCATATTACTGAAGAGGATATTATGTGTCAGACTGAGGTGTTAGACCTAGCTCGTCCAGGTCGGGTCAGCTCTTCCAGTTCAGGATTTGACTACGTATAACCTCCAACTTCGGAAGGTCATAACTCCTTCGTCCGAACTCCGATTCGGGTGTTCTTGGACTCTATGGAAAGCCTATTGAGTCAAGAATACATTTATATTCCTGAAGAGGATATTAGGTGTCAGAACGAGGTGTTAGACCGAGCTCATCCAAGTCAAAGCAATTGTCCAGCCTGTGATTTACACGATGACCTCCAACTCTAAGGTCATAACTCCTTCATCCGAACTCCGTTTCAGGTGTTCTTGGACTCTATGGAAAGCCCATTGAGTCAAGAATCCATTCATATGCCTGAGGAGGCTAGTAAAGGTCAGACCAAGGTGTTAGAACTAGTTCACTGAAATTGAATTGTTTTACCAAGTGTACTAATCGCTTGGTTAAAGATAATTGGGATACATGGTAAGAAAGGATATAGATATGAGCAAGAAATAACAACATAAGTAGATTTGATATGGGTAAAGTCAATTGGAATACATAATAAGAAAAGAGATAGATATGAACAAGAAATAGCAATATAAGTAGTTTTGATATGAAAAGGAATATAGAAGAAAAGAATAAAATGATAAGCTTAGAAAACACGTATAATAGTATGAGTGCTTAAGATCGGATATTGAATGACAAGACATATATGATTAGCGCTTCAGCACTCCTGCTAGTTCTACGACGCTTCTATCACGTGGGCAGGCACGTACATAAGGATCGCAAGCTTTGGCACGTATACATGACCGTTAAGCCG
>JAEQBH010000889.1:0-218925 GCA_016808115.1 Tetrastigma voinierianum | reverse complement strand
CGTCGTACATCTGCATGAATTCTTACTTGGGATCTGTTGTGAGAAAGGCGGCATCAAGTATCAAGCTCGCCTTCTTAGAAGGTGTCTGTCGGACAGGCCGGTGATGGAACTCTCTCCGCCTCGGTCCCGACATAACGGTGACTACGTGGTCTCATCTGATACTCATATGGTGCCATCGTATACTCGCACGTGCTTCATTGTTGTAGGCGAATTCCACCTAAGAAGCCGAGTGCTCTTCCTAACTACCACGATGATACGGGGCGCATGCTGCGACGTGTCCTCTGACACCACCATGTAGTCCTCTCGGGCTGACTATGCGTGCGAGGTGGGCGCCATACTCATCGTCGGTCGTGTGCCATGCCTTTTGGAAACTCTTCGAAAGTGCTCAGTAAACCTCGGGTCCTGTCTGAACCACTTATGGATCTTGGTACTCCATGTGGCCAGAGCCTCTCTCGAATATACGGCCAGGCGGAATCTCTACTGATGTGAGGTCATCAAAATGCGGTGAAAATGTGCGGGCTTGAAAGGTCGGTCCATATCACCCGTCTGCGTCATGCCAGATGTCGTGTGAGTGGGTCCTGAAATCCATCGTGGCGTGCTCCCTTCCACTCCGGCCACCTCCGTGCGTGATAGCCTGGCGGCCACGGTGCTCGGCAACGCAACGACATGTGAGACGCCGTCCGAGCGAAAGTCCTACGTGTCTCTTGTCGCTCACAGTAATCTTGGCGGCGAAAGTCGCCGTCGTCGCCGTGCCACACGGATGCCTGGCGAATCGGCGGTGAAACTCCCCCGAGAATCTCCTCGAATCGGTCGGCGGGAAACCCTTTGCGAGTCCTCACATCAAGACTACCATCAGTGTGGGTGGTGAAGCCCTAGATCACTGTACTACGGTATTGCTCGGTCGATGGACATATCTTCGATCCGCTGCATGGGGACTCAGTGCTACGCTCACTTGAGCGATTGTAACCCTTAAACTCACAACGTGCCACACAGTGCGCTCATTGTCTTATGTGGCTTGTCACGGTCTGGGCATTTCCGCTCGGCCCATGCTAGCCCGACGCTCCTCGTGACTTCCGATTGAGTGCATCGGCCACCACATTTGCCTTACCAGGATGGTAATGCAAAGTGAAGTCATAATCCTCTAGGAACTCCATCCATCTGCGTTACCTCATGTTGAGGTCCCGTTGCGTGAAAATATACTTCAGACTTTTATGGTCTGAGTACACCTCGAACTCCTCGCCGTATAGGTAGTGGCACCAAATCTTCAAGGCGAAGACTACGGCTACCAACTCCATGTTGTGTGTGGGGTAATTCTTCTCATGATTCTTCAACTGACAGGAACCATAAGCTACTACCCTCCCGGACTGCATCAAAACACATCCCAGTCTGCCCTCGAGGCATCACAATACACTATGTACCCCTGTCCCCTGTCCGGGACTATCAAGATAGGAGCTGTAGTAAGTCTCCTCTTCAACTCCTGGAATGCCTCCTCACATCGGTCATCCCAATCAAACTTGACCTCCTTAGGGTGACCTCGTCATAGGTCTTTGCGATTAGGAGAAATCCTCAGTAAATCTCGTAATACCACGGCCACTCTCGAAACTCGTATCTAGAAGGCCGACCGGCCTTTCTTAACCATCTATTTCAGCCTTCTCTGGATCCATTATTACGCTGATCTTCCCAACCTGTATCCCACAAAAACCTTCAGTAATGGCTTCGCACTTCTGAACGTCATATGGCGATGGTCTCGGCAAGTGTAACCTGATCCTCGAGTGATACTCATGTGCTCAGCTCGTGGGAGTAGATCGAATGTCATCCGCGAAGACCACGACAAAGCGATCTAGATAGGGTTGGAATACCACATGCATGAGATCAATGAATCTTCTTGGCAGTAGCCGTGATCAAAGGGCATCACCAGTAAACTGAGTGCCATCGCATCTGGCATTTGTCTTGGGATATCTATCTCCGCAACCTCGGTGATGTTAACCCGATCGCGAAGGTGCATCTTGGAGTAGACTCGCTCCTCGGTGATGGATAAGCCGTCGATCCTCGTAAGTAGATGCTGGATTCTTGATCGTAACCATTTGCTTGTCTGTAGTCAATGCGCGGTCGAAGGGTCTTCTCCTTCTTCTTACTTAAATAGAAGCTGGGTTGTAGTGAAGTGCTTCGGTGCAATGGGCCCCTTGTCCCATTGGCTCTGCCATTTGGACTGCGAGTTCTGCTGACTCGGTGGTGCCATCTGTGCGGAGTCATGAAATGGGCGAAGTACCAGGTGTGGCTTCGATCTGAAGTTTACATCCCTATGCGGAGGCAATCCCGGTAACTCATCGAAAGAAGTTCGTGCTCATGAACTGCTCGGCAGATCTGAGTGCGGTCTCACCTGGAGTCCTCCGGGGTAAGGCTTACATTTGTGACATGACCCGTCACGACGCGTGGACTCGTATCTTAGTGCGGGGTAATATCATGCTTGTCCTGAATAACACCAGTGAGTCCTGGCACGTGTGAGGCGGTAGCCCTCCTGCAGCTCCTGATCGATGCGACCACGTAAGTTGTCGACCCGATCCATCCCAGGGATGACATCGAACTCGACATGTCCGCAGTCCTTAGGTCCTTATGGTAGAGTCCTGAGATCTCAGGCTCGCGACCAACATATCATCCACATTCTCGTAATCCACACAGGGGAGAACTCATATACAAGGCTCCTCACAGGTCTCGACCTCGAGCCTGACTCTGTATGGTGGGGCGTCGACCATGGAGTCCCACGTATCTTATGGGTGAAATCTCTTCTGATCACGTGCAAATGGACAACTGACCCATTCTCGAGATCTTTTAACCTTAGCGAGTCATGGCCGCGTAATCATCGACCGTCGGTAGCTGCGCTGAACTGTAACATAATCCCATCAGTCCTTACGCCCCACCTTCGGCTGGAACTCCTGGCCCAGCCGCGGAGTCTGGAAAGTACTTACCCATGAACAGCTCCTGAAATTCTGACCATGTCATCGCCTCTAGGTCTCTAGAGGTCCTTGCCCTTCCACCATACTTGGGCCTCACCCTCAGTAGACGCTGACTAGTCTATCCCGAGGTCGCGTGGAAGGTAATCTGCTGGCCTCACTTGCCTTCTCTATACGTGTAATCGATGGTCTACCACCATCGGATCTCCTCCTGTGAATGTGGGATGATCGTTCTGCCTCCCAGGGTTCTTAGGACTATCGCTATCACCTTTATGCGATAGCGATCGGCTATGATACCTCGGCCTCGGTAAAAAGCTGTCGAGCAAATTGGTGTCGTGGAGTACATCTTGGAGCGCCTCTCGTCCTCATCCTCGACTAACCATCTACAGTTCAAATGGCATGTCAAATGCGATTCGATTATCTCTCTAAGGCATAAACACTCTAGAGACACTATTCATACACATAAATCGGTGTATACACATTGTCATGCATTTACAGGTCATGCGAATGATCAATTCTCCACATTTAAAGCATTTTTATCAACAAAAATTTCATTTTGCGAAAATTTTATTACAAAATTTTGTATCCCCTTTATTTGATTTTATTTGATTTTTAAAAAATTTATTATTATTATTATTGTGTATTATTTTATTTTTATTTTCTGTATTAGTAACCTTCCATCCCGGCTGTGTCACGATACGATGTTTGCTGATATAAACCACAACTCCTATGCTCAAATGAAATGATAGCCCATTCAGTCTACAAAAAAATTATTATTTTTTTCATTCTTCCGATCTTTGGAAAATACAAAAATAAATAAAATAAAATAATAATAATAATAATATATATATATATATATATATATATATATATATATATATATATATACCTTTTTTTTAAAGAATACTCAAATAAATTTATAAAAATTTATGTTATTCAATTTTCTTGATTTACAACTTGCAAAACCTTAGAAAATTATTTTCTTCCACCTTGAAATATATAATTTATAAAATTTATTTTATTTATTTGTCTTCACATTTTTTCTTTAATTACAGGCCATATTTGTCAAAATTTATCAAAACCTCCTTATCTAACTTGACCAAATAAAATTTATTAAAATTTACATTTAACTTCTTTTTCTTTGTTCCAGTTCACACCTTTGTGAACTTCAAGAATTAATCCAAACACACTGTGTCTTACAATTACTATGCACACAGACATTTCTAACACATAACATATCCTGAGCCATGTCATAAACATCATTAACATAACATACAACTCATGTTATACACGCAATCATCATCAAACACACATTGCATGCGGTGTTCTATTCAGCGTTCCTAGGTAATCCTCATGCCTAAATAGAACATCAAACCACCCAGTGGTGATGGCTACCCAAACGAGCTCCTAATTCATTATACCTAAGCTCCGATGCAACTGTGAGCGCCCCGAATCCGGTCAGTTGACTATCCGTCGACCGCGGAAATACTCGTGAATGTCGGGTGACCCGGAGCATCACTCTGGCATCGAGTAGAGTCTCCTTTGTGCGGGGAGCTCTGCCAGCAATACATATTTGTCTGACACATCGATGACCACATAGGGTCGAATAAGAGTAAATAATCTACTTAGGCCCCTGCATCATCATAGGCCAATATATCCCAGCAAATACATATCTCATGGTTGAGTTGATAATTTACTCTTATACAAACATATATCAAAATTCTAGAATTCTAATACTTGTATACATAATGATAACCAAACCCACAACCCGGCTTTCTTCTCAAACCAGCTCTGGGAATAATAGTCTCTCGTCTTATTTCCTTGTACTTGAAAAATATGTTCCCTCGATAGGGTGAGCTAATGCTCAGTAGTGGAATCACCCTAAATGGGCAGCTCTCCACCTAAGTGCATATCTGATGCTCTGATGAAAACAAACATTCAAGTAAATGCGTATGAATGTCTGCATCCTCAACTCATATCCAGAGTCCTCCAGGCTCCTCACACTTGCACAAGCCACGTATGAAACATTATTTTTTAACAAAGATATTTGTTATTGTTGTGGACTACCTCGGAGTATAAATAGTGGGCCAGACTCGGGTGTTATATTTAGTGGACTACCCTCAGGATATATCAATTGGGCGAGCTCAGGCGATTGATATTTTATATGGACTACCCTCGGAGTGTATATCAATTGAAGTAGACTCAGAGCGATTGATATTTTATATGGACTACCTTGATAATTATTATTTTAGTCAACCCTCGAAACGATCTCTCAAAGAGAATCATCTCACGAACTCTCCTATTATTGTTTCTAGGGTGTCCAGTGCATATGAATGCATGATGCCAATTCAATACAATTCATATAACACATGCGAATATATATAACATGATATACATTTATATAATTTAATCCTGCGAACATGTTATGTAATTTCACAATCCATTACACGAATTAGCTCACTTGGACTAATTATCCAACCACGAGCAATTCAGATTTGGTCACTCGACAAACACATTTTCACAAAATTATTTAGTGTTGAACACTATTCTCGAACGATGACACCCTCAGATTCTGTTTGCGGTTCTGACTCCACATTACATTTTCCACACAATTCAAGCCCTTTCGGCCTCATACCATCAACACAAGATTTATTTCATAAATTTATGAAATAAACACCAACGACCTTACGATCCACAATTTGTGTATTTGAAAACTCATAAATTTCACCCGATCAGCTCGGTTCACTTTGGGAACCGAATTTCATGCATTCTCGGCCGTATACACATCAAGTATCATTTGTTTCACAAATTTCATAATTATCTTGAAACAGCCCATAAAAGCATTACGGGCTACTCCGTAGCTCCCAAAAGAATTTCAATAATTCGGTCCCAGAGTTTTGGGACCGATCAACTCAATAGATTAAAGACCTCAATCCGCAAAAACATTATAAAACATGAAATAAAGTGTAAAACCCAGAAGTAGAATAAATTCCCTACCTCCAAGGAGTTTGTCAAAAACTCAACTTTTGGTGTCCTGTAACTTTCAATGTGTGATGAATCTTGCAGATGGGATGAGACCTCAGTCAGATTTTCGCCATCCCGAGAAAAGCGAAGAAAGAAAGAAAATTAAAATTATATATCTCTCTCCTCTCTCATCTCCCGTCCTCCACGCCCTTCTCCTCCCATTTTATTGATTTTTTATCTTTTAATTACTATTATTATTATTATTATTATTATTTGGATCATAACTTATATTATCTATTAAAGTTAGTTTCTTCCACGAAAATTTTTATTTCTTTTCAGTTCAATTATTTTAAATGAACTTTAACTCAAGTCATTTTCTAACTTTCGAGATTTTCGTAAAAATCTCATCCCTGAAGTCATTGGCGATTTATCACCTAGAAATTCGTAAAAATATTATTTGTCTCGAGTCGACGAAACTTTGCGGGTCACTACAAATTCCTTGAGGCGAATTCTGTGGCGTTGTCAGTTTCGTCATCGAGATCCTAGAGAATAAATTTTGGAATTTTTACGAAATTACGATTTTACCACTTTTTCCAAGTGGAATTTCTCGAGTGCTAGAGCCACTGCCCTTACTCTTTCTTTGACAGGTGGCTTGATGGCAAAGGTTTGGATTACTTGTCTGTTTGGTTACCGGGAAAATAAACTACACCAAAAATATGCCGCTCATAAAAGCATGGCTAGCAATTAATGTCTTGAAAGTGGCCTCAAGTTCCAGCTTCTGATGCCTCGTTATAATTAATGAACCATACATGCCTGGAAATATTGAATAAAGGCTTCCAATAATATGATTACCGTTGAGAAATGGTGAATGAAATTAATGAAGGCAAAGGATTTTACTCAAAAAAAGATAAAACATTTGGCAGATTTGAAGTTTAATAGTCAATTTTCCATCATGAAATTTATATAAAAGAGTCCAATGTCAAAGTATTGGAATTTATAAAGTGTTAGGATATATTTGATTCCTGTTTTTAAACCCTCATCAAAATATCATCTATTTTAAAACCTACGTCCTTATCTAAACCCTTATATATTTTTTATCTCAAAATTTAATAATATCCTAAAAATATATTTTAATATATGGATTATCTTTATATTTTTATAAGTTTAAAACAATTGTTATATTTTTATATATCTTTTTACTATTGATAATTATGTATAAGAATCATGAATATTAAAATAAATTGTTGATGTACATTGTTGAATGCATTTTAATTAAATAATTTGTGATTTTAGTGTTTAATATATCATCTCATTTACCATGTCTTAAAAATTATTATAATTTCACTTTATTTCATTTTATATTTATCCATTTAGTTTTGCCTCAAATCCCAAGGTGTTAGTTGACCATCGTCGACTGCGAAATACCTATGTCTCATATCATGAGACTCATTATAATAAATGGTTCATGTCGCCCACACATCATACTCATCAAAATACATCCAATTATATTGCAATGCTTTCAAGAGTTGTACATTACTCTAATACAAAACATATATTAAAATTTAGAATTCTATTACATGTTTTACAAAATACATGTCAAAGCCACAATCAGACTTTATTCTCATGGCCTCTAATGATAAATCTTTAAAACACTCACATGCACGAAATAATTTTTATAAGCAGGTGTGATGATAGTGATAATTTCCTACATGGGTTACTTAGCACAATTAATACGTCTGATGGTTCGGCTTGAAACACATTGATAAAACATACAAGTCCCCTACTCAAATGTCTACATATGATATGGATGAGAAGTAGTGACCACCTCCATGTCTCAAGTCCTCCTTTGACTCCTCATGCACAAAAATGAGAGTGAGAAAAGCGTTGTTTTCAAAACAAAGGTTTTGTTCTAGAAAACATATCAGAGTTCGGTGAAATCTATTGGACAACCTGGTAGAATTGATAACTCTCCGAAACAATTCCTTAGGCCCCTCAGGCGTGAATTGTTGGACAATCTTACAGCGTTCTAGGAGAAAATCTTCCATTAGAATTCCTTTCTAACCATTCCTTTTTATTTTTCTTTCATGTCATGCATTCACACCTACCATTCTAGGAATTGCCTCGTTATATGGAATACATTATGCCATTTCCAAACAAATCATGTTAATATGAAAATCATGCATATACTAAGATTTATCCAATTTCGGTGGCACACTGCTATGGAGCAGAAATTCAATTTACGGAAAAATGGCGAAATCGTAATTCCCGGTTAAAATCAAAATTTATTCCCTAGATCTCGGATGTGAAATGGATTCGCCGTACCAGTGCCTCATGAAATCTGGCTACCACGTCAAATTTCGTAGGTCAGGCGATCGAATTTACACGTTCTGAGCATTGAGTTTGGTCTTGGAGAAGCAATTTGTGATGTATTAAAGTCACATATAACGTGTTCTCATGTTACCTGAGGTGCATAATTATTAGAGAGATGATGGGAATGGATGGCGAGATAGTCCCGATTGTCGAAAAATCCAGAAACTTTGGGACATAATTGACATTTGGAATTTGCTTAGTTAGAAAAACAAAATAAGAATAGGATCATCTTGCTTTCAAAAGGGAAAGAAGCAGGCGGGAGCGAAATTAGGGCGAAATTTGTGATTTTGTTTAGAAGAAATTACCTTCTCTCTAAAATCGGGCAATCGGATAGTCGAGTCGTCGAGCAAGAAGGAAAGCTGCTCTACGCATCAAGGCCTACGAGTGGGCTCCGGTTTTGGGAGTTTTCGACAAACTCCGTGAGGTAGGGGATTTATCCTACTTGGGTTTTACACTTTATTTAAGTGTTTTATAATGTTTCGGTTGGATTGAGGCCTTGAACGGCCGTTTGATCGGTCCTAAAACTTGGGACAGTGTGAAATTTTAAGAACCATGGGCGGCCGTAACAGTTTGTATTTGTTTGGATTATTAATTCTGAAATTTGTGAAACAAATGATGCTTTGATATTATTATACGTAGGATATTGCATGAAGTCAAGTCTTTATAGTGAACCAGATGATTGGTGAAATTTATGGAGCTGTGACCTCTTGAGCAGGATTCAGTTGACTCTGTCGACTCGCGGAATACAAGTGGATGTCGGGTTGCAGCACTTCGAAAATCGGGGAAGAGTAATCGCTGTACGGGAGCTCTGCTAGATACAACTTTTTGCGTGACACATCTGGCGGATCGATATAATCCTGACATGAGTCGCGGCCACTTTGTACATCATGATACCCGTAAACCATACGACTATGATTGACTATATCCAATAGTTACAGAGTTCAAATGTTTTTACTCTTATACAACACATATATTAAAATTAGAGAATTCTAATACATGTATAAAGTCATCAAGCATGATCGACTTTTTCTTCTAAACTCGCCCTCTAGGGCCAGGCCATCTCTCGTGCGCTCCTGTGCGAAAATATGTTCCTCGGCGGAGAATTTGAGCTAATGCTCGATGGTGGAATCACCTAAGTGGGTTACTCCACCCCTAAGTGCGTCTGATGCTCCCGAAATAAATACACGTTCCAGCGAATGCATGATCTGCCCGGATGTCTGCTTATCATCTCATGCCGAGTCCTCAGGCTCCTCACTCGCCTAGCCTCGTATGAGGTGGCCATCTTTTTTTTTTTTTTTCGTTTGTGGAATGACCCGCCGATGTGTATATATCAATTGGGGGGCGAGCTCACTCAGATTGATGTGTTATGGACTACACTCAGTGTATATCAATTTTAGTAGTCTCCCAGACGTTGATATTTTTTAGTATGAATTTACCCTCAGATCATTTTTAGTTTTAGACAACCCTCAGGAAGGCATTTTCTCTAGACCGTCTCATCATGACCCAACTCCTGTCATCCTATATGGTGCTCTGTCTTGTGTACAGAATCGTGATCTTAAATTCAAACTAAGTCTATGTCATGTAAATATATAAACATGCATATATTCACATAAAATTGACACAATGTGTGTATAATTTCTCATTTCATCATCAAAATTCTGTTAGCTCTGTTGTTGTGTGATCGACAACGAGAGCAATTACACTTGGGTACTGACTAAACACATTAATTCACCAAAATTTATTTTGTGAACACTGTCTTAGAATAGTGAAACCCTCGATTCTTATTCGAAAATCCTAATTGTATCGGTTCACTTTGTGAACTTGGTGCTCGAAGCCATTCGGAGCCTCGCTAAACTAATACACGATTTATTCATAAATTTATGAGTAAAACATCGAACAACCTATCACGTCACTGATCTCCATGGGTACATCCCAGATAGCTAAGAAAATTTCTAACAGTGTCTCTGAGTTTCCAGGACCGTCGAGCGGTGCATTCGAGGCCTCGAACCAAGCGAAACATTGTAAAACACTTAAATGAGTGTAAAACCCAGTAAGGAAACCCTGCCTCGGGAGTTTGTCTAAACTCCTTAAATCGATACCGAAGCCCTCTGCAACGATGGCGGCTTTACTTCTTGTCGACATTTGCCCAGGCGGTCGGATCTCGTTATTTTAAGAGCCGAGGACCTTCTCACTCACAAAGAACTCCATTTTCGTCTCTTGCATCATCCCCTCCCAATTCCGTTTTCTTTTGTTTTTGAGAGAAGAACCTTTATTCTCATTTGGCCTTTCTGACTTAAAGCAATTCTATTAGTAATTATGTCATATTTTCCCGGTTTGACATTGACTAAACTTTCTTCCTCTCAGCCATCATTTTTCATCATTTCTCTACTCATACCACTTATAATACATGATGCCATTATCTGTGTTTTGTGCGTAGAAAATCGTTTACTACGACACAGGAATTGCGATGCCTCAACGATGTAAGTGAAACATGCCGAAATTCGACGAAATTGGTAAAAATCTTTAGCTCAGGTACCAGTGAGACAATTCAACGATTGCAATCCGTTTAGATCATCAGAATCTAGAGGAATAAATTTTGGATTTTTAACCGAAATTACAATTTCGTGTGAAGTCTACTATTTTGTCATTTTCGAAGTGGAATTTCTCGGGTCTTGTTCTACCTCACCAAAAGTCAGAAATTACAGGCAAAATCATAATCCTCACATGCATATGCAACGTGCACTCTATGCGTATAAAGCTGATGGTTTAAATCTTTAGCGAAGCATCAGCGTACCTTCGTCCCTAATGAGAAGGATGGTGGCGCGTGTATATAAATCACGTTGGCTCCTCCACTCCATAGTCTTTAGCCATAGCACTCTCACTGTACCTCAAGGTCTTTAGTCATAAAGAGCGATCACGGCTATCCAAAATACATCTTGGTCCCTCCTCGAAGGTCCATCAAAGTGAACCTCGATCTTGTCCCCGATCCACCATGAAATTTGGATCACGGGTATGCCAGGAGCATGGAGGCGGTGAAATACCTCGTGGTTGACATATAGTTGGTAACATTAAAATGAGTCATCGCGACCACCTATCATCTCATGAGTATCTGAGAGGATCCGATGAACCTCGGTGGCTTCTGGCGCTTCTTAGAACATTACTCTCATATGGGCATCACCTTGGCGAGGCGTGATCGCGGCTGAACTCCTAAAAATTCGGCCGTCGGACATGCGCATAACTCTTGGCTGCGGCGTGAGAAGATGTTGTCGTATCAAGCTCTGCCTTCACCAGTGTCTCTGTCGGTCGAGGACCCGATTGATGGAGCTCATCACATCAGTTCAATATAACGGTGACTTGCATGGCCTCCCGTACGGTGCACCATGCGGTGCCATCTGTATACTCGCGATAAGCTGTTGTTGTGGCGGAATTCATGGGAGTAGTGCTCTCCCGGCTACCCTTATGATCCCGGGATGCATGCTGGCTGGCATGTCGCTCTGTCTGTGATCCTCTCGGGCCGACCATCTGTCGAGGGTGGAACGTTAATACTCATAGTCGTAGTGTGCCCGTAGCCTTTAGGGAAACTCTTCCAAAAGTGCGAAATAACCTCGGGTCCCTATCGGAAACCTTTATGAATCACGAGATTACTCCATGTAGCGGACTATCTCAGATGTACAGCCGGCCAATCTCTCCAATGGGAAGGTCATCACTTACGGCTGAAAATGTTGAACCGTGGCCAGGTCCCACTTATCGGCCACATCTGGATGTACATTGCCTTTCTTTGCGTCCGTGGCCAGTGGATCCATGAAGTCCGTCGTGACGTGCTCACTTCCACTTTCTGACCACCTCGATGGCTAAAAGTAGCCTCTTGGCTTAGGTGTTCGACCTTAACTTTGACCACGTGAGACATACGTGGAACAAAATCCCCTACGTGTCTCTTCATCTCTCGCTCGATGAATCGCGGCAGCAGAAGATCTGTATCTTAGGTGCCCACTAGATGCAGCGAATCAAGCGGTGAAACTCCACAGCCAGATCTCCTCTCATATCGATCCAGGCGGGAACCCTTTACACGATCCTCTATGCAAAGACTACCATCCTCGTGGATGGTCGACCCTCGTCACGGGTTTTGGTATTACTCGGTCGGATGGACACTATCCTGCGATCCACGCCCTTTAGGACTTTCGATCCTTTCTGCCTTTCAGCGAGAGAGCGGTGTAGCCACGAAACTCCCAGCGTGCCACAGTGCACTTTCAAACTCTTTGTGGCTTGTCCACGAGTCTCGAGCATCTGCCACTCACGAGAAGCTATACTAGCCAACGCTCCTCATGACTTAGGCGGTGCATCAGCCCGCAGCATTTGCCTTGGGATGGTAATGCGAGTGAAGTCATAATCCTCCCAGGAACTCCGTCCATCTGCGTTGCCTCATGTTGAGGTCCGTGTTAAAATATGCTTAGGACTTTATGGTGCAGTACACCTCGAACTCCTCGCCCAGTATAAGTAGTGGTGCCAAATCTTCAAGGCGAAGACTACGGCCCTTGACTCCGTGTCGTGTGTGGGAGTAGTGCGCTCGTGATTCTTGGTAGCGAGCCCATAGCTACTACCCTCCCGGTGCATTAAAACACATCGTCGGCCTCGAGGCATCCTGATACACTTTGTGTATCCGCGTCCCGATTAAAGGACTATCAGATAGGGGTGATAAGTCTCCTCTTGACTCCTTGAATGCCTCCTCGCATCGGTCATCCGCTCCAGGCGGTATCGCCAGGGTTAGCCTAGTCATAGGTGTTTACATCTGGAGAAATCACCGATGAATCTCTGCAATACCGGCCAATCCCGAAACTACGTATCTCGGCGACCCGGCCTCTCGACTCATCACGCCTCGACCTTCTCGGGGTCGGCCGGCCTCTGATGCGACACCACGTGTCCCGAAAATCTCACCTCGGGGAGACGGAACTTCGCACTTAGTGGAGCAGGCGTACGATTGGTGGTCTCTCAGCGGCTTTGTAAAATGATCCTCAGAAGATATTACTCATGCTCCGCTCGGCGGGTAGATCAAAGATGTCATCCATGAAGACCACGAAAAGCCAGTCTAAATAGGGTTGGAATATCCTATGCATGAGATCCCATGAATCACTGGCAGCTCGTTCGTCCAATCAAGAAGGGCATCATAAGTGATTCAAGATGCCCATGCCTTTCTATGTTTGTCTTAGGGATATCTGTCTCCACAACCCTCGGTGATGGTGACCAGTGCGAAGGTGCGCTCTGGAATAGACTTGCGCTCTCTCATTTGATGAAGTGAGTCATCGATTCTCGGCGATGGGTATGTTCTTGATCGCTTACTGTTGACTTCCACGTAGTGATACCACGGTCGAAGGGTCTTGTCCTTTCTTCTTATAAATAGGCAGGAGCGCCCCATGGTGAAGTGCTCGGTCTAATGAGCCTTTATCCATTAACTCCCCATAAATTGGACTTTGAGTTCATGCTTCAATAGGTTCCATCATGAGTCATAGAGATAGGTGATGTACCAGGGTGTAACTTCGATACCAAAGTCTACGAAAAATCACATGTGGAGGTAGTCCGGGTAGCTGTCGGAAAAACATCCACATACTACTTTTCTCGAGGTAGATCTAAGTCTGGTCACCTCCTCCTGCAGAAGTGGGCTGTATGACATTGGCATCTGGCAGCGGACTCGTGGCGTAAAGGGAAAATGTCATGCTTGTCCCCCGATATACCAGTGCGAATCTACGTGTGGCGGTAGCCCTCCTATGCTCCACGATCGATAACAGCCACATGGGGTACGTGACCCGATCCATCCCCTAGAATGACATCGAACTACGGCTGTGTCACTGATCCTCGGGTCATTTTGTGAGTAGAGTCTGAGATCTCGACTCCTGACCCGACATATCATCCTATTCTCACCTAATCCCTAGGGAGAACTCACATACAAAGGCTCCTCTAGGAATTGACCTCCTAAGCCCGACTCTATCACGGCGATGCGTGATGAGCAGATACGGCCTGAGTCAAATAACCTCTTGCCCATGGCGAGATAGCAAAAGTACCTGTATATGGCTAATCTGTGGCTTCATTTGTGATGTGATGGCATAGACACACCCCTGGACCCCTAATGTCTCTGCCTGTGGGCCTCGTCCTGCCTCTACCAGTACTCGGCCTCTCGGGCTGCTATGAAAATGTGTGGTGCCGTGTAGCTCCCCGGCGGGGCGCTCCTCGGCACATCTTGTCTTTGTGGAGGAGCGTATATCCTCTCTGTCACGCTGCCGGCTTGGGTGTTGTCCCCCAGGCCTTGGGATCCTTTGTCTCAAGCGATCCTCACTCCTTGTCCCGGCTGGCAGCAGTAGTAGCATACCATCGCTGCTGACCGTGACTCGTGTGCGGCGGGATGGCGCGACTCGAGCTCTCGTGGCCAAAGCTCTTTGCCTGCTGCGAGCTGGAAGTAGACTAAGCTGTCCTTCCTCTTGCCTCTGCAACACTCGCATCGATGCAGGCATCTCATCTCTCTCACATGGTCGGGTTGTCCCGACCATGGAATCCATATCCCGGCGAAGTCACATAATCTGGCCAGGCCCGGACAACTTGGCCCGTTCTCGAATCTCCCCAGCTTTGGCCATGTGCACATTGTGCGTAATCATCGACAACGGGCTAACTCTGTGAATCTAGCCACGTGTCCATCCACGATCGTCGCCCTGGCCGGCTACGAGGAACTCTGAGCCTTAGCATGCTCTCTTGATCTCTGAAGAATGCCACCCGCTGAGCGACCTCCACAGAAACTCTTGCCCATGTCATAACCTGAAAGTCTCTATAAGTCTGCCGTCTCCACCGTACATGGGCCTCGCCCTCCCATTTGGAATGCGGCCCCAGCACGATCTGGTCGTATCGAGAGGTGATCTCAGTAGCCTCCGATGCGTTCTTGATATGCAAACCCGATGTAGTGCCGCCACGTGAGGTCTCCTCCCCACAGCAGATGTCGGGAGGATGATGCGCTCACAAACCATACAGGGTTACTAGGACCTCCTTGACCTGTTTGTACGACTGTGCGATAGCGTGACTATGGCCCTACGGCCCTCATGAGCCTCGCGATCCAAATGCGGTGGGTGGTGAATGTCGGTGGTGCTGACCCGATGCCCACGTGGACGTCCTCTCAGCGTCTCGTATTAGATCCTCTACTAGCCATCTTCTCCGATTAACATGACAATTAAATCTCAATACAGTATCTCTAAGGCATAAACACCACCGAGACACTAATCATACACATAAATCGTGTATACCGTTGTCATGCATTTACAAATGTCTGTGATCGATTTGCATTTAAAATATTGTTTTAAATAAAAATTTATTTTCAAAAATTTAATTTTAGTAAATTTTGTTACCTAATTTTGTCTAATTTTGTGATTTTATTTCATTTATTTTGTTAATTTAATAAAAAATTAAAATTTTGTGATGGCTCCGGTGTTCATGGCAGGAGTTCCTGGCAATGTCAAATCGACTTCGAGAGCAATCTTGGTGGCAAGACAGCAGTGATGCACCAGAGTGCACAACCGTTGGCAACCAGCCAGCATGAGCCTGGCCGTCTGCTGCGCCCAGCGCCTAGCGCTGTCGCCCTGCCCCAGCGCTCGTGCGCTCTGCGCTGCCTTTCGCTGCGCCAGCCTGCCTTGTGTTACTGCGGCGCCCCCGCATGGCGCTGCTGCCAGCGCCTCTGGCCCGAAATATCGTGGCAGCAGGCCTTTATGTCGCGTCAGTCCTTGCTTGCCTTTCTTCCGTGGTCATGACCACCTCGATTGTATTGCGATGCAACTCCCGACCTTCGATTCTCTGTCTGATAATTTGTATTTGTCACGAGTTCTAAACCCGACTACACGATCTTGCCATCTGATCGGCCTTCTTCTCTGCCAATCTAAACAGGTGTAGTATGATACCTTCGGCCCGTCACTTGGTGCCTGTTTCTGTCTAATTTCTTGTATTCTGTCTGATCCATTGCTAAGCCTTCCTTGCAATACAATTCTGTAATACAATCCATTCTCTCCTGTCTGATTTGGGCGTAGCCGCTTCAATTCTGCTGAATTTTTTTTCATTATAAATATTTTTTTCAATTATTTCCAACGGTGGAAAATCATAAAAAAATACACACCTTTTTTTTTCATTTTCCATCTTACTCAAATAAATTTATAAAAATCTATTTTTCTCCATTTTCTTGATTTTACAACTTGTAAAACCTTAGAAAATTATTTTCTTTATCTCATAACCAAATAAATTTGTAAATATATTTTCTTTATTTTCTTTTTTCCAGTTTTTCCACTTTGTAAAAAATTTTTTTCTCCGCCTTATATAGATAGATATATATATATATATATATATATATATATATATATATATATATATATATATATATATATATATTTTCTCATTTCTCAATAAACCAAATAAATTTATTCCAATTTATTTTATTTCTTCTCTTTGTTCGATTTTCACACCTTTGTAAAAGCTTCCTGCATTTTAACATCCATGTGCTAAATACTAGCACATAACATCATAACATATCCTGAGCCATGTTTCACACATCATTCATATTGCCATATTTTCTACTGACTTATAGTTATCAAATCACACAAAACACATCAAACACATGTATGCAGTGTCCTAGTTTTGTCCCGTGATTTCCTAGGTAATCTCATACCTACACTCAACATCGAACCACACCTAATGGTGATGTTCTTACACTTCAAAGACTATGGCCTAATCCCCAAATCCTCGAGCCCAGGTGGCCAGTATGCACAGGCTGCGATATAATTTGTGACACTGAGCCAGGGGTCGTTTGACTCTTAGTTAACCTGCGGAATACAAGTGGATGTCCTAGTTCTTGACGCCACTTCAAAATCGGGCGAGTCTCCTTTGTGCGGGAGCTCTACCCAGTCTGACTGCATAGAGCTTTTGTCACAAAGCAGTCGATATAATCTGACAAAGTAAAAGCGATACTTGGGCCCATAAACAATACCCTTAAACCATACCCTGACTATGATTAAACTATGTCCAGAAGTAGTTACAGAGTTCAAATGTTTTGCTCTTATACAACATATTAAAATTAGAGAATTCTAATACATGTATAAAGTCGTCAAAGCCCACCGTCGGCTTTTCTTCTAAGCTACGGCCTCTAGGGCCAGGCCATCTCGCATCGTGCGCTCACGTACTGAGAAAATATGTTCCTCGGCGGGGTGAAGCGTGCTCGATGGTGGAATCACCACTAGTGGGCTTCTCTCCACCTAAGTGTAGTCTTGATGCTCCAAAATAAATACACATTCAAGCGAATGCATGATCCACAGCAGATGTCTGGCCGATCATCTCATGCGAGTCCCTCCTGGAGCTCCTCACACTCGCTAGCCTCGTGTAAATTATTATCTTTATTCGTTTGTGGTTAACCCTCAGATGTGTATATCAATTAGGCCGACTCCGACCCGATTGATGTGTTATGGACTACCCTCAGTGTATATATCAGATTTGGCCTTCTCTGGCAGTTGATATTTTTAGTATGGACTACCCTCAGATCATTTTAATTTAGACAACCCTCGAAACCATTTTCTACAGACTAAATACCATACACTAACTCCACATCATCCTAGGAGGTGCTCCCGGTGCATATGGAATGCATGATGCCAATCCATTATAGTCTATGTCACATGTAAATATATAAACATGCATATATTCGCAAAATTCAATCCTGATCATATTTAATTTCTCATTTCATCACATCAAAATTAGCTCACGTGAAATTTGTAGTCAAACACGAGCAATTCTACTTGAATTACTTTCGACCAAACACATTAATTCCTGAGAATTTATTTTGTAGACACTATTCTCGGGAATAGTGAAACCTCGATTACTATTCGAAAAATCCATAATTCATCGGTTCACTTTGGCGAACACATTTCACGGCATTTAGGCCTCATACAAGCTTGATACATGATTTATTCCATAAATTTGTGAAATAAAACATCCAAACAGCCCCTCACGTCCCCACCCAGTCCGTGGACTGTCCAATGGCTAAGAAAATTTCTAACAATTCAGTCCCAAGTTTTGGGACCGATCAAACTTATTAGTTCAAGGCCTCAAACCATGAAACATTGCAAAACACTTAAATAAAGTGTAAAACCAAGTAGGGCTTACCTCGAGATTGTTTGTCTAACTCCTTAAATTCGGTACCCACCTTGACCCTCTCGCGTGAAGCGGCTTTCACCTTTGTCGACGTATGACGGTTGGATCTCCCGATATTTTAGAGAGAAGCCAGACCTTCTCACTCTAAAAGAACTCCATTTTCATCTACTGCATCATCCCCTCCCAATTCACGTTTTGCTTTTGCTTTTTGATTGGAGAAGAACACTATTCTCTAATTTTGCCTTTTCAACAAAAGCGATTCTATTAATACCAATTATGTCATTCTTTTCCCAGTTTTGACATTCGGCACTATCTCGGCCATCCATTTTCATCATTTCTCTACTCATACCACTTATGGAACATGATTACTTGTTATATGTGATTTTCGTCACATCGAAAATCGTTTAAACACCAGTGCGATGCCTCGAAAAGCGTGTAAATTTTGGTAATATAGATTCTATATGGAAGTCGACGTGCTAGCTAGATTTCACGGGGCGATTCAGGTGCGATCCAGTTTCATCGTCGAATCACAGAGAATAAATTCGGATTTTTAGCGAAGTGCGATTTTGCCATTTTTTCGAGAAATTGGAATTTCTCGGGTGTCTGAGCCAAATACGGTAGGTAGCGTGTAGGGCTATTGAGTGTTATTTCATAAATTTATGAAATAAATCTTTTGATGGTATGAGGCGAAAATGGCTTGAATTGTGTGGAAAATGTAATGTGGTAGTGAGCGCGACGATAACTCGAGGTGTCAGCGTTCCAGAGAATAGTGTTCACAAAATAATTTTTGTGAAATAATGTATTTGGTTGAGTAATTCAAATCGAATTGCTCGTGTTGGATAATTAGCCCAAGTGAGCTAATTTTTGGTGTAATGGATTGTAAAATTACATAACATGTTTGTGTTATTAAATTATGTAAATGTATCGTGATTATATATATTCGCATGTGTTATATGAATTATATTGATTGGCATCATGCGTTCCATATGCGTAGGGCACCCAGAGTGATAGAATTGAGTGCGAAGGTGATTCTTGAGAGGAATGGTTTCGGAGGGTTTACTAAAAATAATAGTATCGGAGGGTGGTTCATATAAAATATCAATTGTCGAGTCGGTAGGAATTGATATCGTAGGTAGATCCATATAAAATATCAATCGTCGGGTCGGCCCGATTGATATATCTTTCGAGGAGGAGTGATCCTCTAAATATAACATCAGTGGAGTCCACTACTTATATAGAGGGTAGTCCTGAATAATAACAAATGCTGTTAAAATAATGTTTCTCATGATGGCTTAGAGCGAAGTGTGAAGTCGATGAGGACTGAGGGATATGAGTTGAGAGCATGTAGACATTCAAGTAGGATCACGCATTTTACTTGAATGTTTGTTTTCGTGGAGCATTGCATATACTTTGGTGGAAGTGTGTTTGAGGTGATTCCGCTGTGAACGTTAGCTCACCTGTCGAGGAACATATTTTTCGGTGCGAGGACGTGCGAGAGGGAGACGGCTGGAGATCTGGGGCGGGTTTCAGAAGTCGAGTTATTAGCTTTGAATATCGTGTATGCATGTATTAGAATTCTAAGTCTGATATATATTTAATATAAGTAGATTATCAACTCTTGAACCATGAGATATGTATTTGGTTGGGATATATTGATTAGTGATGATGCGAGGGCCCAGTGGCCCATTATTACTACTCATTTTGGACCTATGTGGTCATTGGATGTGTTGGGACGAGGTTATGTACTGGGTAAAAGCTCCGTACCGAGGAGACTTTTGATTTTCGTGAGATGTAGGGTCACGAGCATTCGCAGTGTTTCCTTGAGTTGGCGGGTGGTCAGCGGACCCCGAGATTTGGGCGTCACCACAATTATATTTCATATAATTCGAAGCATATATTAACACATTAAATTCCATGCCTTAACATAATATTTTCCGCGGTCAAACCCATTCATTTAGCGAAATTTATGCAAATAACCCATGGGCGTTTTCGATCCGACAAACAATAGGGTGGCCCTCTCACCCCAGCATCGGTTCCGCTGTAGGCCAAATCGTGATCGTTCGAAGCCAGAATAACACTGTAAGACCCGAGAAATTCAATTTCGAAAAATGGCAAAATCGTAATTTCGATTCACAAAAATTGTGATTTCGGTTAAAATCGAATCAATTCTCTGATCTCGGATGATAAATCGTTTCACCCATTGGAATCGTCTCCGCAAAATCTAACTTGCTTACGTAAAATTTTGTGAATTAAGAGGCGGTCGAATTTCTGGCGTTTTGAGGCATCGCGGTTGAGTGCGGGTAAAAGCGATTTACCGATCGCGACGAAAGTCACATATGACACATAATCATGTCATATAAGTGGTATGAAGTGAAATGAGGAAAATGGGCGGCGAGCGGTCTTAGAATGTCAGCCCAGGAAAGAGGGACTTAACGGTATTAATGAATTGATTTAAATGTGTGGGCAAACACTAAATAGTGTTTGTCTTCTTCAAAAAGAAAAAGAGAAAAACGTGAAAGGAAACCAGAAAATCGACAGTGAGCTGGGTTGGGTGTTTTAGAGAGAGAACTTCATGCTTCTCTCTAGATTTGCAAGAGATCCGATCGTCGGCAGTCTTCGGGACAAGAAGGAGAACTGCTCTACGCGGAGAGGGCTTCGCGTGGGTACCAGGTGGGGAGTTTCCTCTCAAGGCTAGAAGGTAAGAGGTTTCTCCCTACTTGGGTTTTATTTTTCGGTTAAGTACCATGTAAATGTTTCGGTTGATTGAGGCCTTGAACGGCCTTTTGATCGGTCCCAAACCTTGGGACTGAATTAATATGAATTTTTGAAACCCAATGTAGCGTAGTATTTGCCATGGCTGATTGGGTGGTTGAATATTGCATTTTTGTGATAAATCGTAAGTTGATTTGGATGAGCGAATGGCGCCGTGAAATGCGGGTTCACAAAGTGAACCGATGAATGGATGTGTGTTGAACCGTAAAACCTAGGGTTTTACTGTTCCTAGGAATAGTGACACGAAAATATATTTTTGTGTGAATATGTGTTTGGTCGAGTAATTTAAGTGGAATTGCTCGTGTATGATCATTAGCCCAAGGGAGCTAATTTTGATATATGAAATGAGAATTTACATGACATAATTGTGTGATTTAAATTATGTGAATATATGCATGGTGATATATTTGCTTGTGTTATATGAGTTATTGAAATGGCATCATAATGCATTTCATATGCACTGGGGTAGCCTAGAAATTAGGTGAGTGCATGACATGGAAAAATTGAAAGAAAAGCGAAAACGTTTTGAAAGGAATTTCACGGGGATGATATTCCAGGAGAATTGGAGTTGGGGAGATAGGCCAACGGATCATTGGATGAGGACCATATTGTTTGAGCTCACCAACCAATTAAGCCTCGGAGGAAGTAGTCCCACATTTTAGAATATTTCGGTAGTATATTTCGAGAACAAATGGGTTTTAAAATGATTATTTTCTCATGCTGGCAAGCGAGAGTGTGAGGAAATCCCGATGAGGACTTCGAAGACATGGGGATGGCATGTAGACATTCAAGTAGGATCCTGGAAATTTCTTGAATGTGTGTTTATTTGGAGGCGTTACTTGGCTGCGCTTAGGTGGAGAGTAGCCTACTTAGGCGATTCCACTGCGAGCATTGGCTCGCCTGTCGAGGATATTATTTTCGAATACGGGGAGTCTGAGGAGATATTTCGTCTAGGGATTGAGGTTTAGAAGAAGAAATGGGATTGTGGCTTTGGTTTTTATGATATATACACATGTATTAAATTCTCTAATTTTAATATATGTGTTGTATAAAAGAGAATTGATTAACTCTTTTGAAACTATTGGAAATAGTTGTTGTATCATGATGAGTATAGTTATTGGGCCCAAGTGGTCGTATTACTCATGTTGTGATTATATTGAATTTGTTTGGAGACCGGGTTTCATCACGGGTATTGTATTTGGATAGAGCTCACCAAATGCAGGAGACTCTGCCTGATTTTGAAGTGGCGTCGGGTAAGCAGGCGCATCCACTTGTATTCGCGGGTTGAAGGGTAGTTAACGGACCCAGTTTGGGGCGTCTGACTTGGTATCGAGCTTAGGTGTCCCGAATACCTAGGGAGCTCGGGTTGGGTATCCATCACCATTAGGTGGTTTGATGTGGAGTATAGGTATATGGAAACCTATAGATTGAGGATTTGGGCTTAGGCCATAGTTGAGTGAGAGCATCACCACTAGGTGTGGTTCGATGTTCTGTTTAGGTATGAGATTACCTAGGAAATCACGGGACAAAACTAGGACACTACATGCATGTGTTTGATGTGTTTTGTGTGATTTGATAATTATGTTGTGTGAAAAATATGCATAACATGAATGATGTGTGATCATGTGTGGTGAAATGTTTGTGTGCTTGCTTAGACAAATAGCACATAGGTGTTGGAAAACAATTTTGGAGTTCTGATGTGTGGCGGAAGGATAAAAATAAAGAAATAAATTTTAGAAATTTATTTGGTTTATTGGATAATGAAATCAAATTAATAAATTTGAGGTGGGAACACTAGGTTTGAGTGTTGGATCAAGTTTTGAGGAATTTTTTGGGACAAAAATGTTCAAAAAAAAAAACTTTAATGAAAATAAATAAAATAAGTGTGTATTTTTAGTGTCTTCTAGTAGTTGGGAGAAATTAAAAAAAAAATTTGAATGAAGGGTGGAAATTTTTTTTTGTGTAAACTGGAAAAAGAAAATAAATTTTATAAATTTATTTGGTTAAGTGAAGAAAATAATTTTCTAGGTTTTTATATGGTGTAAGCGAAGAAAAATCACGAGAAAATAAATTTTTGTAAATTTATTTGAGTGTTCAAGAAAATGAAAAAAAAAAGAGTAAGTAATTTTTTTTAATTTAATTTTTCTAGCTGTTGGAAATAAATGGAAATAAATGAAAAAAAAAAATTTTCTTTACTTGAGAATCGAGGATGGGAATTTGTGCCCAGTTATATTAATGAAAAAAAAATTTGTATTGCGATATTGAAATTGTATTGCTGAGGGTTTCAATATTGCGAGAGAGAAGAAGGTTGTGGATTTTATTGCAAGATGGGTGTAGTTGGCTTAGGTTGTGTGTCTCTGGGTTCTGTGTATTGCGGAGAAGGAGTGGGAAGGTGGAGTTGTGTCGCAATACAACGGGGTGTATTGCGTGGGCAGCAATGAGGAGTTGGGTGTGTGCGATACGGTGCCTAGCCCGACCTACGATCGGCCGGGAGGCGCGCGGGCGGCGGGCGTTGGGGCGCCTGAAAGCGTACAGCGAAAGCGCGGCGAAGCGGCGAAGCTGCCGGTAAGCGCGAAGCGGCGGCGCGCCAGCGAGCGCGATGCGAATGCGTGCGAAGCGCCTTGGCGGCCTTACTTAATGGCGAAATGCTTGGTAGCCTGCCGCCACCAAGCGGCGGCAGCAGCGCCGCCGAAAGCGGCGAAGCGCGAAGCGCTGGCGGCGCCTTGCCAACGCGAAAGCGCGCAGCGCGCGGCGAGCGCGTAAGCGCGGCCCCGCGGGCTTTGGGCTACCTTGAGGTTGGCGGCGTGGCTACGGTGCGCTCGGCTTGTTTTTGGCCGGGTTTGACTTCGGTATTTTTCACAAGTCAGTTTTTGGACATTGTTCGTGAACCGGTTCATGAACCTTTGTTCATCTAAGAGCTAATGAAATTTTTAATTTAAATAAATCAAATCAAATCAAATCAAATTTGATAAAATTTTCGAAAAATAAAATTTTTCAAAAATAAAATTTTAGAAAATAAAATTTTGTTGAAAACAATGTTTTAAAAGGCAAAATTGATTGCCTTGCATTACCTGAAAATGCAAGGACAATGCATATACACTGATTAATGTGTATGAAGAGTGTCTCGGGGCGGTGTTTATGCCTTGGAGATCCTGAATTGAAATTGAACGTGCCATTGAACGGTGATGATGGCTAGACGAGGACAAGGACGTAGAGGGCGTCCACGGGGTACTAGTCAGACACCATCAGTGTTTGATCAGCAGACTTTTGATGAGGCTGTAGGTATTACAGCGAATGCTATCGCCGCGAGGCGGGTATAAGCGGTAGACGGGAAGATCTAGTAACCTCCGGAGGTTTAGGGTGCATCATCCTCAGACATTCGTAGGGAGGAGATCCAGGTGGTGGCGAGACCATTGGTTATGCATATTGAAGGTGTTAGAGGCTATGGAGATTTACTCTTGCGACTGAATGGTAGCTACATTCAACTAGGGGTGGGGCTTGAATATGGTGGAAATGGGGCGAGGGACCTCTAGAGACTAGGCGATGACATGGGCAGAATTGAGGCTGTTCATGTGTGCGTACTTTCCAGGCTAGCAGCTTCGGGAGTTCCCTAAGTGAAGCGGGCGTCTTGTGTTAGTTATGTGACTAGGTTCATAGAGCTAGTGATTTGTTGATGGTGCCAGCCCCTGAGCTTGCGAGTTGGAGCCCGAGAATGGTGAAAGTTGTCCGTCGGGCGGATTGTAGGGCTTACGCCTCTGAGATATGGATTCACGTGGTTGGAGACGACCACGACCGTAGAAAGTTGGGCTTGAGGTTGAGACCTTAAAGGGTAGTTAATACTGAGTTCTCCCACAGGGATTAAGGCGAGAGCTAGGGATGATATGTCGAGGTTGCGGTGGAGATCTCAGAATCTACTCACGGTGGACTTTGGATCATGGGCGTGTCGGGAAGTTCGATCATCATCCTTGGGATGGATTGGCTAACGGCCCCACGGGGTTGTTATCGATTGTGGCGTGGGAGGTTTGCCGCTTTGCGCGAGGCCCGGTACTCGTGTGGTATTTCGAGGAATGACATGATATTTTGCCCCAGACAGTATATGAGTCCAGGTGTCAAGGACAGTTAACTAGTTGGCTAGCGAGCCTCACCCTAGAGGACGAGGTGAGACCAGACTTAGATCTACCTCGAGTAGTATGCGAGTATGTGGATGTTTTTCCAGATGAGTTACCTGGACTACCTCCGCGAGAGGTAGTAGACTTTGGTATTAGGTTACACCTTGGTACTTCACCCATCTACATGACTCAGCATAGGATGGCACCGATTG
Organism: Tetrastigma voinierianum; assembly: GCA_016808115.1. NCBI lineage: Eukaryota > Viridiplantae > Streptophyta > Magnoliopsida > Vitales > Vitaceae > Tetrastigma > Tetrastigma voinierianum. Next base: position 193,392 of record JAEQBH010000889.1, on the reverse strand, counting down.
AGTTGCGGGAACTTAGAGTCCCGATTACGGGAGCTATTGGGCCGGGGTTCATTAGGCCAGAGCACTTCACCATGGGCGCCGGTTATATTTGCGAGAAGAATGGGCCAGACCCTTCGATGGTGACTACGATGGAGTTGAACGGGGTTGCCAATGCAATCGGTACCCATTACCAGGATTGATGATTTTTGAAGTCGAGTTGAGAGAACCTGGAGTCTACTCAGGAATGGGCCTTCGCGCGGTTACCATCGGCGAGGTTAGGGATACGGATATCACTAAGACAGCGTTGGGGTGGCGTTATGGGCACTTTGAGTTCACGGTATTGCGGATTGGCGAATGCACGGCATTCATGGATCTCATGCATGGGATATTCCAACCTGGTGGCTGGAATTAGTTTGTCGTAGTATTAGTGGATGACATCTTGATCTACTCCGGTCGAGTGGGAACGTGGTATCACTTGAGGATCGTTTTTATAGGTGTTGAAGACCATCGGTTGTGCGCGAGTTCGATGGTGCGAGTTCTGAACGCCTGCCCGGTGAATTTTTTAGGACACGTGGTGTCGGCATCGGGTCGGTTGACCCGGAGAGGTCGGCGGTGATGAGTTGGGAGAGGCGAAGTCGATCTTCGAGATCACAGTTTCTTGGGGATTGGTGGGTATTCTGGAGATTCATTGAGATTTCTCGAATAGCAACACCTATGACTAGGTTGATCGGGAAGGAGGTCGAGTTCGATTGGGATGGCCGTCTGCGAGGAGGCATTCCCGGGGTTGAAGAGGCTGCCCGGCTCCGTCTTGATAGTTGGTTCGGACGGGGGACGGGGGTACCGCAGTGTATTGTGATGCCTCGGCGGATTAGGATGTGTTTGATGCGGTCCGGGGAGGAGTAGTAACGCGGTTTCTCGTACGTTGAAGAATCACGACATAATTACCCCACACCACGACATGGAGTTAGCGGCGTAGTCTTCGCTAGCAAAGATTTGGCGCCGATGCCCATACGGCGAGGAGTTGAGTGTACTCGGACCATAAAAGTCTAAAGTATATTTTCACCTGACGGGACCTTGACAGAGGCAATGCGGATGGATGGGTTCCTAGGGACTATGACTTCACTTTGCAATACCATCCCCAGTAAGGCAAATGTGGTGGATGTTTCGGTCGGAAGTCACCGAGGAGCGTTGGCTAGTATAACTTCTCGGGAGTGGCCGGGATGCTCGAACTATGGGACGGTTTGGAGCTCTGATGCGTGGCTTGAGCTCGGGGTACCTTGGGGAGTTTAGTGGCTGCAGATCTCTGTTGGCTTGAGTGATTGAGTCCCGATGGCGGGGCCAGCGAGAGATAGTGTCCATGTCGGGGGGCCAGAGTCACGGTCCCGGTGCAGGTGGCGGTGCGGGCGGATTCACGTGAATGGTAGTCTTCGATATAGGGGGCGGGTAGTGGTTCCCGATTAATGGGTTGAGAGGAGATTCTCGGGGAGTTTCACTTTGTCGATTTTGGAGTGCATCAATTGGCATGAAGATGTGCGAGTCGCCGTTGCCATTACTATTGGAGTGGATGAAGAGACACGTAGGGGACTTTGTTAGACGATGTCTCACGTGTCGACGGGTTAAATTTGAACACCGAAGCCCGGCGGGGGCTGCCGGCCCGTTAGAGGTGGGCTAGTGGAAGTGGGAGCACGTCACGATGGACTTTGTGACCCACTTGCCGCGGACGCAACAGAGGCATGACGCGGTATGGGTGATAGTGGACCGGCTCATGAAGTCGGCACATTTTCTAGCTGTGCGGATGACGCCGCGTGGAGAGATTACTGCCAGGTTGTACATTGAGAGATAGTTCGGCTACATAGATCTGGTATCCATGGTATCGGATAGGGACGAGGTTCTGGCACGCTTTGGAAGAGTTTCGAATTTATGGCGCCACAGACGATGAGTACAACGTTGCCTCGAGCGGATGGTCGATGCGAAGGGTATCTGAGTATTAAGGACATGCTGCGAGCATGCGTCACGGATCATAAGGGTATTTGGGAGGGCATTTGCCCTTAGTGGAGTCGCTCTGACAAACCGGGTTACAGGGCGAGTATCACGGATGGCACCATGGGGCGTGTATGGGAGGCCGTGCGGAGTCGCCCATTATGTTGGGCCAGGAGTTGGAAGAGCTCCATCACTAGTCTGATTTGATTAGAGACACCTCTCCAGAAGGTAAGCTTGTCTGACGGTGATCTTCTCACGACTCGAAGCCAGACGGAAGAGTATGCGGATGTGCGACGTCGGCCTTAGAGTTAGGTTGGGGATCACGTCTTCTTGAAGGTGATGCTGGGGAGTGATCGGGTTCGGCAGGCGCGGGAAATTTATCGCCCAGGGTTCATTCTGGGCCCCCTTCGAGATACTCGAGTAGACCTTTGTTGTGTGCGGGTTGGGCGTTCTTGCCCCAGCATGTCGAGGTGTCCGCGAGGTATTTCCGCGTCTCCATTATAAAATATACTCGGATCCGGCTCATGTGGTGGATTGGGGGAAGATTGAGGTTGACACGGATGGGACCTTCGGAGGGACAGGTGTGCATTGTTGATAGCCGTGATCGGGTTTGCGTCTCGAGGCAGGTGAAATTTAGTGAGTGCTATGGGGCCTTATGGGTGGAAGTCGGCGATGGGAACACGAGAGAACGCGATGCGGGCCGCCTATCCGCCTTTGTTTAGGGATGAAGGTACGTGGTTTAGTCGTTTTAAACATTTAAATGGCTGGTTACATGCATGATAGAGTGCGTTGCGTATGCGTGTGGTGATTGCGGTGCCCGAATTTCGGGACGAAATTCCTTTTAGAGGAGAGAATGTAGGGCAGAAATTCGATTTACGGAAAAATGGCAAATCGTAATTTCGATTACAAAATTGTAATTTCGGTTAAAAATAGGAATCAATTCTCTTCAGATCTCGGATAGCCAAAATGGATTTCCTTTGTTGGAGATCGTCTCGTGAAATCTAAATAGCATACGTAAAATTTGTCGGTCAGAGGCGATTCGAGATTTCACAGATTTTTGAGGCGTGCGGTTGGTCTTGAGTAAAACGATTTTCGATGCGACGAAAGTCACATATGACACATACTCATGTGCCATAAATTGGTATGTGAGTAAGAAATAGGAAAATGGAGCGGCGAAAGACGGTCTTAGAATGTAAACTGGGGAAAGGGACTGAACATTGAGTTGGTTGCGTGATAGCCAGGGCAAAACACTAAATAGTGTTTTGTCTTCTTCAAAACGAAAGCGTGAAAACGGAAAATCGACGGTGAAATTTGTAGGTTGGGTGTTTACAGAGAGAGAACTTCATACTTCTCTCTAGATTTACTAGAAATCACCGTGGTCGCGATCTTCGGGACAAGAAGGAGACACCTTTCTGCGGAGAGGGCTTCGCGTGGGTACCGGATTTAGAGAGTTTCCTCAAACTCCGAGAGGTAGAGTTTCCTACTTGGGTTTATTCTTAGGTTAGAGTACCATGTAAATGTTTCGGTTGATTGAGGCCTTGAGCGGTAGTTTGGTCAGTCCCAGGCAGGACAGAATTAATATGAATTTTGAAACCCCGAATGTAGCGTAGTATTTGCCATGGCTGATTTGGGTGGTTGAATGTGCATTTTGTGATAAATCATGGATTGATTTGGATGGCGGAAATGGCCATGAAATCTTGAGTTCTGAAGTGAGCAGGTGAATGAATGTGTGTTGAGCCGTAAAACCTAGGATTTTATTGTTCTAGGAATAGTGACACAATATATTTTTGTGTGAATGTGTGTTTGGTCGAGTGATTCAAGTGGAGATTGCTCGTGTATTGTATAAATCATTAATGAGGAGCTAATTTTGATGTATGAAATGAAAATTTTTATGACATGATTGTGTGATTTAAATTATGTGAATATATGCGTAGTGATATATTTCTTGTGTTATATGAGTTATTGAAATGGCATCGTAATGCAAATTTCGTATACCTTCAGAGGTAACTAGAAATTAGGTGAGTGCATGACATGGAAAAATTGAAAGAAAAATGAAAACGTTTTTGAAAGGAATTTCACAAGATGATATTCCGGAGAATTGGGTTGGGAGATGGGCCAACAGATCATTTCGGATGAGAACCATGACTGTTTCGGAAAGCTCACCAACCAATTCGCCTCACGGAGAATGAATCCCACATTTCTGAATATTTGATAGTATATTTTCAAGAACGGGTTTGTTTTGAAAATGATTATTTTCTCATACATGGCTTAAGCGAGTGTGGGGGAGTCGGTGAGGACTGGGGACATGAGATGGCATGTAGACATTAGTAGGATCAATTTGCTTGAATGTGTGTTTATTTTGAGCATTACCTTTACTTAGGTGGATAGTAGCCCACTTAGGGCGATTCCACTGCGAACGCATTATCTCACCATGTCGAGGATATTATTTTTCGAGTGCAATTGAGTGAGAGGAGATGACTAGATCACAGGGATTGAGGTTTAGAAGAAAAGCCGGATTGTGGCTTTGGTTTTGTGATATATACATGTATTAGAATTCTTTAAATTTTAATATATGTGTTGTATAAAAGAGAATTGATTAACTCTTTTGAAACTATTGGAAATAGTTGTTGTATCATGATGAGTATAGTTATTGGGCCCAGTGGTGTATTACTCATGTTGTGATTATATTGGGTGCTTAGGACGGGTTTCATCTTGGTATTGTATTTGGGTGAGCTCCTAGGTACAAAGGAGACTACGCGGAGTTTTGAAGTGAGGCGTCGGGTAAGCAGGCATGCACTTGTGATATGGATTGTGGTGGTCGACGGACCCCGAGGTTTGGGGCGTCAAACACGAAACCACAATTTAACTTTAAATATAACTAAGCCCACCTGGCTTGATGCATTAGGAATTTCATCCAAAAGCGTGTTCAAATTTCTAGCATTTAGGTCAGTTTGGGACTAACCAATGACACTCACGGCCTCATCTGATCTAAATCATTAACAAGACTCTTAAGCAGAAAATAAACCAAGTAGAAGCACTGCACTCCCGGGTTGTTGAAACTCCACAAAGCCGGTGCAGCGTAGCCCTTCACGACGTAGAACAACTTTGCTTTTTGGCGATGAGGCAGCGGTCAAGACTCTTGGGAATTTTAGAAAGTTGAACTTTCTCTTTTTCTAGCATAAACTTTCACCAATCTATTCTCCCCACTCTCCTCCTTTGCCGCGTGCCGGGCGAATGGAGAAGAGATGTCTTATTTTGTCTCATGCCCCTTGTCAAGCCATCATTGACTCATTGGATTTCCTTGTTCGCTATCGCTGACTTTGGATTTTCCGTCGATTAGGAGATGTCGCATGTTCACATAGGCCCAGCAGCTCTCCTTGTTTGACTAAATACGCACCTAACTGCGTGGCGTATTTTGAATTTCTTCCGAATCTTGTGAGTGTCGTATTACTGGCGCATTTAACATCGGCATTGAAGTGCGGCGTCTCGAGATTCAATTTCGATGTGGTAAGTAGGGTCGAGGCGATTTATTGGTGAAGTCAGTTTAGTCATCAGAGATCTAGAAAAGTGCAGTTGCAGTAGAGTACCATTTTACCATTTTTCATAAAATTAAGATTTTTTTGAGGTTTTACAAGTTTTGTTGTAAATATAATATATATATATATATATATATATATTAAAATAAAAATAAAATATTTTAAATACATTTTAAATAAAATAAATAATTTATATTTATAGAATGAATTCAATTATTCATTACATTTATATATTGTCAAAGTATTAATATATACATTACATTTATAAAAAAACATTTTAATTATTTTTATCAAAATTTAAAGTATAAACAATTTGTAATGAATTTTAAAATTTATATTTTTATTGATATTGGTAAAATATCCATAGATATATCTCAGATATATCGAATATATTCCTCATATCTCAGAGCATCTCAAATATATCTGAATATATCAGGATATATCCATAAATTCCAAGTCTCTTAAAATATATGATTGAAATAAATATTTTAATCCTTAAGTAAAGGTAAGAGAATGAAGGAAAATATGGAATCAAATTTTTGAAAAAATGACATAAAATTTAAGTCTCTATTAAATTTGTGAAAAAAATAGAATAAAATATGGGAAGGCATGAAATGAGATTGAAAACATGTAAAAATATAACATAAATAAGGGTTTAGTAAAATGGTTAGAAAAACTTATATTAAAAAACTTAAGATTATAGGTTCAAGGTAGTTATTTTTAGTTATTAAGGGATAATTATTTGTTCCACAATGTGATAAGAAAAACATAATAAAAATGTCCTTCACATATTACCTAGCTAGATTAGGACTATATGTGAAAAACATATTTTCCCACTACAAATCAACATTTACTACATTATAGTTAAAGTATTTAATTTTTAATATTTTTTTTACTTACTTTTTAATTATAATGTTGTAGTGATACATGCTTCAATCTAATTCTTAACATTCAACCGCACTTTTAAGATATGATATGATTTTTCACATTTCATGTAAGGAAATGTTACTTTTTATATATATTTTTGATATCGAATGTTACTTTTATATATTTAAATAATAAACTTTTAAATATGAATATTTAAAACAAAATAAATAATTTAGAGCTTATAGAATGAATTCAATTATTCATTATATTTACATATTTAAAACTAAGTATTTACATATACATTACATTTATAAAATAATATTTTTTTACTTGTTTTAATACAAAATTTAAAATTATAAACTATTTTTAATGAATTTTAAATAATTTATTTTTTATTGATATTGAGATAAAAACATCCACCGACATATCAAGTATATCTGGTATATCGAAGATATCAGATATAGACTTCCACTCATTACATTATCTGACATATCGAAAATCGAAGTAATAATATATACATTACATTTATATAATAACATTTTACTTATTTTATCAAATTTAATATTATAAACAAATTTTAATGAATTTTAATAATTTATATTTTATTCATATTTATGTAAAATATACACCGATATATTTTCTTGGAGATGATTCTTGAGGATGAGTCAAAGATATCAAAGATAATGATATACAGTCTCTAATTCATTGTATCATCAAATATTAGAAAATTGAAGTTTTAATATATACATTACATTTATAAAATAACATTTTTACATATTTTACAAAATCAAACTATAAACAAATTTTAATGAATTTTAAATAATTTATATTTTATTGATATTATGTAAAAATATACACTGATATATCTCTCGATATATCTGTAAATTTAAGTACCTATATCTGTTGAAACCGATATTCTTAATTCTGAGTAAAGGCAACAGAAAATGAAGGAATATAGAAATAAAATTCTAGAAAAATAGAATGAAAATATGGGAAGACATGAACAAGATTGAAAACATAAAAATATAACATAAATAGGGATTTAGTAAATGGTTAGAAAACTATGTTAAAAACTTAAGATTATAGTACTAAGTGTTGTTTTTAGTTATTAAGGAACAATTATTTAGCCCCCACAATGTGCAGGAGAAAAACATACAAAATGTGAATAAATTTCAGAAAAATAGGAATAAAATATGGGAAGACATGAAATAAGATTGAAAACATAAAAGTCATAACATAAATAGTGGATTTAGCAAACGGTTAGAAAAACTATAGTTTAAAAAATCAAGACAGGTAGGTAAAGGTAGTTGTTTTTAAGGTTATGACAATTATTTGCCCATTAATGTGAGAAAATATAATAAAAATGTCACATCCAAATACTAATTTTAATAGATTAGGACTATATGAAAGAGATATTCTATCAGAATCAATTTACTATATTATAGTTAAAGTATTTAATTTTTAATATTTTTTTACTTTATTATAATGTTGTAATATTAGGCCTTTCAATCTGTTTCAACCTTCAAACCCAACCTCTTGATAGGTAAACACATATTATTTGAGCACTTGGGGGTAATTTTTAAAGAGAATTTTCAACACACAATATATTTTTTTCGGGAGGCCTAATGTTACTTTTATATAAACCACTTAACTTTCTATTTTTGAACTAAAAAAACATTAATGACTAAAAACTAAACATTAAAAAGAATGTTTTGACAACCGTGGTATTTCTATTACATAAATTAAACCTATGAAACCCAACCCCGTCTCACCCTCCAATTCATGTCTTTACGTATAACGCTTGATTCTTATTTTTTCGCTACGACTTCGTATCACTACACGGCATACTATTTATTTATCATTTTGTTTGCCAGACCTCCCATCGCTGACGAGCCACATGAATAGTCTATCGCACAAAGATCCTTCGGTCGCTCGGGGGACCGCAGGCACGCCCGTGTGGTTCTGCACCACGCTAAGGGCACCCGCCATGCGCACGGTCAGCTCGGGCCGCAACGTCGCATTGCCAAATGGCATTCGATGCTCCGTGCACGATCCCGTACCGTGCACGAACCACTGTGGTGCGCCTGGTGTGTCGTGTCGTGTAGGCACCGCTTGAGACCTTGTCGCGACTTAGACTCGCCACATAGAGAACTAGAATTCTTCGCCGACAGAGAACCATGAGTCGCCACGCCGCTTTCGCTGGTCGGAAGCGCCGGTCAACAAAGACGAAGGTCGTATAGTGAATGTATGGTAACACACAAGACCACACGCATTATTAAGATCATCACTGATGATACCAGATGTGGTCGCCACAAAGCCCCTTCTCACATCGCTACTTTAATTTTCTTCACAATCATCACAAAATGAAACAATCATAAACATCACTATATTATTTTGAATGTACCTATTCCACTTCATGATCCTCTATTATATTTAATTGAACACATGCATGAATATTGAACGTTTCCAACATATGATTATCATTATAACAACGCACCAATAAGAAAGATTTTATTCAAAAGGCCAACTAGAAAAACGATATAGACGGATTCATGTTTAAACCTTCTCGAAATATTCACCACTTCGAAAACCCACGCCTCATGTTCAACCTTTATGAGATTTATCAACCTTAATAGATCAAAACAGGGTTTAATATATGATTATCTTTATATTATATTTAAAACAATCGTTATGATTTTATGAAGGTGTTTCATTTATTGATATCATATAGATGTTAATTATTAAATAAATCCACACATATCACACCTCCATTCCCAGATCAGCACAAACACATGATACCAGATGCAGAAGAAACAACATCATATCAGTAGATAAAATCAGTGGAATTACAAACTAAACTTTAATTGGTACCAAACATGCACTGTCATATCATACAGAAAAGAGATACAAGTTATAACGTTTGTACAAGTCACAGTAGCACTCTAAAGTTTATCACAATGTTTAAAATTGATAAATAAAGTATAATTAATGTTTTAAATAAGAAATAATAATAATGAATCATTTAATTCTTCGAAGTTAAATTTCGCGATCTCAGACGACGAAATCCAGCACCGCCATAGTCTGGTTTCAGTAAACATGTTGAATTTGGGCTTTCTGTTACCTAACTGGCCGTGAATATTTCACTAATTTCTAAAGAAACGTCAAGAGTTAAATGAACTACATCTTTTAGAAAAATCTCAAAATTGCAAGTATATAAAGAATATTCATATTTAGTATAACAAATCAAACTGACATATTGAATTGTTTTACTAAAACTTATGTAGTAAAGAAGTAAAGGCACAACCACATAAAGAATAAAAAAAAAACAAAACATCAATGACAAAAGGATGAAGCAGACGGACGTATGTGAGAATTAGAGAGAGAGAAAATTTTAATATTATTTTTTCTTAATTTTTCAGATTCATGAAAAATCGACCGCCAGATTTACCCGGATAAACATGGAAAAAAATACTTCACTTGACTGAGTGGCCACAAGAAGACAAAACATTAATTTCACCTTAATTGTAAATATAATGAAAACCAAATTTTTACTTTTTCTCTCAAATCTACGTTGTTCTAAATAATCAAGACTTTCTGACTAAAGAGAAAGATGATTTTGACGTGATGAGAGTCACAGACACCAAAATCTCTGGCCGTCAACCCGCACATAAATTTTCCATCGCGTTATTTCTAGTCTCAGTGTTAATTATATACTACTCAAATATTCTTGTACATAAATCACTCCCAGTACTTGCATCGAGTTTAGAACTAGAATTTTAGGAAATTTGCATCATTTTCTGATACCCGGCCAATTTCTTAATCATTTTAATGTACTTTGGTTAAATTTTCAGATTTATTCAACAATGCATGTAGAATTTTCGTAAATGTTTTCTGTGTTTTAGACTATATGGAAAGTCCCTTTAGTCTAGACCAACAGTTACGCCTCACGACATTCGGGGGCCCATATTTCCAATTTAATCAGTAGCACTGCCGCTGGCAAATCGCCGGCCGCGCTTAACGCTGGAGCATAATATTGACGAAATACAGGCTGAAAAGGTGCATGAAAGTTTAATCAGGTTCAAGTTTAGCGTTGAAAGAGGAGTGTTCTAAATCATTTTTCCAAATACTGTATTATTATTATTATTACATACAAATCGCTTTTTTATGATCAAGTATTCTCATGGTTTTTGAGTTCAAACCATTTCAAGAAGCAAGCAACGAATTAAAGCAAGCAACATTTCAGCTAACCATTAAAGCAAGAACGCTTTTAAATTATAAACCATTTTCAAGTAAGGCAAATGAGTTGAATAATTAAACCATTTTCGAAGCAATGCAAGCAAATGGTTTTAAATAATTAAACCATTTTTCAAGCAAGCAAGCAATGGTTTTAAATTGTAAAAACTCTTACAAAGAGCAAGGTTAAGCAAGCAAGCAAGCAAAGAATGTTTGTGAAAACAGTCTTCCATCTAAGCAAGAAACCCAATGAGGTATTCAGACGTGCACTACGTTGTTAGGATCTCACATGCATTTTAGCTTTGGGTCACCAAACCAAGACATCATGCATTTAATGAGATCGTAAGACGATAGAGTATATATGTTACGAGTTCTAACTAAATTATGGTGATGGCGACCCAGTCAATTCCACCATATTCACCCAAAGTGATGCGACCTGTGTCCACCCACGGTCACTGTGCCCGTGTTCACTAGTGGTACAAAGAAGCAAAAATATAATCCGTCGATGATTTATAAGTACGACATACATTAAAATCAACGATTTGTCCCTTACGCCAAAGCCGAGAGTTTTAAAGAACTATTGAGCCCAGTTCGCTTTATTTCAAAGAATGTTATTGAGCCTGTGCTCCTGCTTTTATGAAAAGTTGAGAAACTTTTAAAGCAAAAGGTTTGTGAAAGGTTTTAAGAAACTTCTTTCAAACAAGATGTTAAAAAGAAAATTAAATAAATTCCGAAAGCTTTATAAACTTACAAGCAAGCAAAAGAAATTTCAGAAGTTTTATTTGAGACCCCACCCTTCGTGACATCATCTTCACGGCACACTTTCAGTGCGGCTCACTTCATAGATATTCATTTTCATCGGAAGGTTTTCCTGCAGAGCTCAATCGATCGGGTTTTTGAGTTCACGGAAGCATTTTCGGGTACCAACCGAAGCACTAGCTCACTGGGTACCAGATGCTTCCTAATGTATTCAAAGACTCTGAGTCCGCCCAATCCCGGGGAGTGGAAGAACCTCGGGAATGAGGATAACTCATGAAGGAGCTTCCACCAAGGGCAGCTCAGATGAGTGGTCACGGCGCGGGCCCTACAACAAAGCGCGCATTTTTATCATGGGTCCACACTCTTCGGTGACCACGGGTGCCCTTCAGTGGCTCACCGTGGTCCACCTTCGTAACCACCGGGTGCCCGTGGGTCCTACTCACAGAACATCACGCCTCCCCTGCATTTTCGCCCAGAGACTCGAAACCCAGATCAGGCTTAAGGTCCAAATCGGTTATCTCTACTACCAACCCAGCCAAAGCTTGTCAGAGATTACTTTTCAGGACACTACAGAGTTTTTCAGTGGCCACCATAGATGACTTTGCATCGAGTTTGCTTTTACTGATCTCAGACTCAGAGCTCCTTGTTTTGATGGGAAGTACTTCGTACCAATCGAAGCAGTAGTTTGCTGGTACCGTAGACGCCTTCCCATTGACTAAAAGACCACAGTCCCTGCCGAATTTCGGGAGTGCGAAAGGAACCTGGAAATGGCGATATCCATGAGCAGCTTCCCACCGGGCGGTACCCATGGCGGTCAGCAAGCATGTCCACATTTATAAGTCCCCAAGCAAAGCAAACAATAAGAGCTTTATAAGCTTTCTAAAGAAAGCAAAGGCAAGGTAAAGAAAAGTTTTAGAAACTTTAGCAAAGCAAAGGTACAAAAGCAAGCAAAGAAAAGTTTATGAAACTGAAAAGCAAGAAAGCTTCTGAAAATAATTGTAAAGAGAGTTTTACATTTTGAGACATTCCTAAAAGAAAACGCTTCATAAAAGATACACTCATCAGCTCGCTTAGCTCATTATTTTCCGCTTTAAAAACTATATTTCCAAACAGTACGCAAGACGCTGAGCATATTGGGGTTTGTCCCGACAATCAGATAAGGCCGGGAATTAAGAATATTGTAAGAAAATACTTGACAGGGAGTAAGGGAACATATGTATGTACATAGAGTAGTTTGTGAGAATGTTGTATGTCAGTCGCTATATTTTGGATATAGCAGTAAATCGATGTACATGATTCGGGGACATATGCAACAGTATGTCACAAAATTTTATAAAATCATAAGTTTAGAAAAGAAAATTTTTGTAGAGGTTAGTAAGGCACGCTTCTTCACAGAGTTTCAATGTTAGAGGAATTCATTGGGGATTTATGTGAGGAACAGACGCTCGCCACTCGGGAAGGGTGGGGTGTGTCATAATATTGAAGGCATTTTAATTAAATAGTTTGGGAGTTATGCTTAATATATCCTATTTATCATGTCATGTACTATTATAAACAATTTTAAATACATTTAACAAAATAAATACTTACATTTATAGAATGAAATCACTTATTCAATATATTTATATATTTAAAATCTAGTATTTAGAGAGATACATTACTTATAAAATAACATTTTTTACTTTTTTATCAGGTAAAATTTAAAATATAAAACAATTTATATTGGAATTTTAAATGATTTATATTTTTATTGATATTTAGGTAAAATATCCACCAATATACTCCGACATATTCCTTATATTCATATTCCTATATTCAGAATTCTGGCAATCGACATATTCAAGTAAAACCGATATTTTAAATCCTTCTAATAAATAAATGCAAGAGAATGAAGTGAAAATATGGAATCGAATTTTAAAGATTTATATTAAGTCTCTATTAATACTCTGGTGAAAAGAATAAAGAAGGGAAGGCATGAATAAGATTGAAAACATGTAAAAAAAATACATAAATAGGACGAAAATGGTTAGAAAATCAGATATTAAAAACTTAAACTATAGGTTCAACGTAGTTATTTTTAGTTAAGGATACTATTTGCTCCCACAAATGTCCAGAGAAAACATAATAAAATATTTACATCAATATTATCAGTTAGATTAGGAACAGGTGAAAGTGCATATTTTTCCCACTACAAATCAATGTTTACTATATTATAGTTAAAGTATTTAATTTTTAATATTTTACTATTATAATGTTACAGAAACATTATGTTCTTCCACCCAATTTTTAACATTTGAACCTACATCTTTTAATAAGTTTAATTTTATTTTGTACCAAAATTTTTCAATTTTTAAGACAATGAGTATAGATTTTCTTTCTACATTTAATGCAAGGAATGTTACTTTTATATATATTTTTTTGATATCGAATGTTACTTTTTTATATATTTAATAATAAATAATTTTTAAATACATTTAAATAAAATAAATAATTTATATTTACGTAATGAACAATTATTCATTATATTTATATATTTAAACTGGCATACATATACATTACATTTATAAAAAGAACATTTTTAATATTTTATCAAAATTTAAAATTAGAATTATTTATAATAGAATTAATAATGATATTTTATTGATATTTATGTAAAACATCCACCTTATTATATCTAGATCTCTGATAACGATATTACTACTATCATCTATTAATGTAAAATCATATTAATATATACATTAAGATTATAAATAACATTTTTACTTATTTATCAAATTTTAATATTATAAACAATTTTAATGAATTTAAATAATTTATATTTTATTTATATTTAGAATATCCACCGATATATCTCTCGATATATATTTGATATCCGATGTAGACGCTCTAAACTCCAACGCTGACAACCCGCTAACTCGCAGACAATCATGGATATCTAATCCGACACCACCACGTAAAAAATCCAAGCAGTACTTCCCTCAGACAAGTGAGTTTCATCGAAATACAACCCGTCCCAACATCACACACGAGATAAAAGATGAGAAAAATGGTCACTGTTCATATATCAAGATCATAAAAATACACCAACTATATATTGCTACCGTTGTTTAATAAATTACTTTAATGCAACATTATATTAAAAATTACAACATTCTAATACATGTTATACCAATCAATACCAAAGCCACAACTGCTTCTTTTCAAAACTACTTCTAATGAGCGCCGTCCTCAGGCACACTCCCGCATCTAAACAGGATCCTCGACAGCAGAGCAAAGCCTAGTAGAGATAATCTACAGGTTACTTCCCCACCTAAGTGCATGCATGGCAAAATAATCACACTCAATCAATTTCATGATCCCATCAATGTCTACACGACCAACCCAATGCCCAGTCCTCACCACTTATACTGCACCGAATGAAGTAGCAAATAATCTCAGTTTTTAAAACAAAACTATTTGTTCTTGGAAAATACACTCACCGAAGCTCATAGGCCATTTGATGTCCTCTCTGCATGTGCCGACCGTCGGATAACCCAAACACCATGGGCCCTCCGACGTGAATTGTCGACAATCTCCTAACACGATTCTCCGAAAATCTCTGGCTTAAATTCTTTCACAAACATTTTCATTTTGTTTCATTTGGCGTTATGCACTCACACCTAATATTCTGTGGTCGCCCAAATGCATACGAATGCATTACGCTAATTCCAACAAAACTCATGCCTTATGCTAATATAATCACATGCATATATATTAACATAATTAAATCACATAAACATGTTATGCAAATTCACAATCAATTACACCAAAATTAGCTCACATACTAATTAGCAAACACAAAGCAATTCATTTTGAATCACTTACAAACACATTTTGTAAAACCCTCGAGAAAATTGAATTTTTCTAAAAGGGTAAACGGTAATTTCGATCAAAATCGAAATTCTCTTAGATCTCGGATGACTAAACGGATTGCGCCAAGTAAATTGCCTCGCGAATCTAGTGACCCGTAAAAGTTTCGTCGAATCTGTGAGACGTCGAACATTTTACGATTTTCTCGTGATAAACTCACAATTCAGTGGACTCCAGATTTTTACTTAAAACTTCTAAGTCTAAATGACGTGAGTTAAAGTTCATTTAAAATAATTTGAAATGAAAAAAATTCAGTGGAAGAAATGGACCCGAATGAGACAATATAAGTTATGTATTCAAAATAATAATAATAATAATAATAATAATAATAATAATATAATAATAATAATAATCATAATAAAATGGATAAATAAAAAAAGGGAGGAAGGGAGCGTCGTTGAGGGAGAATCGAGCTACAAAGAGAGAGAATATTATTATTTTTTTTTTATTTTTCTCTTTTTGTTTTTTTTTTTTCGCATTTACTTAAAATCGACCGTAGGTTTTCGTCGGAGCTGAAGGCAAAGTTGATCTACGCGATGAGAGCTACGCGTGTGCACCAAAATCTTGGAGTTTCGTCAAACTCCACAAGGTAGGGAATTTTCCTACTTGTGTTATTTCTAGCATAAAGGTCATGTAATGACTTGGGATTGACTTAGAGGCCGTGAAAGGCCGTAAATTTCAGCTCTCAAAGTTTTGGACTGAGTAAATGAATTTTTAGAAATTTTCAGGATTGTTTTCGAACAGTTCGGGCTTAATTTCGGGGCTGTTTTCGAACAGTTCGGGTTGAATTTTCGAGATTGCTTTGCATACCATGATAATTTTACTATTTTCAGCAAGCCTTGGATCACGTGTTAAGGTTTGGTTTTGCTCCCGGCACTGATGTCTTAGGGTTTTGTGGTGTGTTTTGGTATCACAATATTCAGTGATGAACTGTGAAAGGACTAAGAGGTGCCCTGTTTTATATGGGTCCAAGATTTGAGCCATTTTGTGTGTTATTACTAGAAAATGAATGACGTGAATATTCTTGTGTGAAAATGTGTATGGTTAGTGATTCAAAATGAATTGCTCGTGTTTGTTAATTAGCCCATGAGCTAATTTTGGTGCACTGATTGTGAATTTACATAACATGTTTTATGTTATTTAATTATGTTAATATATATGCATGTGAATATATTAGCATGAATGCGCTGACCGGTGATCACGATTCCATACGCATCGTGGGTAAACTAGAAATTATGCAGTGCATAGTTGAGATCGACATTGTGTTATGTGTTTGATGGTGTGTCGTGGAGTACAGAGTCAGGATCAACACCGCAGTAGGTGTTGATTGGTTGAGCTTGATTAATAAAGACAATGTCCAAATGAGTCGCGACGGGTTAAGAAAATGAACGGCTCATTGCATTTCATATGCACCGGGCACCTGCAACAATGTGAGCCGAAACGCACGACGCGACGCCCCAAATCCGTCCGCGACTACCCGCCAACCCGCTGAAACACTTCGCGGAATGTTCGCGGTGACCCGACATTTCATTTAAAATCGCCAGAAGTCTCCTTTGTACGGAGTTTCACCCGGATATAACCCGTACATAACCTGTCTCCAACATCAATCACATGAGTAAAAACGGCTGGGCCTGGCAAACCAATACCTACCACAATATTTATATCCAACTATATCCAATATTTTCAAGAGTTACAAATGACTTTATGCATATATTAAAAATTTTAGATCTACTTAGACGAGCCGCCTCCCGTACACTCCCCCGCATTCGAAAAATACGCCTCGACAGGTGAGCTAATGCTCGTGAGTGGAATCACCCCAAATGGGCTACTTTCCACCCAAGTCACATATGCAATGCCCAAAGTAAACATACATTCAAGTAAATGCGTGATCCTACTTGAATGTCTACAAGACCAACTCAGATCCCGAGTCCTCACCGACTCTCTCACACTTGCCTAAGCCACGTATGAGAAACATTCTTTTTCAAAACAAAGATAATTGTTTTTACTTGTGGACTACCCTCCGATATAAGTAATGGACCGTCTCCGATAATTTATTTAGTGGACAACCCTTCGACATATATCAATCAATAATTCCAACGATTGATATTTATATATGGACTACCCTCCGATATAAGTAATGGACAGACTCCGATATTTATTATTAGTCAACCCTCCGAAACCACTCTCTCAATAAATCACCTCTGCACTCACTCCTATCGTTATAGGGTGTCCCAGTGCATATGGAATGCATGATGCCAATTCCAATTCAATCATATAACACATGTAAATATATAATCATGCATATATTCACATAATTTAAATCACACAAACATGTTATGCAATTTCACATTTCATTACACCAAAAATTAGCTCACGTGGGCTAATGATCAAACACGAGCAATTTAACTTGAATTACTCGACCAAACACGGTTTCACACAAAAATTAGTTTTGTGTCACTATTCAAATGAACAGTAAAACCCTCGGGTTTACTGTTCTGTCCACTCATCAAATCATCGGTTCACTTTGTGAACCCGAATTTCACGGCCATTTCCGGCCTCATACAAACCAACACATGATTTATTTGACAAAGCACAATCCAATTTCAAAACTACCGTGGTCATCAAGGATCGCACGATTTGGGCTTCAAAATTTACAACAATTCAGTCCCAAGTTTTGGGACCGATCAAACGGACGTTCAAGGCCTCAATCCAACAGAAACATTAATTATAAAACACTTAAATAAAGTGTAAAACCCAAGTAGGATAAATCCCCTACCTCTCGGAGTTTGACGAAAACTCCCAAAATCGGAGTCCACGCATAGGCCTCGCCGCGTAGAACGCCTTTTCTTCTTGTTCAGACGATCTCGACTCGGGCCGGATCATCGGCAAATGTAGAGAGAAGTTGGATACTCTCTCACTAGAAATGACAAAAATCGGCTACTAGATCTTTTCTTCTTTTTTTTCCCACGTTTTGGTCTTCTTTTCAATGTAAGAGACGACACTATTCAACTCTTTTGTCTTTAGTGTCATTTAAAATTTAAATAATGACCATTATGTCTCTTCTTTCCCCAATTTTGACACTCGACACTATCTCGGCTATCCGTTTCCATCATTTCTCTATCCATGTACCATGTGTAACATGAGTACATGTTATATGTGACTTTTGTCACTTCAAATTTCGTTTATCGGCACCCAAAACTCGATGCCTCGAAAAATGTGTAAATTCCAACAGTCTTGGAATTCCACGAAATTTGACGCGGTAGCTAGATTTCATGAGACAATTCCAACGGTGAAATCCTTTTCGTCATCCGAGATCTAGAGAATAAATTTCGGATTTTTAACCGAAATGACGATTTTGCCATTTTTCCAGAAATTGGAATTTCTCGGGTCTTACATTCTCCCCTCCTTAAAAGGAATTCTCAATCCTCGAAATTATGCGGACAATCACACATCACTCACATGCATATGAAACGTGCACTCTACCATGCATGTAACTCATCATTTAATTATTAAACGACTAAACTACGTACCTTCATCCCTAAACAAGAAGGCTGACATGTGGCCCGCATTGTGTCCTCTCGCGCCTCCCACGCTGACTTCCACCCATGTCGCCCATAGCACCCTCACTACCCTCATGGTCTTAAGGCCGCAAACCCGATCACCGCCATCCAAAATGCATACCGGTCCTCCTCAAGGTCCCATCGTTGTCAACCTCAACTGGGTCCTTAATCCACCACATGAGTCGGATCTCGAATATACCGAGCACGGAGACGCGTGAAATACCTCGCGTGACACCGACATGCCGGGCAGAATAATTCAATCCCAGACGCAAATAAATGCCTATCCTCTCGAGTATCTCAAAAGCGTCTAATAAACCCCTACGATAGCTTCCGCTGTCGACCGAATTTACTCCTCTTAGGCATCACCTTCAAGAAAACGCAAAGTGGATCCCTAACCTCGAACTCTAAGGGTCGATGCAGCCAGGAGACCGCATAGCTCTTCCGCCGGGCCCGAGCCGTGGCAAGACGCCGTCGTGACGGGCTCACCTTCTCAGGGGCAAGCCTTTAATCGTATCGTGACCGTGGATGGAACTCTCTCCCACCTCGGTCCAAAATAATGGTGACCTGCATGGCCTCCCATACAATGCCTCATATGGTGCCATCTGTATACTCGCCTGGTAACTGTTGTTGTAGGTGAATTCCACTAAAGGCAAGTGCTCTTCCCAACTACCGCGGATGGTCCAGATCGATGCTCGCAGCGATGTCCTCTAACACCAGATAGTCCTCTCAGACTGACCATCTGCCTGAAGGTGGAAAGTTGTATTCATCAAGCCAATCGTAGCCCATAGCCTTTTGAAACTCCTTCCAAAAAAGCGCCAGAACCCTGGTTCTATCCAACACTATGGATACCGTACTCCATGTAACCGGACTATCTCGAATGTACAAACTCCGCAGAATCTCCAATGAGAAGGTCATTCACACAGCCTAGAAAATGCCGACTTCGCGGTCGCATCCACACATCTATACCGCATCATGTCTCCCGCGACGTCCGTGGCGCGGGTCACAAAACTAACGCGACGTGCTCCCACTTCCACTCCGCCCACCTCCCAATGGCCAAGTAGCCCCGTTGGCTTCCTCGTGCTCGCCGTCCTCGCTGACACGTGAGACATCATCGCACAAAGTCCCTTACGTGTCTCTTCATCCCGCTCCAGTAGTACTGGCAACGAAGATCCTGGTACATCTTTGTGCCACTCGGATGCACGGAAAATCGAGAGCAGTGAAACTCCCTGAGAATCTCCTCTCTCAAATCGGTCAATTGGGAAACCACTACCCGTGACTTCAAAACCCGGGTCCGCTTGACTACCCTCACAACCACCGGACACCGCGGAATGTCAGTGACCCGACATTTTTCATTTAAAATAGGGTAGAGTCTCCTTTGTACAGGGAGCTCTATCCAAATACAAAACCTCGCATAAAAACCCGTCTCCCAAACAAATTAATATATCATCACATGAGTAAAACAAACCACTCAGCTCTATAAACAAGATTTCATAATAATACTGTAAAACATACCAACTATGTCCAATGGGGCTTCTAAGAGTTAATACACTTACTCTTATACAACACATATATCAAAATTAGAGAATCTGGCCACATGTATAAAATCATCAAAGCCACAACCCTGGCTTCACAACCTCGGGCCTCAGGACGAGCCGCCCCCGCCGCTCTCCCTATACCTGTAAAATAATATCCTCGACAGGGTGAGCTAATGCTCAAGAGTGGAATCGCCCCAAGTGGGCTACTTCCTCTACCTAAGTGCATATGCTAATGCTCCAAAATAAACACACATTCAAGCAAATGCATGATCCTACTTGAATGTCTAACTCCATTATCCCGCACCAGTCCCTCACCGACCCCTTCCTTCACACTCGCCTGCCTTGTATGAATTATTATTTTGCTCGCTTATGGACAAACTCTCCGATGTGTATATATATCACCAACATACTCGACGATTGATATTATTTCCTTGCACTACCGATGTATATCAACTCGATCGCCTCCGACGATTGGATATTTTTAAGCAGGGACCACCCTCCAATAATTATTAGTTTGACAACCCTCCCAACTATATTTTCAGACTCACCTCTATGCACTCACTCCTATCGGGTCCCTAGGGTGCTCCTGCAAGGCATATGGAATGCATGATGTCAATTCCATTACAAAAAAGCCTATGTCACATGTAATATATAAACATGCATATATTCATATAAAATTTAATCACACAATCATGTTATGTAATTACGCATTTCATCACATCAAAAATAGCTCACATGGGCTAATGATCAAACACGAGCAATTCGATTTGAATTACTCAACCAAACACATTATTTCACAAAAATTATTTTGTGAACATTCTCGGGTCACTGAACCCCTGCTACTATTCCTGAAAATACAAATCATTGGTTCACTTAGTGAACCCCGGTTTCACGGCCATTTCCGGCCTTATATTACACTGAAAAACATAATTTTATTCCATAAATTATCATATAAACACCCCAAATCAGTCCCCAACAGCCACGGACTGACCAAGAATGTCTAAAAAATTTCCACAATTCGGTCCCATGTTTTGGGACCGATCAAACGACCCCTCACGACCTCAAACCAACCAATACATGCATCAACACATAAATTCACAATTAAATCCACCCAAATCAGTCATGTACAGTCACGACTGCTCCATTTTTGGTTTAAAAAATTATATCAATTCGGTCCCAAGTTTTGGGACCGATCAAACAGCCGTTCAAGGCCTCAAGCTAACCGAAACATTGAAAAACACTTAAATAAAGTGTAAAACCCAAGTAGGGAGAAACCCCTACCTCTCGGAGTTTGTCAAAACTCCTCAAATCAAAATTCACGTAGTCCCTCCCAAGGTAGAGCGTACCTTTCCTTCTTGTCCCGAAGACTGCCGACGGTCGGATCGCGCGATATTTTAGAGAGAAGTTTCTCTCTCTCTAAAGAAAATCTCCATTTTCGGCTACTGGACCATTTTCTGGTTCAATTCACGTTTTTGGTTCCTTTTTGAATGGGAGAGACAACACTATTACCTATTTTGGCATTTTCGTCATTTTAATCAAATTTCAAAATGACATCTACGTCCCTTCTTTTCCAAGTTTTGACATTCGACACTATCTCGGCCATCCATTTTCATTATTTCTCTACTCATTCCACTTATGGTACATGAATACGTCTTATATGTGACTTTTTTCGCATCGAAAATCATTTTACGGCATCCGAACCGCATGCCTGAAACGCAAATTCCGACCGGCTCCTAATTCGATGAAATTTTACGCAAGGCTAGATTTTCAGCTGCATCGATTCCAACGGTGAAATCACTTTTTCATCCGAGATCTAGTAAATAAATTCCCATTTTTAACCGAAATTATAATTTTATAAATTGAAACACGATTTTGCCTTTTTCCGTAAATTAAATTTCTAAATCTTACAACCCGTCCCTCTCTATACCAAGACTACCATCCGCGTGATGGTCCAAATTCCCTCGTCACCCGCACCGACCGGGGTATCACCCTGGCCCCCGATAGACACTATATTTTATCCCGCCATCAGAGACCTCAATCACTCACAACGTAGACGTAGCTACTAAACTCCTCACCGACTCGAGATCGCGCTGTATCGAATCCAAACCTGCCCCACAGCCTCGACACATCTCACTCCCGGAAGTGCGCTAGCTAATGCTCCCCAGTGACTTCTCGATCGAGTGCATCAGCCACCACATTTGCCTTACAAGGGTGGTAATGCAAAGTGAACTCATAATCCTCTGTGAAACCCATCCACCGCGTTGCCTCATATCAGGTCCCGCCGCGTGAAAATATATTTCAGACTTTTATGGTCTGAGTACACCTAAACTCAAGCAGATGCAGTGGCTACGCCACCTTCAAGGCGAAGATCACGTGTCGCAAACCCATGTCGCGGTGCAGAGCTCATGATTCTTTAACTGACGGGAACCATAAGCCACTACTCTCCTGACCGCATCAAAACACATTTCGCCAAGACTCGCGCATCACAATACACTGTGGTACTCCCTCGTCCCTCGCTCGACTGGTCAAGATAGGAGTTGAAGTAGTCTCCTCTTCAACTCCGGAATGCCTTCTCTCACATCGGGTTATCCCAATCAAACTTGACCTCCTTCCGGGTCAATTCGCCATAGGTGCTGCTATCCGGAAGAAACTCAATGAATCTCGTGAATACCTACCTAATCCCAAGAAACTACGCATTCGAAGATCGACGGCCTTTCCAACCCATCACGCCTCACCTTTTCAGTCCACCCACACGCCTGATGCCGACACCACGTGTCCTTAAAATCTCACCTCGCAAGTCAAAAATCAGTGACTTACTCGAACTTAGCGTATAAGTGATGGTCTCTCAACAACTCAGAATATAATCCTCAAATGATACTCATGCTCCCACTTTGACCGAGCATCAAAATGTCATCCATGAAGACTACGTACAAACCGGACGGATAGGGCTGGAATACCCCATGCATGAGATCCATGAATGCCGCTATGATTCGCCAATCCAAGGGCATCACCGCAAACTCAAAGTTCCCTATAACGCCTCTAAACATCGGGTTTGGGTGGATATCCTGTCTCCCCAACCCCTACCGATGGCACTCGAAGGTCTATCTTTGGAATGACCGCGCCGCTCCTCTCAACTTATCAAACAAATCAATCCCCAGAAGGGTATCGATTCTTGATTGTAACCTGCTCAACCGGCCAGAGTCAATACACAATCGGCTGGTTCGTCTTTTCTTAGTTAAGCAAATGTAATCGAGTTTCTCATGGTGAAGTGCTCAACAATGAACCCTTGTCCAAGAGCTCCCGGGAGGCCGGATCCCGAGTTACTCGCATCCTAACCAGGCCATCCTATGCGGACATAGAGATGGGTGATGTACCAGGAGTAACTCAATCAAGTCTACATCCCTATGTGGGAGGGTAAATTCCGTAGCTCATCCGAAAACATCCCGCATATCGCAAACCACCGGTGCAGATTCGTCCGTCTCACTCCGCCCCTCTAGGGTAAGGGCTCGCTAGCCAACCCACCAATCGGTCCCGCACTTCTGGGACTCGTGACACCGGCTCCTCGGGGCAAATATCATGCTTTGTCCTGAACACCACACGTGTGTCGGTCTCACGTGTAAAGCAGAATCCTCCTATCACGCTCACAATCAACACCCATAAGCCGGTCACCCAATCCATCTCCAGACACATCAACCCGACATGTCCATGATCCTCAGTCCATTGTGTAGAGTCCCGAGATTCCACCCGCAACCGCGACATATCATCCCTATTCTCGCCCTGAACCTCAGTGGAGAACCTCCACAGCGAGGCGGCTCCTCCAAGTGTCTCAACCCTAAGCCCAATCCCCATCAACCGACAACAATGAATGAATGTGGACGCACCGTAATCAAATAAATTACCTGCCTCATAGCGATAGCAAAACGCACCGTATGATCGGATGATTCATCGATCACCACGGTGTGATGGCGCACAGCGCCCCCTGACCCTCGACGTCTTCTCGCCGAGGGCTCCGCCCTCCGCTTCTCGGCCTCTAACTTGGGCCTTCGGCCCGCTTCGTGAAATGGGAGGTGCCCGTAGTTCTCAAATCGAGACTCGGCTCCTTCGCTCGTACTGCGTCGCGGGAGCAACGTTATCAGATCCCCTCTCCCGTCCCGCACTGGACGGATCAAGGTTGTCCAAACCCCGGGATCCCCGTCTCTAAGGGCAATCCTCTCATGTGTCCAGCCGCCGACAATGGTAGCACACCATCCGGGTCCCGCGCCGACCGACAACTCTCATCTGTCCCCCGGTCCCGATGGCTCGCGACTCAAACCTCAGTGAACTAGAAGCTCTTCGCTTTTTCTTGAACCGGCTAAGATCGACTCTCCTTCCTCTTAAGGCCATCACCCGCATCTCGGGTGCTTCCTTGTTACCTCATTTCGCCCATGGTCGCCCGGGTCTCTAACCATGGAGTCCATATCCTCGTAGGGCGGTCCCACAATCCCGGCCCGAGTGGACAACTTCGTACCCCACTAAATCTCCCACCGCCATATGGCCAATGCGAATCATCAGCAATCGGGCTAGCCTGTGAACTGAGCCACATAATCCATCACAACATCAGCCCTCGTCACTCTCCCAGAACTCCCGAGCCTTCGCATGCCTCGCAAAGGTCTCGAAAGTACTTCACCATGAACTCCCCGAAACTCTACCCATGCCGCACTTCAAGTATCTAGAGGTCTCGTGGCCCATCTCCACCATACCTGCTCTCACCTCTTAGCCGAACGCAGCCTAACCTCATCCCCGTCACGCCGGGAGGTGTAACTCATGGCCTCAATACCTTCTCTCGATTCTGATAAACCAATGGTCTCGCCACCATCGGATCTCCTCCCCAAGGAATGCCTCTGGGAGGATGATGTGCTCAATCTCTCTGAGGTCGGACCTCCCGACTACTCCGGCTATACCAGCTCAGGCTATAAATGCAAGAAGAATACTTACAATTCTTACAAAGGCCTCACTGATCAAATATCGGGTGGTCAGGTCAAAATGCTTCCATGGCCTTAACCAGCACCTGTGGATTCTCTACCGTCCCGTCCTACTAGCCATCTACACAATTAACATGGCAAGAATACAATGCAAAGATTCTAAAGCATAAACACACTCGAGACACTATTCATAATTTAATATACATTTTTATATTCTATGTCCCTGCATTTAAATGCAATGCGAGACAATTTATTTTCAATTTCAACAATTTTATTCACAAAAATTTTATTTTCAAAAATTTCATTTTTCCAAAACTTTGTCTCATTTTAGTTGAATTTAATTAAAATTTAAAACAAAAAAATTTCCGAACAAATTTTATTGTTCATAGTACCGTTCACCATTACTATTCATAGTTGACTATTCAACAAGCATCAAGGCTCACCTAAGTTGTACAAGTAATTTATTACTGCAATACACTTCCAAAGAAGTCTTTCCCAAAAGAGTGTATTGCAATACAATACACCTTCCCCTTGCAATACACCTCATTTCCCTCGTAATACACCTTTCATTTCTCACAGAATACAACCTCCATTCTCGCATCTCCTCGCCTACTACAACCGCCATTGCAATACAATTCCCCAGATTGCAATATACTTGAACCCATCAGACTCCATATATTGCAATACAATGCACACCGTAATACAATTCCTCACCTCACTTACAAGCCCCATCGTAATACAATTCCCCTCAGATTGCAATACGCTTTTCCGTACCTCTAAAGCTCTCCTATTGCAATACAATTGCTACCCACAAGCTATATTGCAATACACTTCCTTAGCCAAAACTGCACTCCAACACTACCATGTCACAATACAAATTTTCTTCATTAATATAACTGGCAAGAGCTCCAACTGGGCCTTTGCACCAATTTTTTTTTTCGTTTTTTTTTTCAGTATTATTTTCAGCTACTGGAAATACCCAAAAAAATATTCATAATTTTTTTTTTTCCAAAACACTCAAATAAATAAATAAAAATTATTTTCTTTGATTTTCTTCTTTCACCTTTTTTTTTTTTTTTTTTCAAACTACTAAACACTCTAGAAAACAGATTTTCTTCATCATCATTTTTTCATTTATTTGCCATCGGAGGTTACAAAAATATTTATCCATTTTTTTTTTTTCATTATCCGCACACCAAAATAAACTTATAAAAATTCTATTTTCTTCACTTTTCTTCAGTTTACCACTCGTATAAAATCTTTTGAAAACCATTTTCTTCATATTTTTTTTTTCTCGAACCGCTTTGTCCAAACATTTCTCAACTCTTCAATTTCACATTAACCCTAATGTTCAACCAAATTTATTAAAATTCGATTTCATTTATCCATTTAAACCACACTTCTATTAAAATTTATTTCCTTGTTTTCCTTCCCGTTACCTACCGAAACTCCAACCATTTTCCACACACTATGTGCTATTTTACTCCAAGCACACAAACCATCATAACAAGAAACATGCTATACATACCATTCACACTTCAATTCATCAATTCACATGATCACACACAAAACACACATGCAGTGTCCTAGTTTTGTCTCGTGATTTCCTAGGTAATCTCATACCTAAACTTAACATCGAACCACACCTAGTGGTGATGTTCTTACACCTCAAAGACTATGGCCTAAGCCCAAATCCTCTCAAGCCTTAGGTATTCGTGGTACTCCATACTCGATACCAGCCGTGACGCCCAAATCTCGTGGGTCCGTTGACTAATTGTCAACCTCGCTGAAACACTGTGAATGCTCCGTGACCCGACACATTTCATTTGAAATCGGGCAGAGTCTCCTTTGTACGGGGAGCTCTACCCGATACATAACCTGTACATAACCTGTCCCAACATCAATCACATGAGTAAAAACGGCCTCTTGGGCCCATAAACCAATACTCATCACAATATTTATATCCAACTATATCCAATAGTTTCAAGAGTTAATAAATGACTTTATACAACATATATTAAAATTCTAGAATTCTAATACATGTATACATAATGATAACCTAAGCCACAACCCGACTTTCTCTCAACCCGGCCTCAGATACTGCCTCCCACGCCCCCGCACCAAAACATGTTCTCGACAGTGGTGAGCTAATGTCTAGTGGAATCAATCTTAAATGGGACATCTCCACCTATGCATATGCAATGCCCCAAAGCAAACAAACACATACATTCAAGTAAATGCGTGATCCTACTTGAATGTCTACATGACCAACTCGCATCCCAGTCCTCACTAACTCTCACACTGCCTAAGTCAACGCAGAGAAACATTCTTTTTCAAAACAAAGATATTTGTTTTTAATTGTGGACTACCCTCCGATATAAGTAGTGGACCGTCTCCGATAATTTATTTAGTGGACAACCCTCTGATTTATATCAATTGGGCTGACTCCGACGATTGATATTTATATATGGACTACCCTCCAATATAAGTAATGGACCGACTCCAATATTTATTATTAGTCAACCCTTCCAAACCGCTCCTCTCACAATCACTCCATGCACTCAACTTATCGTTTCTAGGTGTCCTAGTGCACATAATCGCAATGATACCAATTCCAATTCAATCATATAATATAATATATATTCATGCATATATTCACACTAAAGTCATAACTTTATATAATTTTACGATCCATTACACCAAAAATTATCTTCACGGGCTAATCTGATCAAGCACGTGCAATTCAACTTGAATTACTCGACCAAACACAATTTCGCCACAAAAATGAGTTTCGTGTCATCATTCATATGAACAAAGAAAAAACCCGGTTTACCGTTGGCCCACTCATCAAATCATCGGGCCATTTTGTGAACCCGAATTTCACCGCCATTTCGCCCCATATACAAAACCAACACATGATTTATTTGACAAAGCATTAATCCAACAAATCATCCACGTGTCAACACGACCTATCGATTCGGGGCTTCAAAATTTATAAATAATTCAGTCCTGCCTGGGGATCAATCAGGTCGTTCGCGCCTGAACTTAAACCGGGCATTATATATTATAAAACACTTAAATAAAGTGTAAAACCCAAGCAGGATAACCCCTACCTCCTCGTAAGTTTGACTGAAACTCCCAAAACCGGAGTCCCACCCGAGAGGGCCTCGCGCGAGAACACCTTTCCTCCTTCTTTGTCTCGACACCCGACTGTCAACGCCAAATGTAGAGAGAGAAGTTGGATACTCTCTCACTAGAAATCACAAAAATCGGCTACTGGATATTTTCTTCTTTTTTCCCCCACGTTTTGGTCTCCTTTTCAATGTAAGAGACGACACTATTAAACTCTTTTTGTCTTTGTCATTTAAAATTAAATAATAATTCATTATGTTCTTTCTTCTCACTTACACCCACACTATCTCGATTGTCTGCTTCACGCTTCATCCATGTACATGTAACATGAGTACATGTTATATGTGACTTTTTGTCACTTCAAATTTGTTTTTCAACTCACAGTTCTAAAACTGTAATTCCGATCACTTCAATCTAATAAATCAACGTTGGTAGCTAGACTTTATGATAATTCCAACGTATTATCCATTTGTCATCCAGATCTGAGAATAAATTTTGATTTTTAACCTAAATGATGATTTTTGTTCTTCCGTAAATTGAATTTTCTGTCTATAATACAGGTGGTTTCTTGAGAGAATTGTTCGGAGGGTTGACCAACAATATTATTTATCGGAGGGTTGTCCATATAATATCAATCTTCGGAGTCTGCCCAATTCATATACATCAATATCAATCGTCGGAGTCTGCCCAATTGATATACATCGGAGGGTTGTCCTCAAAATAGATTATCGGAGTATGTCCGCTATTTATATCGGAGGGTTGCCCACAGTTAAAGACAAATACCTTTGTTTGGAAATGGTTTTCATTCATGGAAAAATGCATGTTTGAGGGAGTCATTGAGAACTCGAGGCGTATGGGTGTAAGAGACCCGCGATATCATAGTTCCCTGTGATGGTGTAAGAGACCCGCGGTATCACTCGAAAAATTTATGTTGCCCAAAGAAGACACATCGGTCATTTTTATCACATAGACTTCTGCCAGTGATAAGAGCCTGATCGACTTGAGATTTGCTGCCCATATCGACATAGATTGGGTAATGGAGCCGCTGAGGCTCGATACCGGGTCAATACCAAGCACAATTGTCACAATAAGATACGTGAGACGAGCCGGTGAGTGACTTGATATATTACCAATAATATATGATGGTCAGCGAGAGCTCGCACATGGGGTACGTGGTGAGCTCAGTCCCATCCATGGCATGTAGACATTCAGTAGACATGTGTATGTTGCACTTGGATGTGTGTGTTTGATTATGCGATCATTGCATGTACCTGGTGGGGAGTAGCCCTTGTAGGAGATTATCACTATCGGGCTTTGCTCAATTCGCCATGGGACCCCATTTGCATGTTATGCGCACGACCGACTCGCATTCTAGGGACCGCATAAAGTGAAGAAAGCCGACTTGTGGCTTTGATGTCATTATATGATGTAATAGAATGTTGTAATTTTAATTATATGTTTTGAATTAAGAGTAATTTATTGAACTCTTGAACTACGTGAGATAGTTGGTTGGATATATTTGTGAGTATTACGTGGCCAAGTGGCCACGATATTTTTACTCGATTGGACTCGTGAGGTCATTGTGAATTTTGGGACAGGTTATGTACTTTGGGTAGAGCTCCCCGTACAAAGGAGATTATGCCCGATTTTCATGAGTAGTGTCAGGTTACCCGACATTCACGAGTATTTCGCAGGTTGATGGGTTGTCAACGGACCCCTGGGTTTTAGGGCGTCACAGCTTGGTATCAGAGCATAGGTATACGACTGCCTAGGGCTTGAGGGACATGGGCTTAGGCCATGGCTATTGCGGTGAAATTGATACCAAGATCATAGCTTGGTATCTGAAGCTTAGGTACATCGAATACCTAGGAGTTCATGGGACAGGTTTAGACCACTACATGCATGGTGTGTTTCATGTTGTGTTCGAATTCTCAGGTTCCATGTTTCAGGATCAGTGATTAAAGCTACACATTGCAGGAAAACTGGAGTACACTAAGAGGATGTATATGGGAAATGTGATTGCGTGGTTATTGCGCAGGGAAAATTATATGCATGGCATAATGTATAGGAAAGTGGAATGCTAAGGTTAGGAACTCAAGTAACCTGCAGGGTTCGAAAAATGAAATGAATCCTAAAGTGTTGAATTTATTGAAATAAATAAAAGGAGTGGTTGCTAGCACCATTCTAGGCAAGAACTCGCTACCATGGTTGTTAAGTCTATTAGTACTGGCATGTGCATTACTAGTTAGACTGAAATGAGATTAAATAAAGTTTATCGCTTACTGACATGTGTAGACGGGCGCCGAGGACGAGAGGTCATTCACGAGGTGTTAGCTAAGCACTAGCAATATTTGAGCAACAGGCCTTTGCTAAGGTCGCTAGTTGCGCTGCTACCATTGCAATGTGCTAGTGCAGCGGTAGTCGTGGAGGTCGAAAATCCTCGAGGTTCAAACACATCATCCTCCGACGTTTATGTGGTGGATCCGTTTGGTGGTGCAACGGCAGTTCCAAAGAAATTGAGAATGTATTTGCATATGGATATTACCTTCATGCGCCAAGATCGCCAGCTTACGCCCACAGAGGTGAGTCCCAAGTGTGGTGGGATCGGGTTAAGACCCAGGATTAGAGGCAAGGATCGCGCAGTTCCATGGGCTCTTTATGAGAAAAATATTTTCCTACTAATCGCTAGACATGCAAAGGCCTAACAGTCTTGTAGAGCTACAAGTGTGGGAACGATGACGTTGATGGAGCATGGCCGTGATTCACTAAGTTGGCATGTTTCTCGTGATGACTATGCGGCGCGTATATGGCAAGGTCAGAGAATGGACTCGAAGTCAGTCCATTCGGGCAAGATTGTGGCCCCGCCACTGACATGGACTCTATGGTCGAGAGAGCTCTGGCCATAAAGAGAGAGATGACACTTTACAAGCATTCGAGATGCGAAAATGGCTGGGAAGATAAGGAAGATCGCCTTCAGCTGGGCTTAGAGGTTAAGCCTCGGGAAAAGCTATTGTATTGAAAATTCTCCCTTTAGATCTAGGTGAGAGTTGGTCGATATGGTAGACATATCGGGTTTTGATGTCATTCTTGACTTGATGAGTTGACAACCCACCGGGTTGTCAAAGGATTGTGACCTCGAGGAGGGCTATCATAAATTCCTATTACCGATCTTAGAGTTGTAGAAGGTAGCATATGCATGTGAGTGATGCAGAGCGTGCGTGAATTTCGGGACGAAATTCTCTAAGGGGGAGAATGTAAACCCGAGAAAATTCACTTTTAAAAAGGCAAACGTTATTTCATGAAAATCGAAATTCTCTAGATTCGATGACGAAAACGGATCGCTTCCGCGTAAATTGCCTCGCGAAATCTAGTGACCTGTAAAAAGTTTTGTCAATTTCGCGACAAGCATAATATTTTACGATTTTTTGGGTGATAGAACCGCAATGATTTAAGGATCTAGATTTTTACGAAATCTCTGTCGTAAATGATGAGTTAAAGTTCATTTAAAATAATTGAACTGAAAGAAAAAAAAATTTCGAGGAAGAACTGATCCCATCAGAGACAATAGGTTATGTATTCAAAATAATAATAATAATAAAATGGATAAACAAAAAAAGGGAGGAGGGGAGCTCATGAAGGGAGAATGCTAGAGAGAGAGAGAGAGAAGATTTTTTATTTATTTTTCTCTCTCTTTGTTTTTCAGATCTGCTACGAAAATCTGACCGTAGGTTTTGCTCAAATGGCGTGTTGATCTACGCGATGAGAGCCACGCTGTGGACACCAAAATCTGAGTTGGTCAAACTCTACGAGGTAGAGAAATTTTCCTTACTTGTGTTACTTCTAGCCCAAAGGTCATGTAATGGCTTGGGATCGACTTAGAGGTCGAAAATGCAATTTCAGCTTCTAAATTGAACGAGTATATGAATTTTAGAAATTTTCGTGATTGTTTTCTGACAAGTCGGGCTTAATTTCGACTGCTTTCGAACGCTTCATCGTAATTTTCGAGATTGTTTTTAGACAACAGATGTAATTTTGACTATTTTCAGCAAACTTTAATGAAGCTGAGGTTTGGTTTTGCCTCGTGACTGATGTCTTCGGTTTTATGGTGTTTTGGTATCATAATATTCTGATGAACCTAGCGGACTAAGAGGTGCCCTATTTTATATATCCAGATTTAAACATTTTGTAGCTATTGCTAGAATATGAATGACGTGAATATTTTGTGTGAAAATGTGTATGGTTGAGTGATTCAAAATGAATTGCTCGTATTTGTTAATTAGCCCATGTGAGCTAATTTTGGTGTAATTGATTGTGAATTTACATAACATGTTTTATGTGATTTAATTATGTTAATATAAATGCATGTGAATATATTATACAATGTGTTGAATCGCATGCATTCCATATGCATGTGTGGGTAACCTAGAAATTAGGTGTGAGTGCATAGTTGAGATCGATTAATTAAGGTTAGGTGTTTGATGGTGTGCCGCAGGCTAAGAGTCAGGATCAACAAAGAGGAAAGCTGGATTGTTTGGTCATTAGACAAGATAAACGCCTAAATTGAGTCTACCAAGTTAGGAAATGAATGGCTCATTGCATTTATGCACCTGTAAGGCACCCTAGAACAATAGAAGTGAGTGCATGAGGTGGTTTCTTGAGAGAATTGTTCAGAGGGTTGATCAACAATATTATTTATCGGAGGGTTGTCCATATAATATCAATCGTTGGAGTCTGCCCAATTGATATACATCGGAGGGCTGTCCATATAATATCAATCGTCGGAGTCTGCCCAATTGATATACATCGGAGGGTTATCCATATATAATATCAATCGTCGGAGTCTGCCCAATTGATATACATCGGAGGGTTGTCCACAAAATAGATTATCGGAGTATGTCCGCTATTTATATCGGAGGGTTGTCCACGGTTAAAAACAAATACCTTTGTTTGGAAATGGTTTTCATTCATGGCAAAATGCATGTTTGAGGAGTCATGAGAACCTGAGGCGAGTGAAGTGTAAGAGACCTATATCAGTTCTCAGAGGTGTAAGAGAGACCTCATGTGTAATTAAAAGTTATGTTGTTCGGGAAGAAGACACACCGCTATGTTATCACACAGACTTCGGGTCAGGTGATGAGCCTGGACACCTGGGACGGTTGTCCATTGACACTTGCATTGGGTAATGGAGGCCGGCGAGGGCTCGACATCAAAACAATACTTCGACGCTTGTCATAGTTAGCTAGAATACGTGAGACGTAGTCATGAGTGATTCTGATATTACCAACAGATATCGGGAGTGATGGAGCTGCCGAGAGTCAGATATGGGCATGTATTTCCAGTCTCAATCTAGTACAGACATTCAGGTAGACATGTGTATGTTGCACTCTGGATGTGTGTGTTTGATTATGCGACTAATGTGCTGTGCATTTAGTGGAGTAAATTATAGGAGATTATCACCATCGGCTTCACTCGTGGGACCCCATTTTAGGTACAAAGGCAGACGCTGGACCCGCATTCGGGAGCGCACATATGAAGAAAGCCGACTAGGCTTTGATGTCACATATACACTATTAGAATGTTGTAATTCTTAATATATGTTTTGAATTAAGAGTAATTATTGAACTCTTAACCACGAGATGAAGTTGGTTGGATATGATGTTGTAGTGGCTGATGTGTGTGGACCTGGCGGCCACACTACCATTTGAACCCTCGTGGAGGTCATTGCAACTGGTAGATGAGCAGGTGACTTTGGGTAGAGCTCCCTATACAAAGGAGACTCGCCCACTGATGATACAGTCGCTACCCGACATTCACGAGATCCAGCCACAGTTGTCGGACCCCTGGGTATTTTAAAAGGTCACACATTTTCACCAAAATTTTGTGACACTATTCACATGAACAAGTGAACTCTGCCACTGCTCATGACCACACAAATAGGAATTTTTCCATTTGCCCAGTTACTGAGACTAATTTCACGCTTAAAACAAGCTCTTCAGAAAAACGATTCTAACCATTTACATGGCTCTTAGCCAAAGATTGACGCAAGTGGAAAGATCCCTACCTCTTGAGTTGTCGGACCTACTCTGTAATCAAACATCACAGCTCTCGCCGCAGATAATTTTGCTTTTGTCTCGACGAACTAATGTACCATGACCGAAAATCTAGAGAGTAGTGTGCTCTCATCTCCTTCAAAATCACAACCAAGTCATTGCACTTTCTCTCCGCAGACGTTTTGTCTTAGATTGAAGAAGACGAACACTGCTCATCTTTTCTTTGGTTTTATTATCACCACAATAATCTGTACCCCATGGTCCCTTCTCTCGATTTTTGACACTCAATACTATCTAGCTCGCCCATTTTTATCATCTCTACTCATGCAACGGTCACATGAGTACATGAAAATACTATCACATCACATGACATTTCCATTGCGACCACACATCCTGGCTCAAAATATGAAATTCGATCGTTCTAATTCGAACAAATATCATGAAGTGATTTCGTGAGACGATTCCAACTATGAAATTCGTTTCATAATCCGAGATCAAAATTCTGATTTTTACCAAACATGATTTGGCTATTTTGGGAAAATTGGAATTTTCTCGGGTCTTACATTCTCCCCTCCTTAAAATGAATTTTGTCCGACAATTTACGCACGTCTATGGCAGGCAATGCGCAACATGTGATAAACTATTACGAAGATAAACGATCAAACCATACCTTCATCCCAAACAGTGGGAGTTAGGTGGCCCGCACGTGTCCTTTGCGCCCCATGCTGACCTCCACCAATGATGCTTCCATAACACCTCACTAGCTCCTTCACTGGCCTTGCGCCTGTACCTGATCACTATCCAATGCACACTAACCCTCCTCATGGTCCTTCACGCAAGTTCACTCATCTTCCCTAATCCACTACATGGATTTGATCTCGGAGTGTGTACCTCCTGAAAGTATGGAGTGCAAACACTACG
This sequence comes from Tetrastigma voinierianum, assembly GCA_016808115.1. Lineage (NCBI taxonomy): Eukaryota > Viridiplantae > Streptophyta > Magnoliopsida > Vitales > Vitaceae > Tetrastigma > Tetrastigma voinierianum. The sequence goes on along the minus strand of JAEQBH010000889.1, from coordinate 157,970 downwards.
GACACCGACATGCCGCTGTAAATCCAACTCACTACAAAGGCCTACCCTCTCGAGCATCTTGCAAGGGCCCAATAAACTTCGCCATACTTCGCTGCCAACCCGACTACTCTCAGACATCACCTTCAAAGACGTGATCCCCAACCTCAACTCTATGGCTCAATGCTTGCGATGGTTCCGATAGTTTTCCGCCTGCCTAAGCCGCGAGAAGACGCTTATCGATCGCTTCTCACCGGTTCCCTAATCGACGCATTGGCGATGGAGCTCTCTCCCACCTCGGTCCAATATAATCTGATCTCGCATGGCCCCATACAACGCCCACAGAGCTATCCGATACTCGGGCCTGATAACTGTTTGTTAATCACCTATGCGCGCTCTTCCCAACTCACCTTTATGATCCAGACGATGTCGCAAAGATGTCCTCTAACACTGTATCACCGCTCCTTCTAATCACCATCCATCTGTGGTGAAAAGAATTGAATGTCACGTTATCACACTTTTTGAAACTTCTTCCAAAAGTGTGCCAGAAACCCCTGGTCCCTAACATAAAATGGTGACCGGTACCATGTAGCCTGACTTACCTTCTCGAATATACAAACCCGCAGACTTCAACGAATGTCATCCGTGACGGGGCCAGAAAATGTGTCGACGGGTGAGCTTCTGGCCCACTATCACCCATACCATCATGCTCTCTCGCACCGTGGCAAGTGGTCACAAAATCGATCAGATGCCTGATCACCCCAACCATCACTGGTTGAAGTAGTCGGTCATCAGTGTTTCGCTCGAACTCACACACGGAGATCGGCTTAACAAAGTCCTCACGTGTCTCCTCATTCCATCTAGTAGTACCGCGATCAAGATCCTCGGACAGATCTCGCACACCGATACCACAAATCGAGGGCGTGAAAACCCCTCGAATCTCCTCTTCAACGGCCAACTAGGGAAATCACCACCCTGCCTCTACATGAAGATCATCTGAGACATGAATGTCTGATCCCTGTCACCATTCTTGATCACCCGGCTTCTGATGACACATCTCCATGCCCCACTCAGACCCCATCACTTGCTTAACAGAGACGTGGGAAGCAGAAATCCCTAACGCATCTCGCCAGCTCGCTCGTGGTACTCAATAGCCTCCAACCGTCTCACATCTGAAAAATCCACTACTACCTGAAGCTATACTAGCCAATGCTTCCATGACTAATCAAAAAGATCCACCCAGTCATTCTGCTTTCTTATCAGGTGGTAGTTCTAAAGGAACTACAACCTCAGAACTCATCCTACTTCGCGCTAATCTCTGCATGATGAGGTCTCGCCGCAGGAAATATATTTCTCGACTTTTATGGTCCGAGTACACCGAACCGTTCAATTATATAATTATCAAGGCCTAATCTTACATAAGACTACGCCACAACTCCACTGTCGTGTGGGCAATCGCTCATATTTTAATCTAATTTGAACCATAAGCTACTACCCTCTCGAATTGCATCAAAACACATCCCATTCAGTCTCAGACCAAATACACTGTACCCTTGTCCCCATCCTATCATCACATAGGAGTCGAAAGTTCCTCTTCAACCTGAATGCCCCCCAGATCGGTCATCCTTGACCCAACTCTGACCTCCCAGTCATCTACCATAGTACAATGACCGGAGAAATCCCTAATGAATCTCTACACCCACTAATCCCGGCAAAACTATGTATCTCAATGACCACGCCTTCCCAACTATCACTACCGACCTTCTGGGTCTAGCACCAATCGCTCACGCCACACCACGTCCTAAAAATCTCAAACTTTAAAGCCAAAACTCACACCACCAACGAAGGTACATAACCAATGGTCTCTCAACAATCAGAAACAATCCTAAACACTATGCTCCCACTGATCGAGAAGATCAAAACAGACGTCCAGCAATATTCAATACAACTGATCAGACAGGTTGAACACCTACATGGAGATCCAGTGAATACGCCGCTGATCGCTTCAATCCAAAGGGCACCACCAACTAGTAAGGTCACACCGTCCTAAACACGCCTGAGATATCTGTCTTCCCTTAACCCCACTATATGAAATCAGCAAGGTCATCTGGAGTGACTGTGCTCCTCTCAACTGATTTGAACAATCATTTCATCTCGGCATTAAGGCGCACCACTGATCAGATCCTCGTCAATCTGTTGTAATCAACGCAAGTCGGCGTCTCTGTCCTTCTTCTTCGCAAAGGAACTATGCTTTACGGTGAATGTCATCGATCGAAAATCCTCTCAACCATAGCCTCGGCAGATCTGAATTCTTGTAATCACCTGGTGCTATCCGTGATCGTTAGAGATACATACTCAGGCAACTGATAACGAAACGGTCACCTTCACTGAAAGCAATCCCGCAGCCTGATCCAAAAAACATCCCTATGACGCAATCTTATTTGAGGTGGTTCGTCCGTTCAATTTCGTCTTCTGATATATTATTAGGCTAATCACTAACCATCTTTGACACCTGATCTTATGATTGTTCGGGCAAAACACTATGCTTCATTTTCCAATACAATGATGAGTATCGCCCCCGCAAAGCATAATTTTTAATGGCCACTTATGGATTTACTGAAAACAAAGTCAAATGGTCCGATCCTGGTTATGACGTTTAATCTCGACATGTCCGCGATCTCGTTCAATCAAAGAAAGGAACTTCCTGAGATCCTAACTTAACCACTATATATATCATCTTTAATCCCACCCGTGATCCCGAAGTAATCATATTAAATATTCTCAAGGTTCTTAACTAGCTCCACCTGATCATCATTGAATGGTTCTGCTTCACTTCAGAATCCTCTAGTTTTCGCGACAGCCAACGCCTAAAAGATTTACCCACAGTATGATCACAGTCCCGCTTCAAAAGGGTCGCTTCCCAGATCTCTAGAGGTCTTTGCCTAATTTCCACCATACTCTGGCCTCACCCTCTAGTTGAAATGCGCTTAGTCCCCATCCCGGCAAGACGAGGCACCTATAGCCTATAACACCTTTCCTCAACCTCGTATGAACCAATGGTGCCACTACCCGGGATCTCCTCCCCGTGAATGTCGGAGGATGATGTGCTCCTAAACCTCCGGGAGGTTACTCTGACCTCCCGACCAATTGGCCGTACTAGCCTCCCCAGGTAATAGCAAAGAACTCGCAATACCTACAAACTTCAACAAAGGCCTCACATCAAATACCTGGTGCCCTCACCGCACCCTGCGGATCTCCCCCCACGTCCTCGCCGACTAGCCATTTACACATGTCAGACACGTTAAATTTAATGCAAGATTCTAAGGCTCAAACACATCCCCTCGGTTAATTATTCATATACGTAAAATTATTTTATATCAGTAAGACTCGAGAAATTCCAATTTATGTGGAAAATGGCAAAATCGTAATTTCGGTTACAAAATTGTAATTTCAGTTAAAAATCCGGAATTTATTCTCTAGATCTCGGATGACAAACGGATTACACCGTTGGAATCGTCTCGCGACATCTAGCTAGCACGTAAAATTTTGTAAAATTCCGAGACAGTCGGAGTTGGCACATTTTTCGAGGCATCGCGGTTCGGGTGCCATAAAAAGATTTTCGATGCGACGAAAGTCACATATGACACGTACTCATGTTCCATAAGTGGCATGAGTAGAGAAATGATGAAAATGGATGGCCGAGATAGTGCCGAATGTCAAAACTGTGAAATGAAGGACATAATGGTCATTTAAAATTTGATTAAATGAGGATAAGACAAAACACTCAATAGTGTTTGTCTTCTCCAATTAGAAAAAGGGAGCAAAAACGTGAAATCAGGGGAGGACTTACAGTGGGCTTCCAGATTTTGAGTTTAGAGAGAGAGAGAGAAAGTGAAGCTTCTCTATAGATTATCGGGCAATCCGACCGTCGGCAGTCTTCGGGACAAGAAGAAAGCCGTTTACGCGAGAGGCTTCGTGGGTACTGGATGCTAGTGGAGTTTCCTCAAACTCCGAGAGGTAGGGGTTTCTCCCTACTTGGGTTTTACACTTTATTTAAGTGTATTTATGATGTTTGAGTTGATTGAGGTCGTGAGGGGCCGTTTGATCGGTCCCAAAACTTGGGACCGAATTGTTGTAAATTTTGAAGCCCAAATCGCGGCAAATCTGCATCGGCACCTACTGGTTGGCCGTTGGATTGTGCATTTGTGTGTTAATGCATGCTTTGGTTTGTATGAGGCCGAAATCGGCCGAGGAATTCGGGTTCACAAAGTGAACCGATAAATTGTGTTTTGATAGGAACAAAGGACTGGAGGGTTTTACTATTCCGAAACAAAGGATCACAAAATAATTTTTGTGAAAATATGTGTTTAGTCGAAAGTGATTCAAGTGGAATTGCTCGTGTTTGAATTATTAGCCACAAATAGCCTAATTTCACAGTATGGAAATGTGAAATTACATGACATGTTTGTGTGATTTAAATTATGTGAATATATGCATGGTGATATATTTGCATGTGTTATATGAGTTATTGAAATGGCATCATAATGCATTTCATATGAGTGCATGAGGTAGTTTCTTAAGAGAACTGTTTCAGAGGGTAGATTAGTAAATGTAAAATATCTCGAAGGGTTGTCTAAAAATAATAATAATGATCGGAGGGTAGTCCATACTAAAAATATCAATCGTCGGAGACGGCCCAATTGATATACATCGGAGGTCCACATATAAAATATATATCAATCGTCGGAGGCAGCGAGTGATATATCTCGGAGGGTAATCACCCAAATATAACATCGGAGACAATCCTTACTTAGATCGGTGGACCACAAATATAAATAATAACTGTTTGAAATTAGTTTTTCTCCTTTGCCAAGCAGGTAGGTGTAGAGGAGTCGGTGAGGACTCAGGGTATAAAGATGATCAGTTAAACATTCAAGTAGGATCATGCATTTGCTTGAATGTGTGTTTATTTTGGAGCATTGCATATGCACTTGGGTGAGTAGCCCACTTAGGGTGAAATTCCCTCTTGAGCATTAGCTCACCACATCGAGGAACATATTTTTCGGTGCCGGGGAAGCCTTGGCGAGGAGACGAGGCGCGTCTAAAGGCGAGTTTAGAAGAAAAGCTGGATTGTGGCTTTGATGATTTTATACATGTATTAGAATTCTCTAATTTTAATATGTTGTATAAGTAAAACAATTTGAACTCTTAGAACTGTGGATATAGTTGGATTCATAGTTGGTATGGGTATTTTTATGAGGCCCAGTGGCGGGTTTTACTACGTGATATGATTATGTTGGTACTTGGGACGGTTTCATGCAGGTGTTGTTTTGGGTAGAGCTCCTCGTCTGAAGGAGACTGCTGGGTCCTGAGTGGCGTCGGGTGGCAGGCAATCACTTGTATTCAGGGTTGTGGTGTAGTCGAGCCCCCGGAGTTTGAGGCGTCACCTTATACACTATGTCGGAGTGCATTCATAGGCGATAAGACAATTAATTAATCTCAAATCATATTTAGCGACAAGGGTAGCATTTTGAAAGATTTCATTACCAAAGATTTTGTTGATTTGGTTGATTTGATTTTATTATTTTATTTTTATTTTTGAAAAATCTTGTGAACAGTGTTCATGAACAGTGTCCCAAACAGTTCACTGAGTCCAAAACTGGGTTAGGTGCATAAGTGCACACCCAATTGACCATGGCTGCGCGCATGGTGCGCCTAGGTAGCGTGAATTGCACGCCGGCCGCTCACCTTTAGCGGCAGGTGTCGTGGGGCGGTGGTCTTGATGTCGCGGGCCTAGCAGTCATGTCGGCCTTTTTGAAGCCCGGGTGTCGCGGCATGCTGCGGCCGTGTCGCGCGCTACCGCAGCTATTTGTGGCCTTGGTGTCGCGGCTCCGCGTCGCGATACGGTTTGTATCTGCAACCTGAGCCGCGCCTCCGCGGCCGTGCTCGTAGCCTGGTTGTCTTTGTATCGCGACCTGGCCGGTGGTAAACCTTCTTCTGTCCGCGATACAAGACTTTGTATAGCCACACTCACTCTGGTGGCGGGGCTTCCCTCGTATCCGCGTCCCTGGCTTGATTGTCGTGACCACGCCCAACGAAACCTCCCTCTGTCCGCGATACAACAATTGTATGTTGACACGCACCTCCACCGGCGCTAGGCCCACGCGCGGACATGTCGGCAAATATCACAGCCCTCCTTAATTAGGTATCGTGGCCTCTCCTCACCGTGTCGCAGGCCAGTATCTTGGCGTGCCACCTTCTGGCATCGATCAAGCCCCTGCGGCGCTGTGTCGAATACGAGTCCCTAACGTGTCGTATTTCCCAACAGAGAATGGGCGATGGCCCACATCGATCTATACGAGAGCATATATATATTTTTTCACATCATTTTTTTTTCTGACTAAACTCTTTGGAAAACCACCCAATATATATATATATATATATATATATATATATATATATATATATATATATATATATGCCTATACTCTCTGCTATATATATATTTTTTTTTTTTTTTTTTCATTTCAGTAAACCAAATAAATTTATTAAAATTTATTTATTTATTTTTATTTAGTTTACTACTGTAAAACCTTAGAAAGAATTTCTTCACATCATTTTTTCATTAGAGTGCAATTTATTTGCCCCGAAATTTCTCAAACCCTTGTTCTCACTAACCTAGTGTTCAACATTTTATTTTTTCCCATGTGCTATTTACAACAATTTCAATCTAATTCATACAACAATGCAACAATCACCTGATCACATAAAACCTGATTGCATGTAGTGTTCTAATCTGTCTAGTGATTGTCTGAATCACATACCTAATAATATACACACGTGGCCTACACCAAGTGGTGATGTTCTTTACCCTCATGATATTGTCACAAGCCTGAGTCCCTCAGCCTAGGTATTATTTCTAAGTTCTGCTCCTGGGTAGTGGCTGGCCGAGTCCCCGACCTAGGTACTCGTGTGCACAAAGCTCGTCTGGCTGTGAGCCCCAAGGCACGGGGTCGTTGACAGCTTAGATCAACTGCGAATAATCGCAGATATCGGGTATATGCCTCATAAGTGGGCCTCTGCCGTGCGAGGGCTGCAGAAATGTGACTGTCCCGACATCGATATCATGAGACATGTACATGAGTAAAGCATTACACTTGGGCCCATATATCGGTACTGCGTAAAAATGCACCAGCTATATACCATAGTTCAAGAGTTAATAAATTACTCTTAATTCAACATATATTAAAATTACAACATTACAATACATGTTATACCAAATCAATGCAATACTGATATGGCTTTCTTCTAAAAATACGGCCTCCTAGCGACGTCGTCCTCGTGCACCTCCTATACTGAGAAATGGGATCCTCGACCGGGGTGGCTTAAGCCAGTGAGATAATTTCCTGCACATGGGTTGCTCTCCACCTAAGTGCACATGCATGACAAACAATCACATTCCAAGCAATTTCATGAACCTGCTCAAATGTCTATATGACCGACCATTATCTCGAGTCCTCAGAGCTCCCTCATATGCCTAAGCCCAGAATGCAGTAAAATAATCAGTTTTCATTAAGCTATTTATTCTTGAAAACCTGCTCGAGTTTCAATAAAATATTGGACAACCCTCAGACGAGAATATGTTGGATCAGCCATAGAAACAATTCATGGGGCCCCTCAGGCGTGGGTGTTTGGACAATCTCTGACACGATTCTTGGAAAATCTTGGTCGAGAGTCGCTGCGAACGTTTTTTATTTTTGTTTCATTTCATGTCATGCGCTGCATTACCTAATATTAATTGTCCGATTTATATGGAATGCATTATGTCAATTCAATAATTATGCTAATATAATCACATGCATATATATATATATATATATATATATTAACATATTAAATCACATAGGCTTATGTTATGCATTCACAATCAATTATACCAAAAATAGCTCACATGGACTAATTAGCAAACACAAGCAATTCATTTTGAATCACTTACAAAACACATTTTCACACTAAAAATTTCGTGACACTATTCACGTGAACAATGAAACCCTCAGGTTACTATTCACTACCACACAAATAGGAATTTTCTCCATTCGGTTCAAAGCTTTTGAGGCTAGAATTCTGCCTAAAACAAGCCTCGGAACATTTACAACAGTTTCATGGCTCTTAGCCCAGTCGCATAAGTAGGAAGATTCACACCTCTTGAAGTTGTCGAACTCCGCAAATCGGTGCCGCAGCCCTCGCCGTAGAGGCAACTTTACCTTCTTGCCGTCGACAGAAGCGGTTCGAATGACCGAAAATCTAGAGAGAAGGTGCTCTCTCTCTCTCTAAAAATCACAAAACCTAAGCCACTACATCTCCCTTTTTCTCTCTGCAGGTTATTTTGGTCTTTTAATTGAAGAAGATGAACAATGTTCATTGTTTGTCTCATTATCATTAAATAATTCCAAAATTCCCTATGTGTCCCTTCTCTTGGATTTTTGACACTTGGCACTATCTAGGCCGTCTATTTCCATCATCTCTTTACTCATGCAATATGTGTCATGGTACATGTAGTCGAGTGACTTTTTACAATACGCATCACATGGATTTCACGGCGCGAGCACTTTCGGTGCCTTGAAGCGTGAAATTGACGTCTTGGAGTCGTGGTCGTGTTAGCTAGATTTGTGAGGCGATTCCAGCGGTGAAATGGTTTCATCCATCAGAGATCTAGAAAAACTCGATTTTGCAGTACGATTTTGCCATTTTTCATAAAATTGGAATTTTCTCGTGTCTTACATCCGATGTCTCCGATACATCCGTAAATTCCAAGTATTGATATATCCGTTGAAACCGATATTTTAATCCTTTGAGTAAAGGTAAGAGAATGAAGGAAAATATTGAATAAAATTTGTGAAAAAATGACATAAAATTTAAGTCTCTATTAGAGATTTGTGAAAAAAGAATAAAATCTGGGAAGGCATTAAATAAGATTGAAAACATGTAGAAATACTCTTATAAATAGGGATTTAGTAAAATGGTTAGAAAAACTTATATTAAAAAACTTAAGATTATAGGTTGAAAGTATTTATTTTTAGTTATCAAGGGATAATTATTTTTGTGATGTGATGAAAAACATAATAAAATGTCATATCCCCATATTCTTGTGGCGCCCAAATTGAGGTCGTTGACATTGCTGGAATTCTTAGTTTCGGGTGACCTGATACCACTTTGTTGTGTCCCATTTATAGGGATCCATATTTTCACAAAAAAAAATCGGGCATAGTCTCCTTTGTTCCAGGAGCTCTACTAAATATACAACCTATATAATAGTATAATCATAACATCAGGAGTCTGCCCAGTAAGTATTGATGCACGGGGTCGTCATCGTATCCCCAATATATACATCCATTTACCGAGACCCTTTCATTCACATTTTAAATCTAAAAATGAAAATAAAACGCTTAATTACAGTCCATAAGAGTTCGATCATGACCCTCTTACCATAATTACATACCCGACTATTTATACAATAGTCCAAGGACTGTTACAATTCTTTTACACAAAATACTTTTACAAAAGTATTATCGAGCCCTTGTCGTCTTTCTTCATAATCACGGCCTTAATAGAAGCGTCGTCTCTATAAACTCCTTGTACGAAAGGGTCATGACGGGGTGAGCAAATCCCAAATGATAATTTCCTCTGAGGTTACTCCCGCTAAGTGCTCATACAATGATGAAATAACCCTTACATCAAAGTGAAAATGTCTACATGAATGTGTATTTATGCATGGAATGTCTTCATGCCCATATCTGATCACTCACCAGGCTCCTCACACATATACCAGTGTGGTATCATAGTAGTACCAATGACTCTCTGAAAGTACATATCGGCTCTTTGATGCTAATACAAGTCTTGATGACAGCTAATCCCGAAGTCAATCCCAACTCCTACCACGTAACTTGAAGTCTATGTGATAACCATGACCGTGTGTCTTCTTTGGGCAACAGAACTTTTCGGCTTACGCCGCGGGTCTCTTACACCCATACATAACTTTTCGGATCACACCGTGGGTCTCTTACACCCATGTTCCATGCTTTTTGATTAGTGCCCAAATAGTGCTATTTTGAGCCCTATTCGAGATATGTTTTGAGTGATTTTTGCGCACTAATCGTATCAATTAAGCTAATTGAGGTGTTCAGGTCCACTTAGTATTACTTATGCCATTTCGAGGTTATTTTGTGGTTATTTGCGAGGTTTATGTACCTCGTCCATTAAAGTCGAATTTGATATCGAGATGTGTTGAACCATGAAGATTGAAACTATTTCCAGCCATTAACATATCAAAATTCAGTGATGAAATGAAGGAAAAGTGAAGATGGAGGATGTAGTAGGAGGTGCAATGTGCGGAGAAGCGTGAAACGGCAATTCCGGAAATTTACGCTGATTGCGAAATTTATTTGAGATTGCTAGCGGCCCGCTATATGGCGAAAAATCCACTGTGCCTATTGAAGTGCCGAGTTTATTCTCTACAGAAATATTTCGCTAGTTTATGAAATTTCGCTATGTGAAATTCCTTTGTCATAGCAGAAAATTTGTGTTCGCTATCTCGAGTGCAATTTAAGCTAGGCTAGAGAATTTAGCTAAAACTAGCGAAATTTTATTACTAAATCCTTCTGCATAGCAGAAATCTATTTTATATTGATTTTGTGTAATTAATGCCAAATGGCCCCGTTTTGGTTTATTACCTCCTTGTCCCTTGTATTAGCCAATATTTTAGGTTTTCTTGTATTTTCATACATTGGGTGGCCTATATAAACCCCCATCATTTGTAATACTAGCGATCTTTTGGCAACTTTTCATTTATGTAAATATCTCCATGACTTTCATTTTAAGGTTTGCTTTTCTTTTCTCTCTCCTCTTTCTTTCATTTTCTGGCGCGAACACCACATTGAGGATGACAACTCAGAGATGCTTGGCTAAACCTCCCATAACTGAAGAGGAAGGTAACTAGCTTAGTTTTGGGCGGTTGCGAGGTTGTCCTCATGTTTTTAAATGCTATGATCTTTATGTTATGGCTCCTGACTTTTCAAATTAGGGTTGAATATCATTTAATGTCATTGTAGCGATACACCATGCTTTAAGTGCCGATTGCATGCTGTTGTGCAGATACCTTGTTATTCTTTCAAATAGCCTTCTGACCTTGAAATGAGGTTAGTGCTAGGGTTTTTGAACTTAAAGGGGCTGTGTGCGCATGTTGCATGTGTAGACTCAAATAGGAGTGTTTGAGGCTAGGTTTTCTAGTTAAACAAAGATAGGTTATGGCTTGGACTATAGGTTGCTTTCCATGATCGAGATGGCTTAGGGACACTTGTTACCCCGTGTTGTCAAGCTGGTGACTAAACCTTAGTTACCTTTTCACAGGAGGGGGAAAAAATTGCCATGTGTTGCCACCACCACTACTTTCAGTTTTACAGTGTCGACATCGAACAACTTTCTTTGTTTTGAGCAAATCCAATCGAACTAAAGCCTCGCCATTTCTTTCATGATCAAATCATTCCTAGGATGAAAACCCATCCCAGTGTTCGACCACCAGACCGCTATCTGCCCAGTGGCAGATATTGATGGAGGAATATAGGAATATAAATTTTGTTGATTGGTCACCCCTACGTAGCCCAGAATCAAATGGCGCAGATTGTCGGGGATGGTCTTGAGCTACGTTTGATGAGTTGAAGTGTACTTGTAATCCTCATTACAAGTGAAGGTGATACCACCCAATCATACCCATATCGATTCTTTGTATAAGCGCAAGTTTTCATCACTTTGCGTCGCCTTGCTGTTCCTGTTTTCATACGGTGGAGTTTATTTTTAGCTAACAATAACCCTTTTGCCAGAGTTGGTTTGTGCTCGCATTTGTGTCTCGGTTGTGTAGCAGTGTGTATGCGATGCTGGGACGGAGGAATAACGAGTAGATTACAAAGGATGGGGTACCGGTCGGTATACGGTGACACCATGGAGCACCTAGAGCAATGAGTCGACCGGTACCCCAATGAATCAAGTAGCACACAGATCCGCGGGGATCACATACACCCCTCTGAGTTAATTGCCTTCTGCATCCGCACCTCCTGTGAAGATGTAGGTGAGGCCACTGTTGGTACCCTACTCCCACATATCATGGTATGGAGATGAAATCCATACACACATATAAAGAGTTTTGAGGAGGTTTGCACTACCTTTAAGGAAGTTATGATTGACATGGATTTGCTAAAGCTGAAAGCATTTCCATTGACCACGCAAAGGACAAGGCCCGAGATTTGGCTTAACTCGAGGCCCGGAACCATCGGGCGGGGAGAGTTGCGGGCGGAAATTTTTGAAGAAGTTCTTGGTGCTCACTAAGACCCTTGATTTGAAGAGACAAATTTACACCTTCTGACAAAGGGGATTACACGATCTTTGGGAGAATTCATGGAGACTATCGGTCGTACCTACCATGGGTTTACGTCATGGATCTTTGTAAGCCATATGGTGGTATGTCTCTGCCATGAAACGATTGGCCAAACCATGTGTGGGGAGATTTTACGAGCAAGCATCGGTAAAGCCATGGATTTTTAAATTATGTGATTTGAAACGAGGTTAGGATAGGCCAAGCCGAGAGAAATGGAAAAATGAGGCCCTCGGCACACGAGGAGAATTTTTTACACTTCGGAGACATGAGATGAAGGCAGTCTCTCGACCACAAGGTAGGAAAGTGGAGGAGCTTGAAGGAAAAAGGCTCCATAGAGTGTATACGTGTGAAAACCTTGCGCATGTGACCATTCTACCGATTTCCAACCCACGGGTAATTCGGAGAACATGATGCGAGTGCTCCATCGATGAAGGATTTGATGTTAGAGACGGCAAATGTTGTAAGGTCAATACAAGCCACCTGACCTAATACCCGATATGGTATACCTACAATTTGGTGGAATCACCACTAACCTCTCTTGAAACCCGATCCCCACACTGTATGCCCCGGGTGCAAACAGCGGTTGGTTCCCGATCTACGACCTGACCACCTATACATCATCTCGGTCAGAGCGAGCCATATTAAATTTGAAGCGAGGTGGTGGGCAACTTTGTGGAAGAGCAAAAGGGGATCCAATGTGCAGCGCCTGAGTTGATCTTGTAAGAGCACCGAACAGAGAATAGATGGGCTTGAGAGCAATCTTAATCAAAATAGACAACTGAGTATTCAATCACAAAGATCAATAAAATTAAGAGTACGGGAGGAAGGTTCCCTACGAACATTGCCAAACCAGAAAGGGAGTCCGTGGTAGGATCATCGATGGTCGAGGAATGGATGAGGTAGAGGTATAATCACTCTCGGGGAGTGAAAAAGGTTATTAAACCAATGCCAAAACTACATTGGGAAACCGAAGAAGTAGAAATGGAGCGAGACACATTTTTTACGAGATCGTAAGACATATCATGCCACCTCCATTTCCACGAGGCACTTAGAAATGAGAAGAGGCATCTCGTGATGGGCATCCTAGAAGTCACAAGGCGGTGAAGGTTAACATACCTCTTTTGGACATCATTAAACAAGTCCACCTTATGCGAGTTTTGAAGGATCTGTACAATCAAAAAGGGATTAGGCATTGAGAAAAGGCATTTTTAAGCCCGAACAAGTCGGTGCTGCCATAATCCAGCAGAACCCGAGTTAATCTGAGGATCCGGGGATCTCCCACAGATTTCGATTAATATTGGTGGGACTTGTATAGACAAGTCATTGGGAGCAATCTAGGAGCTGATGTGAACCTCTTGTATGATGCATTAATACATGGTAGGTTTGGGTGAACTTAAACACGATATCCAGTATCATTGGTAGATAGATCGGTGAAGATCCCTAAGGGATAGTTGAGGATGTAGTGAAAATAGACAAATTCTACTGCGATGGGTACAGTGCTGACACGAGCGATAGAAATGAACCCGATCATGTGCCGTCATCAGGAAGACCATTTACGGCCTGACGTGCGATTATCAATTCTTGGGAATGGTCATTACAACTACGTTTGGCAACATGACATTGGAACTGAACATATTCCACTTGAACCCTGAAACCTGAAGATGGAAGCGAAAATCAAGTGCACAGTGAAACATGCTCGGTTAATTCGGCGTGTAGGGAGCTAGGTATCAGAAATTTGCGGGAAATAGCCAACCAAGTGATCTGAGAGGTTTAGTATTGCCTATCGGTACTCAACGCGGGGCAATTTGCTCAGTTCAAATTCAATCGGTGAGAACCCGAGTCAACGATGGGAAATTCAACACCGAAAGAATCATTTCGAAGTGCGAGGTTGAGAGATCATCCTCGCTTGACCTCCTTGAGTAATTACAGGATATTGAACTGGTTTGGTGTTCTCAAAGAAACCAAATTGCAGTTCAACAATTTTTTTACTTTTATTTTAATTTAGTCAGTTTGTGACTGAGTTATTTTTAGAAAGTTTCCTAATTTATGATTTCCATTTATTAGTAACTTTGTAATTATATTATATTACCTTATATTAACTTTTAATCATAGTTTAATATGATAATTTTATAATAATTTTTCTAATATTAATAATTAAATGCGAAAATTCGATTTTTTTGTGATACGAGGCTTGGCTCAGGTGTTATAACGGTAATTAGGTGGAAATGGCTCTTATTTGCTCGAGCCTTTATAAAAAGGGATGGGAGGGCTGTTTCAGTCATTTCATATGCCTCCCTCCGATCCTACACTTGCGCCCAGAACCACGAGCCATTCTTGGATTCGAACTGACCCGATACAATTCTTTGCTCTTGTGTGTCTGGTCGATTGACTGCGCACGCGCCATTGTTGGCCCATTACTGCGTAGCCTGCGCCCGGTAGCACCTGCCCGACCATCTGTCTTGGGGCCTGAGTCACTACCACTTTACCCGCCGTAGGCGTTCCTTGCCCTCACTTGCCCGGCTTGCCCGAGCCTTTGCACACGACCCGCAGTGGCCTGCGCCCCAGCTGCGCACCAGTGCTGCAGGTCGATGTCGATCCGATTGGCGTTGCCCTCAGCGATCCGATTGCCACGGTCCCTGCGGTAGCCACGGACATGCGTGTCATCGCGTAGTGTGACCGATCGTCGTGATGAGCGGATCGACCTTGCGGTTCTGCGGTTACATTTGGTCGACCGGCTGCCCCGGTGTTCTTTTCCCACTACCGATTATGGATTCGCGCAGTGGGTCCCACGCGGCCTCGGGTGGTCAGTAACGGCGAAGGCGAGCCGGGTTCCGGCGCCGGTTCCGAACTGCGCGGCTCGATCCCGGCGATGCAAGAGGAAACCTCGGGGAGTTCGAAATGCCGACGGCGGATGGGACCGGGCCCCTTCTGGTCTCTGGCGAGATCAGGGCGGCCTGGCCGTCCGTGCCGGGCGGTGAGTCATCCTCATCCGAGACCTCGGTATCTCTAGCGCGTGCGGCGACACCTCTTTCATGTCGGTTATCACCCGACCTCGGGATCGGGAGGCGTTATTCGTCGGGCACCTGACCAGGAGCGTCGGCGCTCCTCCGAGAGACTTCCATGGGAGTCATTCTCTGACGTCCGGCGTTGATAGGCGATCTGATTAAGGGACTCGTGCGTGATGAGAACTACTCTGTGCCATTCACTAGCTCGAAGCGTGTATTACCCTCGGTGGTGTTGCGGTTTATCATTCGATGACTTCGGGGAAGCGGCTAATTCGCTCGAGGTTCGGTTTACTGTCGGCGATCGCCACGGAGTGTTGAGCGGTGACATTTGGCGGCGTTGAGCACGCGGGCGGTGCGAGCGGTCGGAGGTTATAGAGACTGGCCTCATCTGACTCAGAGAGAGATGGTCCGCAGCCTAGCTCGAGACACCAAAGCATAACGGTGCTCTTGGTGCGCGGCTCGACCTCCTTATGCTCTTTGATCGATCACTGTGGGACCGACCTTTTCCAGCTGCGGCTACTTCGTCTGTAGGGGACATCTTAGAAGCTTTATCGGATCTCGGAGGGATATTGGTTTAGTCCCTACGGCGGTGATGTTTCTCCTATTACACTTCGAGATGGAGTCCCTTTGCAAGGGCTGGTTCGGTGAGAGTCTTCAGCTGGCGATGCCCACTGACTCTGAGCCATGTCCTCGAGCAACTTGGGGCACCCGGAGGAGCCTCGGATAGAGGATTCGTGCCCTCGGGTCTGTCGATGGAGAAGGCCGATGCGTCATGCCTGTATCTTTTCTCCTCCGGACGAGAGGAGTCTGGGATCGGGTGGCAAAGGACTCCCGCGGGGACCGGTCGAGCCCCCAGGCAGGTGGAGAGAGAGTCCCGACTCGCATATGTCCCCTCCATCTCCTCCTCCACATGCTTATGCGACCCGCCCAGTACATTACTCACGGCCCATCGTTTTACGTCACGGCATTCATAGGAGTACGTTCATGCCGGCTCGCGATGGTGCGAGTGCGTGGATGCTATATGTTCATTGGCGGCTACTCGGTGACATAGGACGAGGTTGGATCAGTGAGCCGCTCTATTGTCCGCTCCATGCTCAGATCATGACTCACCTAGATCTTCCACGTGTTCTGACGAGGGATGACCTTTGCAGTCTTTGGATGTTGTGTGGCGATTATGACCCACCACCTGTGTTAGAGTGGTTGGGTACTGTTTTTATGTTTTGGCATGGTTACCAGCACATCAAGCACGCCTACTAATTTTCGCGTGGGATTTATGTATTAGCCATGATGAAGCGTTGATATTTTCTTAACTTTTGATATGCATGTACTAACCCATTTGGCTATATCGAAAGCTATCGATGGTATATCTCTATATATTAGATTTCTCTAAATACATAATACTTTTGTGCACTCCGCCTGTCGTTTTGTTTCAGTTGGACAATTGAATTGCTTTAATTGGACAATTGAATTGCTTTAATTGGACGATTGAATTACCCCAATTGAAAAATTGAATTGCCTTTAATTGAAAAATTGAAACCTTAAGTATTACCTTAATCTTAGAAACGATTAAGTGTTTGAAGGAGTACAGGTCAGTTTAGGTCCAGCATGCTCAACGAATATTTCCCCTTTGAAGCCTAGTCTTTCTTGCACATCGGATTGTACCAATAGAACATTAAATTATTTGCCTCCTTTCACTTTGCATATGGCAGGCCTTGAGCATGTTGTGACCTAGGATAGGTTTGTGTTACCACATTTGAAGACAATGTAATTCTTCCAAAGGAAAAAAGAAAGAAAAAGAAAAGAGAAAAGAAAGAAAAGGAAAAATAAAGTCATTTGACACTTTGCCTTGACAGAACGCGATTAGAAATTTATGTAATGAAAGCTTTGAAGCGATACTAAGCCTTGGTGGTTGGGTCCATCGACTTAGTGTTAAATTACATAGGTGGATAATTCAAGTTTAGCAGGTGCTGGGTGCTTGATTTTGAAGTCTTCCCGAATTAGGGGTGAAACACCTTAGAGTTTGTGGTCAGGTGATCTTTGGCCAGTGCTAAGCCTTAGTGGTTGGGGTCATCGGTGGACCCACGACTACCACGGACTTTGGGTGAGTCGGGTTTACCCCAGCGTGCACTACAATGTAGTCAAATAAAGAAATAAGTGTGCAACTAATCCTATTTAGGTTGTTCAACAGCTTAAGGCCATGCCTGTAGCTAGGTTAGGGGGAGGGAACAATTTTTCACTTTATTGGCTCAATCTGGTTATATTAAGAACCATTAGATCTTTGTGGAAATTCAGGTTGATTACCATGGATCGGATGTTGACCTAAATTGTTCTTATATGGTTTGTCTCTCATGTCGGTTTGCAAGCTTAGTATCCTTGTTCATTTAAAGGTAATGTCTATATGTATATACCCCTTTTTGGACATAAACTTTTTGAGAGAAAATCATGCGTACATGCCCTTATTATTTTGCATTGCTAAAAGGGACTATAGCGATAATCGGTTGGGGTGTGATTAGTGTCAAATAATTTATTTTGGGTATTTCGAGATAGGTTTTGAGCCTTTTTGCACACTAATGTTATCAATTAAGCCCAGTGGGATTATTCAAGGATCCACTTAGTATTACTTATGCCATTTCGAGGTTATTTTGTGGTTATTTTGCAGGTTTTTATGTACCTCGTCCATTAAAGTCGAATTTGATATCGAGATGTGTTGAACCATGAAGATTGAAACTATTTCCAGCCATCAACATATCAAAATTCGGTGATGAAATGAAGCGAGAAAGTAGAAGATGGAGGATGCGTAGGAAGTGGGTGTGCGAGGCTTGATGAAAAACGACAATTTAAGGAAATTTAACTGATTGCGAAAATTTGGCTAAATTGTAATCCTAGAGTGGGAAATTTTCTTTAGGCTAGCGAAATTTGGCTATGCAAAATCTTGTACTGGCAGAAGTGTGGGTTTAAGTATCTACAAAAATATTCGCTAGGCTAGGGAAATTTAAACTAGCTAGCAGTCAGCTGTCTTGTCAGAGAAAATTTATTGATTTAAGCTGTTGTGAAATTCGCTAGGCTAGCGAAATTTGAAAACACCTATGAAATCCTTCACATAGCGAGTCACCTTACTGTGGTTTTGTGTAGTGTAATGCAAGCTATTGGATTTTGGTTTATTACCTCCTTGTCATGATGCATGTGTTTTGAGTTTTCTTGTATTTTCATGCATTGGGTGGCCTATATAAACCCCCGTCATTTTGTAACCTAGCGATCTTTTGGCAACACTAGAACATGTAAATATCTCCCATGACTTTCATTTTTAGGGTTTGTTTTTCTCTCTTCTCCTCTTTCTTTCATTTCTAATTTTAAGCCACCTGACAGGGATGACAACTCAAAGAAGATGTTTATTAAGCCTCATAACTTTGAAGAGAGAGTAACTAACAGTTTTGGGGCGATTCTTGAGTTGTCCTCATGTTTTAAATGTTGCAGTGCGTATTTGCGGCTTGACTTTTCAAGTGGGGTTGAATATCATTTAATATCATACTTTTAATAATACTTACCATGCTTTGGGAGTGCAGTGCATACTTATTGTTAGATGCCTTGTTATTCTTTCGATAGCCTTCGAGCCACTTTGAAATGAGGTTGAGTGCTAGGGTTTGAACTTAAAGGGGCTGTGAATGCATGTTACTTGTGTGGAGGAACTCAAATAGGAGTGTTTTAGGGTTAGGTTTTCTAGTTAAACAAGATGGGTTATGGCTTGGACTATGGGTTGCTTGCCATGATGCGAGGGATAAAGCAGGACACTTATTTATTACCCCATGTTGTCATTTAGTGACTAAACCTTGAGTTACCTTTTCATTTCCTGCTTCCAGTTTTACAATTCATGTATCAGGCAACTTTCTTTGTTTTGTTCAAAATCCAAAATCCAAACTACAAGCCTCTGCTTTCACTTGATGCAAATTTTAAATCCATTCATAGGATGAAAACCCATCTCAGTGTTCGACCACTGAACCATTATCTTTGCCATTGGCAGCTAAGCGATGGAGAATATAGGAATATAAATTTTGTTGATTCAGCTCACTACCATTGTACCAATCACTTTTCACAGAGGATGCTGACCCCATATACTCCATAACACACATTATTTATATTTCTTTTTATGTTTTAAACCATGAGACATTTATTGGACGTCGTCCAAAGTATGAGTTCACTACTCATTCATTAACACTGTTGATGGATGACCATACCCATGCACTCACACCCAATATGTTGATGTCCTTGTGCATATAAAATCTGAAATATGTCATTTGTACTATGTCATACTCTTGGCGGTAAGCGTAAGATTGTGTAAAATGTACGCCTATGTCTTGTGAAGTACGCGTGTCTTCAAGTAATATAGTGTACCATCTACGAATATGATCCACGAGACAGTGTGTTGAATACAAGGTTTTGCTTTTAGATAATATGGATCGCGTATTATAAGAAAAGAAGTGAGTGTGTAAATTTCAGCTAGCTATTGGTTCCTAATAATTCACAGTATTGAAAATTAGGTTATGTCTCACCACTATCACTTACCGATGGATTATTACTTAGAATGCTATTCAATGTATTTATAATTTGTTGATGGCGAGGGTGATCTTGCTACGAGATATCCTCTCTCAAGTATGTCACTTTGTTCGTGAATAGAGTTAGGTATGTCTACATCGACTGGTATTCGAGAAATCTTCAAATATTGCTCATGTGCCACCTTCGGGATCGGAATATCTCTATTCTTGTAGATCCATATAAAGTACTCTACTCGGATCTACAGGATATCCTCATCTCTCGAATCTCGGATCTCCAGTATGGTTATGCTAATGTTGGCCTGACATCACCATATAATTAAATTATAGATATAAAGGAGGAAATGCAAACAATTTTATAAACCAATGAATAATATAAATTAAGTCACTAATCATGAACATATATGAGGTTCACGACACCCTAGATATAGATCTAAAACATCTTTTGAATACAAAATTATCGATATTAAATATGTAAAACATCATTCGATTATCCGAAATGGAAAACAAGCTACAAATCCGGGCTCTTCGCCGAGATCGATGCCGGCTGGCGCTGCGATTTCCGTACCGCGTCATCGCCTCGATACACCGATTCTGAACCCTTGGTGCTTTTAATGATGGAGGCGATCTGTGGCGTCAGCGGCGTTGAGAAGTTGTTGTGGCGTTGAGGCGTGCGTGGCGTTGAGAGGCGTCTGGCGTTGAAACGATCGCGGCGTTAACGCAGCGATGACTTTTTCATTGCGCGTTGTGTGGCGCCAGCGGCGTTGGGGCGTCCTGGCGATGAGGCGTCGCTGACGTTGGAAACGTTCGCGGCCTTTCGGCCACTTTCATGCATTGCTCCCTTGCTCCGATTTGCTTTAAAGTTTGCTCTTTTCACCTCATTTACTTTGCATTCCGCAGACTTGCCATACTCGGGTGTCGAGCTATAAGAAATACATATTTAAGCGTAAAAATAGCATTTAAAAACCTTCAGATAAAGCGCAGTGCTCCTCCCAGTGTTTAGGCACTCATCTGTAAACTTAATTTCGCAGCATCCCCGAGCGAGAATGGATCTCATGAGACACACCTCTCTGACATCTTGAGTCTAACTAAGATAGTGATGCATGCCGATAAGTAGGGGATCAAATTGGACCGACTCATATTGTTGCTATGTTGTTCGAGTTCACGGGATGCATACGGTGTTTAACTGGAAGAAATTCGGTTGAAATAGGTAAAAGTGGTAGTGCCTCGAATTCCACCAGTGTGATAGCCTTTCCCAAGGACCACATGTGTGTCGAATGAATGACCTCTAGTGTATACTAGGTTGAGCACCCCAAACTTGAGCTCGACTCACTTTATTTGGAAGAAGCTAACTAAGAAAGGATAAGAGGCAGCACCCTTTATTCATGCAGAAATATTTAAATATTTCCTAAATACCTAAAAGAAGGCCTAGTGCGAAAGTTTTAGATGAGTGTTCTGTGTGGGGATCCATTGGTGACTCCCTTAATTGGTTAAGGGCACGGGCATTAAATTCCTTCAAGCTACGAGGCAGCTCTGACCAAACTCAAAGCCCTAGGTTGTGGGACAGTCATCTTACGTCATGTAATGGGCAGTGAAGTCAATGACTCCTAGCCAGTTGGCTTAGGGCATTAGGCTTTGAAAGGCCCCTCCCGGATTGTGCAGGATTCGATTAGGATGTCAGCCATTCTGTGATTCACAAGCCTATTTTTATTTATTTATTTATTTTTTTTGTTGGGGCTCAATGGCAATCCTTTTTTGATTGGGTGTCCCATCACTTAGATGGTTAGAGACTCCCGAGGTTTCGAGCTAGTAGTTGGTCACCGGCATATGCATACCACAGAGGTCATTAGTGTGTGAGTGCTGATAGAGGTCATTGAGAGTGGTTCTTGACTACGGAATTGGTTCGCACTAAGCCTCCCCATATTCAACTAATTACAGAGCATCAACATCATATGCATCCGTTCTTCCATCATCGATGAATTCGGTCCAAGCGATCTTCGACTCTTGACATGGCACATACACGAACTACTACACATGAAACTACTAAACATAAGACGACTGTACACACGTAAACAAAAACTAACATGACTCATCAAATTAAATTGAAAAAAATGGCGAAACTAAGCGAAACCTGACTAACACATGCTTAAACGAAAGAAAAATACTACACAAATACGAAAATCAAAACACAACTAAACAAATCTAACCAAAAACTTCGTTCCACCCCCAAACAAAATATGATGTCCTCGAACGGTAATAGCAAATAGTAAGGGTAAAGAGAACTCTGATGATCACTACGGTGGAGGTGGTGGCGGTGGTAGTAGCGAGAAAATTTGTGCAATGCGGGCTACTGCAAATTTATTCTTGTTGAAGAATGGTGGCTGATTGGCGGCCTGATGCGATAGATCAGCACGGGAGTGCTCAATATCTGTGATGGGGACTCGGTCTTCTTTGGGTCTCGATCGGAGATGCATCAAAGCGCTTCGATGAGGTGAGCAGGGTCCTCGGGGTCGGATGAGGGCGGAGCCTCAGTGGTTTCGCGGTGGTGGTGGTGGAGGGTGGATGAGACGAGGGCGGCTGATGTCCTCTGGGGATCGCCCGGGAGTCGAAATGGGCGATAGTGTGAAGCTCGTCCTCGTCAGGGAGCTCGTCTTGGTCGTGAACCCCCTCAGGTCGGCACACCAGTTTGTCTGTAGCAGTGATGTGCTTTTTGTGGGTGTAGCCACGCCATCGGTATTGGTGAGGGGCACCGGCTGGATTTGCATAAGCGAATGAGGAAAGTTTTTGATTCATTTGGCATCTCGGTTCATGGGAGGATGGCATCTCATAGCACCTTGACAGCCAGAAAGATATGTATCTGTATGATGGCATAGTTGAAGCGGGCTGCGCGGCGTCACTTCACACCGTTAGTCGTGGAATAAGGCGCGGCGTGATGAGTGATCGCGGGTTATAGGTATAAAAAGGCCCAGAATATTTGGCGCGAAATGGTACATGGCCCTCGTATTAGCTTCCTCACCCAGGCCATTAGTCGATACACAGAATGACCTGGAATTTAGTCGGGTGCTCGTAAAAAAGAGATCCCGATCAGCAGCTCAGGAAAGGGACATGATCTGAACTATATCAACTATTGTCCTTCCATGTTGAAATTGACCCGATACTCCATATAGGGACTTTCTTAAGGGTGGGAGTGGGTTGGCGTAGAATTCTCGCACCTGATCATCGGCCGGTGGATGAGGTGGTTGGCAGAAGTGCAGCCATCCCTTAGCCACTATTGTCTTGCGGAAAAGATCATCAGGGTGGTGAAAACCCTTCTCCTTGATAAATGAGCGGTTCTTCGCGATGGTCTTGAGCCGTCGGCGCAATTCACGACGAGTGTGACATCATCACGTCGGTCTGATCCTCGGCCGAGCGAGCCACGCTAGTGGCCGATTTACGCCTTTTGCGGACATTAGAGCGGGGCCGAATTTCAAGTGGGGTAATGCAATGGTGATGACGCAATTGGCTCTGATTGACCTAAACAAAACTACAAACACTTGGAGTGCCTTTAGGAAAAAGCGAAACTAACTAAATTATGCTAGCTGATACAAATGAGACTCAAACACCCTAAAAATAAACCTAATATGACCACAGATGTGAACCTAAAGACTCGAGGCAGGCGTGGATGGCTAACTTTTAGTCGAGAGCTAAGTGCAGTGTAGATGCAGATCACAGGTGGTGGCAGTGGGCCAGGTGTGTGATGGTGACGGTGATGTGCAAAGAGAAGGTCGGAGGGCAATATATGAGCCTCTGACCGGTGTGGTATGGCGCTCCGGCAAGGAATGGTGCAGTGGTGGGCAGAGAGGCTAGGGTTTAGGCAGGGTGGATACAGGGTGAGAAGAGCAAAAATGGGTTGTGTGGCCTTAAAGCGAGCAGCGTGGCGGCGTTAAAGTGCGTGACCGTTGAGACAGCGTGCGGCGTTGAGAGAGGATATATGCCAGCGTCAGCGGCGTTCCGGGAGCAACGTCGCGGCGTTCGAGCTTGTCTTAAACAGCGTCGCGGCGTTGGATATCAGCGCGTCGCGGCGTTCGAAGAGCGCTAATAATGTGTCGCGGCGTTTGAGATCTCCGCATCGCGACTTTCGAAGGAGTGTAAAATTCAGCATCGCGGCGTTCGGAGACCTCAAATCAGCGTCAGCGGCGTTGCAATCTCACGTCGCTGGCGTTCAGAGAAGGTAAATTGGCGTCGCGGCGTTGAAATGTCGCGACGTTGGCATTCGTGGCGATTGCGACCAACGTCGCGGCGTTACAGAGAAGAAGGCTTAATTTGCACATTAAATGCCCATTTCTAGAGGACCCTCCCTGCATAAATGTGACTCTCACGGACTTATGTGCTCGCGCATAAATGGATCCTCCCGGTACTGCGTTCGCGAAGTCACGAAGTAAACAACCCGAGAAGAGATAGATTCACGGACAAAACCGGCAACCTGATATCACTTGAAAACAAACATTAAAATGTCCATAAGAGGAAAATTCTACTGCAAAAGAAAAAACTTGGGTTGCCACCCAAGAAGCGCTATGTTTAATGTCATTATCTCGACGGCCCTTAATCTCAATGTGCTCGGGAACTCGAGCTCTTATGATTGCTTACTACACTTCATGCGTGCGGTCGAAAGGAATGGTGCAGCATGCACGAGAAATAAGCCTCCAATCACGACTGTAGTTTGGGTGGTGGCCCCAGTGAATCTTGCCTTTCTCGGGATGTGTAACCTCGCCCATATGTGAAAGACCTTGAGTCCTTTGTAGAAGGCAGGACCATCAGACTTGATTTCGGAAGAGCTTTGGCGAAGTGAGCAAAGAAGACATTTGTCTGCTTGTGAACTCTTTTACGGTATTAGTTATCGGTGCGGAGCTTTTGTCTTTTCCTTGTAATGCGGGCGTTTTCATAAGCCGTTCTGGTCGTCTAGTTCCTTGTTTATAACAGTCCTTCTTACCCGCTAAGTGCGCTATCCATATTCATTCGAGGTTGCCAGTGGGCTCATTCACTCCGATTCCGCGGAAGTGGCGTAGCTGCCATACACAAGTGCGGCGACATACCCGAGGTTTAAAGGCGTGCGGTACGCCCGAGTGCATCTCGATCTTTTTAGACGATCAACCGCGGAGCGTGCTTGATTCTTCTTTAGAATAGACTTAATTTCTCGATTTGACACCTGCAGCGCCCGTTTATTTGCGGGTGGTATGCAAGAGATGTGCGATGGCAGCACCCCATACTTTTGCAAAGCCTTAACCGATTTTATGTAAAAATGAAGTACCATTATCGTATTCAGTGCTCGGGGGTTCCAGTCGGGAGAATATGTTCTGAAGAAATTGAGCCCGCGACCTTGGCATCGTTAGTGCGGTGGATTACTTCCACCAGCCGATACATAGTCTTGCGATGGAATGTCTGGTTGTTATGGGATGAAATGGTCCCATGAAATCCATCCCCAATATTAAATTGAATAATACACTTCGAATAGGGTGCATGGGTGGTTCGTCCTTTACGAGAAATACCTCCATTCTTTGACATTTGTCACATGTGGATGCGGAATGATGAGCATCTTTGAATAGTGACGATAGAGGGTGATTGGAAGTACCTTGGCGCGATTCTCGGCCACGAAAATGTCCACCACATGGTAGAGAGTGGCGGTGGTTGTTATCTTGTTCATTTCATCGCCGAGGGCACACATCTGGATCACGATCAACCGATTAATACGTAAAAATTGGCTCCTCCCAATAGTAGTGTTTAGGATGTGAAAAATAGTTTTTAATTGATAGTTAAGTGCGGAGGGACTACCTTGCTACGAATAATTCCGTGTCATGAAAGCCATGGGCTATACTCTTTGTCTTATTGGCTGGATTAAACAATGCGGAAGTCATCATTCACTGAATATCATTGCTTGCCCCTCGATCGTGAAGATGATCACCACTAGGTTCGATTTTCTTTCTTGTCTTTAATCTCAACATCAAATTCTTGCGACAAAGAACACAGAATTAATCGAGTTTGGCATCTTTTAGTCATTAAGTACTTAATGTGAAGTAGTCGATGCACCTGACCTTGTTGCCAATCAAATATGGCACGAATTTATGCCGGCGAAGCGATAGTGATAGTTCTTTTTGCAATAGTGGCATAATTGTTGAGCATCATTGAGTTCTATAATAAGTGAAAGATTTTCTCTTCCGTTTACACTTGCAACAACGCCACTGTCCTTAAAATGTCGCTTGCGTCACACATGGATTGAATGGAAAGGACGATAAAGCCCGACAATAGGGCTGATACCCGCTTATCCTTCAACACTGAAATGCATTACCCAAGCTTGTTGTAGATCAAGCTTCGAATGGGATCCCTTGGACTAGAAAGTTTAAACGACGGTTTGCGATCTGAGAAATCCTTGATGAATAGCCTATAGAATCCGGTGTGGCCTAAAACTTGATTCCTTTGGAAGTGAGGGTGGAAGCAACTTTTCAACAGTAGCCCGATCTTTGCCCTATACCTCACATCCCTCTTTCTTGTCGATGTCCCGAGGACAATACCCTCTTGTACCATAAAATGACACTTTTCCCAATTGAGTACTAAGTTGGTCTCCTCCACGTCTTGCCGGTCTGACTCTCGAGTTTTCTGACGGTTGTCAAATGAATTGCAATCACGAAAAATGTTCTATGAAGATCTCAATTGTCTTTCGACCATGTCGAGAATATGGCCATCATACATGTCGTTGAAAAGTGCGGTGCGATACCGCATTGAAAGGGCATCGCTAATGCGAATGTTCCATGGGACAAGTGAATGTCGTCTTCTCCTGATCTTTAGGAGCTATAGCAATTGATTGTGCAAGATAACCATCAACTTGTCGTATTCATGTGGCTAATCGATCAATGTCGATCTAAAGCGGCAATGAAATGATCTTTAAAGTGGCTTTGTTCGGTTTAGATAATCGATACAAATCCTCCACGGTAGCGTTTGAGAAAGCGGTAGATGTATTTCGTTCGATGACGAGTTGTTCTCCTTCTTGGTACTACTTGAAGCTGGACTTACCATTACCTTTGTCCCCAAATGGGATAAATCACCCCAGTATCTAGCCATTTTAAAACTTCCTTTCGGACTACCTCTTTCATTGTCGGATTCAACCTCCTCTGCGTAGCTTCACTTGAAGGTTTATGTCATCTTCTAGTAAAAATCTGATGCATGCATAGAGGCGAATCCCTTTTCATCGGCTAGAGACCATCCAGAGTGCATGTTTGTGATCTCAGGACCCTCGATAACTTCTCTTCCTCTAGTTCGATCAGTGTTGAGATGATCACTTTGGTAGGTAGATCTTTACTCGAGGTATGCATATTTGAATAAATTTAGTGAAGTTTTTGGTCCAGCAGGTGGTTGTTCTGAGATGGAGATGAGTTTTAACTCCTTCACCTAGAATTCGATATTTCCTTCTATTGTCAGAAAGAGAGGTCCATCCATTTAACATATACTGCCTCTGCTTCAGGTTATGGACTTGTTCTTCATAAAATAATATCTTGAAAGATGGAAACTGTTTGGCACAGACACTTTGTGTGCCTCTTGCATTTCTTGTGGACGAGAGTATAACTCCTCTGGATATCTCGCGGCTGACCGGTGGACTTGAACAATATTCACACTCTCAGTTTGATTCCTCTCTGGACATCGATCATTGCTGCGCGGTTGCAAAGAAACTTGGTCTACCCAGTTATCGGTATTTCTTTATTTTTTTCCATATCTAATACAATGAAATTTGCGGGAAGATAAACTAGATCAACCTTTACTAGGACATCTTCTATTACCCTTGAATTAGCTTCAAGATCTGTCGGTGAAGTGTATTTGTGGTCGGAGCGGGCCTCACCTAATCTAAACATTTGAAAATAGTTGAGGCATAAGATTAATCTTTGGCACCCAAATCACATGGGACCCTCTCGAAGATAGCATTTCAATGAGTACACGGGATAGGTAGCTACCACAGGTCCTTAAGCTTTTGCGGCGGCTTTCTGAAGTACTGGCACTACATTCCTGATTAAGTTAGCTGTTTGAAATCAAGCCAATCTTCTCTTACGGGGTGGAATGTCTCATAATTTTTACATACTTGGGCATACGCTGCAGGGCATAAACCATGGGATATTGATGTGTAACTTTTGAACACGTCATGGAATTTAGTGAAGCGCTTATCCGACTATCTTCTTTAGGCGTTGTGGGTAAGGAGCGCGGTGAGCTGCTTTGTAGAGTTCTCTGTACGGTAACCTCATT
Organism: Tetrastigma voinierianum; assembly: GCA_016808115.1. NCBI lineage: Eukaryota > Viridiplantae > Streptophyta > Magnoliopsida > Vitales > Vitaceae > Tetrastigma > Tetrastigma voinierianum. Next base: position 129,753 of record JAEQBH010000889.1, on the reverse strand, counting down.
AAGTTGTTCATATCGCATCATCATTACGTAAATTTGGATGACTTTCTCAGTCTCTACTTCCTCTATAACTGGGGATTGCCCCTTTGCCTCCAATTCTCTACCACTTCTTAGCATAACTGCTTTGACATGTTCATTCCCATCTCTTCTCGGGTTTACTTCTGAGTTGCTTGGTAAGGAACCCGGTTGCCTTTCGGTCAATAAGTTTGCCATTTGACCCATTTATGCCTCCAAATTTCTCAGTTGTGCTGCTTGATTGTTCAGGCGGGTTTTTCTTCGCTGCATATTCGCCTTAGTCTCATTCATGAAAGCAGAGTGGGAGGTTAACATCTATGCAAGAGCTTGTTCTAAGTCCACCTTTTTCTCAGGAGGTGGTTCACTAGCTCGGTTCGATGGCATATTGTTGGTTGTTCCTCATCCATACCTTGACTATTAGACTATTTTGATTCGATTATTACTCCGCCTTGGCCTTGATTTTGATTCGGTATTTGTTTCCCCATCTTTGTCACTTCTTTCTTTGTGATTGATTCTGATTGAACCTCGGCCTCTTGGGCTACTCTTGTTTGGGTTTCTTTGGCCGACATTTGTGCTATTGTCTTTGTCCCTCCACATAATTCTGACTCCATGGGTTGATCACATGTAGCATTCATGGTTCCTTCTTTGTCTGATGGCCATTTGGTCGGTGTGCCACATGATTAACGGTGTTGGGGACCTCATTATCAGGTACCACACAGCTTTTACTAGTGTAACCTTCTCTAGGCCACATGATTTGTATTTGGTTCTGGCATCTTCTAAGATTTCATAAGCTTAGTGCGGTTTTCTTTAAATAAGGGATGTCTGGTAAATCTAAATCTCATTCTAGTATATTCCTCGTACCATTATAAAAGTGTGGCGCATCATCGTTCCGATTGGTGGTGTGGGCATTTTCTCAACGTTGATGGAATCTATCCGCGGCTTACGCGAAGTTCTCCCCTGGTTGTCCAAAGCGTATTGATCTCTTGCCTGAGTTGTTGCAGATTTGAAGGTGGGAAGCAGGTGAAATTCACGCCTCAAACCGTTCCATGGTAATAGAATGGGTGTTTGGCTTGTTGGCGTGCTTGGCTCACATCACTGGGAGCGGGAATAATCTTAACACGGTACTTCTTGATAACCCGTTGTGCTTGATCGTGTGGTGGGCTTGAGGAAGTTGGTGGAATCATGTTGGGTTTCTCATGAGGCCGTGGAACGGGATCATTACGACATCCCGTGGGTGACGGACTTGGCTAAGTTATTGCTTGAATGGGTGGTTGTGCGATGGTATCACCCGGCTTGGCGCGGCGAAGTGCAAGCTCCTGCAAAGTAACATGAATGGATCATCTGCATTTGTATAAGGCACAGGTGCGTGAGTCTGTAGTTATTCCCATTTAAGCCTCTACATGGTTCAAATTACTGCCAAATGTGAATATGTTCTTAGAGTGTTTTCCATGAACATTATTAGATTTTCCTAATACATTACATTTGTTCTGAGTAATGCATGTAAGGTTCTTTGGCTCGAGATAAACGAGATGTTGGTGACTGATCTAAACGTCGCATATACATCACTAATCCCTAAGCTGCGATCACATAGAACCAAACAATGCCAAATTACCAGCACTTGTAAAAACAAATAAAAACAAAATTTCGGTATCTATCTAATTGCTGTTATATATCAATCTAAAATCATCACAGACAGCCAGCTTAAAAAGCAGTAGTGCGAAAGCGTGGTGTGTAAAATGTGCGCCTATGTGTAAGGTCTGCGACACCCCAGTAATATAGTGTACGATAGTGGATGTGATCAGGGATGATTATTGAATCTGAGTTTTGCTTTTTAGATAATATAAGATAAGCGTATTATGAAAAAGTGAGTGTGTAATTTCCAGCTAAGCTATTGGTTCTAATGAATTCATGGTATTGAAGATTGAGGTTATGCTCTATCACTTCGATGGATTATTCTTAAAGATGCTATTATTGATGTATTTATAATTTGTTGATGGCGAGGTGATCTGCCGAGATATCTCTCGAGGTATAGCCTATCTCGTGAATATAGTTGGTATATCTCTATCCTGACTCGGTATTTCAAAATGCTTAAATCTTCCCAGCTTCGAAGTGCACACTTGAGGATCGGAATATCTACCATTGCAGAATATTAAAAGGCTGGCACAGTACTTTCGGAATCTGCGGATATCCTCGACTCTGAATCTCGGATCTCCAGGTATGGTTATACTAATGTTGGCGAGACATCTACCGCATAATTCGTGCAGATATAAAGCATGACAAACAGATTTTATAAACCTTGATGAATAATATAAGTGCGATCTTTAATCAGTGAACATGTGAGTTTAATGACACCCAGATATAGATCTAGAAACATCTGAATAAAATTGTGATGTTAAATATCAAAACATCATTACATTATTATCAAAAATGGAAAAGCAATACAAATCACGGGCTCTTCTTCGAGAATTGATCTTCATTTCTTGCTACGGATTTTCGTGCCTTGCTAGTCGCCGTACTCTCGATACGCCCAGATTGAACCCTTGGTGCTTTTACTAATGATGGAGGGCAAATCTCGTAGGCGTCGCGGCGTTGAGCGGCGTCACGACGTTGAGACATCGGCGTTCTTCACTTATTGACTTTTTCATTGGTTGACCGCGTCCGCGGCGGTGGGGACGTCATGAGGTTAGACGTCTCGACCACTTTGTACATTAACCACTTTGCTCCAATTTGCTTCAAAGTTGCTCTTTTCACTCATTTTGCATTCTTGGGCTTTCCTTTTCGGTGTCGAGCTATAAAAATACATATTTAACTGATAAATATTAAAAACCTAAGATAGCATGAGTATACTCTGAGTGTTTTAGGCACTCATCAGCTACATGCAACATTTATAAATTTCGGATAATTATATTTCTTACATGTAATTTCCATTCATCACCATTTCCATGTAAATACATCATCTGACACATATTAACGTATTTTACACCTGACATCATTATTATTTATTTTTTTTTTCCAACAATAATACACAAAATGACCCGAATCTCGGACCACGTAAAGCAGGTACCTCTTGGTCCTTCGCTGGTTCGATCATCAGTCTTGTGATACCAAAACACACCACAAAACCGGGCATTGATTAAGGTTAAAACCAAACCAGAACCCGGTCAAGGCGCTTTCAGCAGTCAAATTTATTGTTATCGGCGGCAAAAAATTCCTAAAAATTCCTACCTTTCTGTCCCCAAAGTTTGGGATTAGAAATTCACGATTACAAGAAAACCTCAGAGCCATTAAATGACAATTTTAGGCTAGAAATAACCAAAAGTAGAAAAAATTCATACCTCGTGGAATTTGTGAAACTCAAGATTTTAGTATCCTACTTTGTGTAGCCGTTCTAGTGAATGAACTTGTCTTCTGCTCAATGAAAACCTATAATCCAATTTTTGTAAATTTTAGAGAGAAACGAAGAGAAAAAAATAAAAATAAATCTCTCTCTCTCATTCTCGTTCTCTCCCATGCCCCTACATCACTTTTCTTTCTGTTTTTTGTTTTATTCTTCTTTTTTAATATTTTATTATTATTATTATTATTATTATTATGTTATTATTATTATTTAAATACATGACTCATATTATCTCATTCGGGTCCGTTTTTACCCCAAAAAACTTTATTTATTTTCGATTAACATTTCCCAAATGAACTTGCTTCGAGCTTTGTGATCTCGAGAAAATTCTAATTTTACGAAGAAGGGTAAAATGGTAATTTATTCAATAGAATTTTTTCTATATCTCAGCTGACGAAACGGACTTAACCGTTGTAATTGTCTCGCGGAATCTAGCTACCACGTCGGATTTCGTCGGGTCCCCGAGACATTTGGAATTTTCCCACGTTTTGGGTGATAAAGGGTAATCTGAAACAACAGCACATTTGGGTGGTTGAGAGGTGCCACGTGTCGTATGCGAGAATTATTCAAACATGAGCTCAAGTGTGGGCTATGGGTGGACACATGGCATGATGCCATTGGATGAAAAATCCAAAGTAGGTGGATAATGGGATAAGGTGTAATCCTATCAACCAATTGAAGGTTGACATGTGGCAAGTGAGAGGACCAAATCTTGGCTCCTCTCTTCTCCCAAATGGTTTGGGAGGGAAAATTAGATAGAGAAAAGGAAAGAGAGAGAAAGGAAGGGATTTTAGAAAGAGAGGCTCAAACTTCTCTCTAAATTACCCGGCGATCGGATCGTCGAATCCCGGTGAGCCAAGAAGCAAAGTTGCTCCCAACAGCAAGAGCTACACGTGGACACCGGTTTTGTGGGATTAAATGAGCACAAAGAGTAGGGGTTTTCTCCTCTTGGATATTCCTTGTTTAAAAGGCATGATAATGGTTTTGCTTGGATGTGTGTGGCGGAAATGGCCATGGGTTTATCGGTTCCATAAGTGGAGCGGAATTAAGCTGTGAGAAGACTGCCCACGGACAGCCTACTGCTCGGTTTGGGATTGCTAAAAATAGTTCGGATTGTAGTTGGACCAAAATGGTCCATGAGAAATTGCTTAATGTTATGTTGGAAAATGAATGACATGTTGTGTGTTTGGTGCTTAGGGCAATTTTGATGAAGGGGGCTGTCCATGGATAGCCCACGGACTATTAATGGGGCTGTTAAGCAGGTCCCCAAATGTTATGTTGGACCAAGTAATATCCATGTGAGTCGCAGATTGGATGACATGGATTGTGTGGAAAATGACATGTTGATATACTAGAATTGATGTGTTAACATGAGTGGTTGAATTATATGAAATATAATTGACTGTGTGAACCAGGACTTGATTATGAATTGGCATCAATTGCATTCATGTGCATGGCGACATCGCGTCAGAAGTTAGTGTGGAGTGCCTGTGGTTACTCACCACTCTTGGTGAATAATGAGTTGAGTTTATCTTTAGGACTAAGTCGATAAAAAAAAGGACTCATAGTTTTAAATTATAAAATGAATGCCAATTAATATTAATTTGGGCATCCTTGGGCAGTGTAAGAGACGTGGCAATATACGAAAGGTCTATAGGTGTAAAGACGAATGGGTGTAAAAAACAGTAGTACTATCAGAAAAGGTTTTACTACTGGTGTGAAGACCCACGATATTATTAGAAAAGTTACGTATAGGTGTTAGAAACGTGATTGTAATCGAAAAGTTTTGTGCCTAAAACCTGCGGTCATGTTGTCACTTAGACACAGAGTTGAGTGGTAAGTCGGGGTTTTACTCGGGATGGGTTACCCATTGGCAAATTGCATTAGGTGTTGGTGTGCCGACAGAGGCTCGGTAGATGGGTGTCATTGGCATTGCGGTCAAGCGATTTTCACATGGCATGGGCATGTGAGGAGTCGATGGAGTGACTCGGGGTATGGGCATGGAAACATTTTCATGCATGATGTAAATCATTCCATGTATGCATTGTAAATTATGGAATGTGGATGTTGTGATGTGTGCCATTGTGTGCGTGCATTTTAGGTGGGAGTAGCTCGTAGGAGAATACGACCTCTCTTGGGCATTGCTCTTGGTCGTGGGATCCCCCTTTCGGGTATTTAGGCGGACGGCTCCTTGGTAGGGATTATGGGAGTGGGTCGAGCGTGTTTGTCACACGCTTCTCCAATCCGACCGTTAGGCGGTCGGGAACAGGAATCGGGCGCGATCTTGGATATGATGCCCCGGTTGAGACTCTGTGATCGATTAACTATAGCCATTAACTTGTGAATAAGACTTGTTTTTATATTACATCACCAAGAAAGGATACAAAATACATATACAAGTATACAAGTTCCATATACTTTGAAAACTTGATCTTTTTCTTGCTCTTCTTCTCACTCTTCTCAACTGCAACTTCTCTCTATACCTTTCTCTCTTCTCCTCTTCCCTGTTTGGAAGGTCTCTCAAAATGCAGAGACCGATTTACTCTCTTATCATATTTTGTTAAGACCATGTTTGAATGAATCAAATTTAACAACTTTCCATTTTTGCATGCGCCCTTCCATTCTTTATTATTTCTATTTAAACTCTTTTCTCTATTTGCCTTTAATCCATAACATTAAATTTCTATTTTGGCATCCCATCTTTTGGCTTTATTACCTTTGGGTCCTCAAATTGTTAAGGGTAGTACCACTTTACCCTTGGCTCTCAGACAATTCCCGGGTCTTTAATTTTATTTAGAAAATTTCCATTCCCATTTAATATATATAAACAAGTCAAAACTCTTCAGGGTATATTTAGGGTTCCCCACAAGAGCTTCTCCCTCATATAAGAATTTCGTCCTCGAAATTCATACTATGCGCTTTGTATCTGTTCTATGTCAAGTTTTTCCATATCTTTTTTACATACTGTTGACCCTTCTGTACCCAGACTTTCACTTTTCATTCCTATTCTATATTCGTGTCTCTACTCTTTGCATTGTCATCTCTACATGCATCTCGATTATTAAATAGAGGTGCATACCGGCCAATCACATCGGGAGGCTTATCCTACTCCTCAGGCACACTTTTATCTTAGCTCGTCTTGAAGATAACATGTGGTCGGACAATTCAACGTCCACTGAGCACTACCTCTTCCTTGTGGGGGCTTCAGCTTCGTCCTCTATCCTATTCTAAGTGCGGCGGAATTTTTATTTAATCCTCCTCTACCTTTCACCTTGAGGATTTCTGCAAAAACTTCCGATCATGTGGACGGAGTTGATCATCCTTATGCCAGTGCTGCATCGACAACCAGTTACTAGTCTGCTGAAGCCTGTGATTTCTATGGCAATGCGGGCATGCATGTCTTTCCTCTTGTCCGGTTGAGATGCCTCAACCATAACCTTGTTCCATGTTAGATCCTTGTCTCCACACCCGCTTTGTGGTAGAGCAATGGGGCGGCTGCGAAGCAGAGACTTTACGGCTCTTTTACCCTTCTTCTTTGGAGACCCTTCTTGGTTACTTATTTCAGAGATTTTAAACTTTCATAGCATCTTGTACCAATTGACAAAAAGTCACCTGTTGCAGAGTGATGCCATGTTCTATATATTTCTTGATAGACTCATGCGATCAAATCACGATATCAAGACACGTGTCTTGCAGCTATTTTAAACAGGTTTCATTTGACTTAACTTCAGAGCACGATACTTTTGGCGATTCGAAGAATCGAATCTGGCGTGTAGCCACTTGTTCCACGGGTTATCTTTCATCAGCTTCTTCATTGGATTCGGAGGAAGCTCCATCTATACAAACACAAGAACATTGTATCCACATCAAAGGCCCAGGCACTTCTATACGTGTGCATTTTCTATTTTTCTATCTTGCTACTCTATCTAGCCTCGCTTCTTAGACTCTATCTGTGTTTAGTATCTTATCTTACTCTACACTTTAAGAATGGCATCTTATACTCTATCTATGTTTGCAAAGACTGTTACGACGCCTAAACCTTTGCTCACGATACCACTTAAATTGCTCACACCCCTTGATCATTGGGATTGCGAGTCAGGCTTTAGATCGGGAGCGCGATCTTCACGAATTATGGAGCGTGCACCCCGGAGTTGGGGCACTACGTGATCGATTAACTATAACCATTAACTTGTGACTATTAAGCTTGTTTTATATATTATAATCTGGAAGGATTTTAAAAATACATATACAAGTTCCATATCAACAGTCTTTGCTTGCTCTTCTTGCTCTGATGGCACCTCTTCCTTCTTTCTGTTCCACACTGCCTCTCCTATCTTCTCTCCTCCTCTTTCCCACGGTTTGGTCTCTCAAAATGAGAGACCAATTTGCTCATATTTTTGTTATGAGCCATGTTTGGCCAAATCAATTTACACTTTTCCATTTTTGCATAAGCCCTTCAGTTTGTCTTCAACTATTTACATTTCTACTGGCTAAAAGAAATCTAGCTTTCTCTGGCCCTTTAATCCATAACTGATAGAATTTCTCTGTATTTTGAATCCCATCTTTTAGCATTATGTGCCTTTACTGGGTCCTCTAGTGATGAAATTACCGCACACGCATAGCTCTCAATTAATTCAGGGGTCCACCATTTTATTTCCGAGAATTTCCATTTAGCTTTAATATACTAAACAAGTCAGCGCTGGAACACATATTTAGAATACGATGAAGCTTCCCGATTCCGTTTTATGTATATATTGGAGCAGACACTGGACTTGCAATATATGTTTTGTATTGGGGGTGTAATTAACCTCGAACTATTGTAATATAGTTGGTTAAATTTTTTGGTGAGTATTTATGTATGGGCCGCGTGAGGTCATTTTATTCATGTAATAGGTCTCATGATATGAACTACAGACTCCTTGATTAACGGTGATCAGCAGGACCCTGAGGTCGGGCGTCTAAGCCATTTCCTCACCCAGATTTTTATACTTCAAAAGAATGTCGCAGCATTGTGACTCGCCTTTTACACGGAAGAATATCTGGTAAAATCAGGCTAAACATCTCAGGATTAGTGAAACTTTTACGGGTCACTTCGATTCTGTGAAGACCAGGTTAACGACTCAATCTATTTCATCATCCCCATGGAAGGATCTGAAAATTTTTTTACATTCTCTGACCTGTTATAGCAATTTATATTTATTATTCTTTTACTTTATTTTTTCTTGAAAATTATAAACTTGGATTACATATAGGAGTTTCTAATTCATGTTGATCTGCTAGCTAGATTTAAGGACTTAATGTTATTTATAAGAAAACACTCCTTATATTTTTCCCACTACAAATCAGCGATGTGAGCAAGAAGAAGGAAAGGAGAATTTTCCATTACGAAAAGATTAAAATAGTAATTCGGTTAACAGATGATAGACATGGGTCTAGATCATGCATTTGTTGCATTTCTTGTGCGTGTTTTGTGTAACATGCTGCTATGGTTGTGTGAATAATATACATGGTAGATTATATATGGAACAACAGAATTTAGAAAACATAACCTTAGGGGTTTGAAAGAAAAAAATGAACGCATGATAGTTTTAGGGAGGCAGATTTGTATTAGTGGTTGGCATTATGCACCATTAAGGAAAAAGGGATGAAAGGTGTAGTTCATGATGTTAAAGTCTACTAGTGGTTGGGACGTACACTACTGGTAGATTGAGATAGAAATTTGAAGGAACTCTGTTTACCACTCTGCTCCTCTGATGGGTGTGGATGGCTAGAGGAAGGAGCGCTACCGGGACGGTGGCGGAGTAATAACCCGACCCGCAGGCTTTAGACTAACAGGACCTTCATAGAGGTTTGTTGTTTGTTTCTGTTGCTACCCTTATGCGAGACGGGTGTTGCGTCCACAACTAACAAAGCTGGTGCATGAAGTGGGAGACCTAGGGAGGGGCGTGATGCACACCTCTAGTTTTGAAGCACATCATCACTCAGGCACCTAGAAGAGAGAGGGAAGAGGGATAGAGTGGCCAGTCTGTTGTTGGAGATTAGTCGGAAGGATATGGGCGCTAGTGGGGTGATAGAGGAAGAGTCCGACCTCTGCACTGGCAGCTCTAAGAAGAGGGGGAGGAAGCTGGAAGACTTGCACTCCCAGTGTCTGAGATGGGGCACGCGGCTATAAAGCAGGCGAACGGGACTTCTAATGCGTCCAGGCATATGATATGTTGTCGCCATCGGCTTTAGACATATGAAAGCGAGATTGCCCTGAGCGAGATCCACAGTTATGGGATAAGCGATCCCACGGTCGCCGGTCAGACGAAAGCGGACACAGCCCCCGTTTGCTTCGCCCAATGCGAGGCTAGGGATGTGTGCGAATCACGGGGGTGTACATGAAGCACTAAGCCTATGCTGCAGATAGGCGAGAGGAGGCCAGGGAATTGCAGGGATCGGTCGAGCGAGACTGGAGCCTTGCGGCGCTTTGGGGACCACAGGAAGTGTCTACGGCTGTGTACTTGTGAGACTAAGCTTCTGGATCGATCACGATATCTTGAGGTCCTGCGTTTTCGCTCTCATAAGAGTGTTGTTTAAATTCGAATGCATCACATTCATGCTTATTGCTGCATCTTAAATGAATGTTTTGGGCTTAAAGGTTAAATCCATGGGAAAGCCGTTACATGTGAGTTCTCCCCTAGGGATTAGGGTGAGGATTGATCAGATATGTCGGGATTGTGAGTTAAAGATCTTAGGGATTCTACTCACAATGGACCTTCGGGTGAGTACCTGGACACTATCAGGATTTTGGGTATCATTCTTGTGCTGGCATGGATTGGTTGTTAACTTCTTGAGTCATCGTGATTGTGATAATGAAAGGATTCTGCCTACCGCTGCAGGGCGGTATTAGTGTTCTTCAAAGAGGAGAAAAAACTTTTCAGAGAAAACTTTTGGATTGTGCCTGACTCAGATGGAGTGGATAGTTGATGAGTTGGCTATGTACCGCAGAGATGGGGGAACGAGTTAAGTCTTACCTCAGTGGACTTTTGATATGAGGATGTGCTTCTTTTCACGGATGGTTGCACGGATTACCTCCGCGCACTGGGGGACTGTGGAACTTTGTCTGTGAAATTTACACCACAATTACGTCGCCGTTCATATATGGCTCATGAATGGCACGGTTGAATTACGAGAACTCAGGTCAGCTGAGAATTGTTGGGCGAAAGTTTTCCACGGCTGAAAGGCCAAGGCTTGCCTTCACTGCCAGGGCGCTCGGTTACATTTGTGAAGAAAGAAGAACAAGACCCTTAAACGTATGGGTCTGAAACATTTGAAACGATGATACGATTGAAATCGGTATCCTGTCGGGGTTGCTGATGATTTGTTTGGGTGTTGTTAGAGGGAGCAGCACGAGTCTACTCCCAGAGGAAACGTGCCGCTGATTACCATCGAGGTGAGGAGAGTTAGGGAGAATAGCTAATATCCCTAAGACAATGATTGGGGCGTGGTATGAGCATTCGAGTTCTGATGATGCCTTAGGGTTGGCGAATGCGCGGCCCGTTCATAGATCTCATACTTTAAGATACACCCTTATTCCAGCCCTATTTGGGGATCGGATTTATTGTGAGCACGAGTGTGTGACATCTTGATCTGCTCCACCTCCACCCCCGTACGATCTGAGGGAGGAGCATGAGGATCATGAGGATTATTCTTGAGGGCCCCTCAAGAACATTGTACAGTTTCCACGCACTATGTTCCACAGAAAATGAGTCACACGAGTTTTTGAAAACTACGGGGTTGGATTACTTGGGAGCACGTAGTGTGAGAAGCTTCAGTGTAACCCACAAAGCATTTATGTACTGGGACTACTAGAAGGTTGAGGCTGTTATGGGATTGGGAGGTCAGTGCGAGTCTTCGAATCGTAGTTTCTTGGGACTAGCGGGGTACTATAGGAGGTTCTTAAATGAGGATTTGTACCAAAAAATTTGAGAAGAAGGAAGTACTGGAAAACTAGGTGCAGACCTAGAAAGGGTGTTCGGGGAAGTTTGAGTGGGATGACACATTGTAAGAAGGCGAAAATTTCCACGTGAGGAGGTTGAAAAGAGGAGCCCACTTCAGATCATATTACGATAGTCGAACAGGGACAAAGGTACCCTGATGTATTGGGCATTCTGCCTCTAGGGACGGGCCCGGGATGTGTCTCTTGATACGATCTACAGGAGGGGGAGGTTGTAGCTTATGAGTTCCAATTTTCCATATATCTAAAAATCGAATCTGCAAAAGAACCCACTTGCCATTTGCACGCGCTTCACTACTTTTGCATATGTCTACACAGGTTGGCGGCCATTGTCTTTTTGTTAATACGATTTTGCGCCCTTCTTATATGGTGAAAGGGTTTAAGGTATTTCAGATACACAAAGTCACGAAGCATATATTTCCTGGGAGCCTCAACAACATGAGGCAATACGGTGGATGGGTATCTTGAGGATTATATGGCTTTCACTTTACACGCATTACCATCTTGTTAAGACCACAGTGTATACAGTGTGAATCTTGCTCGATCGAAAATCCTGCTGGCCGGAGCGATCTTGCGGCTAGTGTAACTCAGGGAGTGAGCAGATGCTTCGGGCGTGGGACCGGGTTACCACTGAAGCCCACAATATTGATCGGGGCTCTCGAAGAAGCTGGGGAGTTTAAAGGGCTGGCTATGCCATCCTATGAGGCGAGAAGGGGTGATTACGAGTCCCAAAGACTGGGGCCGTAAGAATATTATATTGAGGAATTTTGGTGGTGTCTGATCAGTCTGGTGGTGGCGGAAGGCTTGGCCATCCACACATATGTGAGTGATCTTGGTGCATATCGCGGGGAATGAGTTTGTGGTTCCCATTGGCGATTGAGAAATCGCCAGGGAGTTCCCGCTGCTCTCGTTTTGTTGTGCATCCGGGTGGCACGAAGATGTGCGAGATCTTAGGTCACGATTTTATTATTACAGAGCGATGGCGACACGTTGGAATTTTGTTCACAACAACCTAATCTCACACTGCAGCCGATGAGCCAAATGTTACGAACGCCGGGGAAGCCAAGCGGGGTTACCGATCGTTGAGGGCTGGCGAGTGGAAGTGGGAGCATGTCACGATGGATTTTGTGACCCACTTTCCACGGACACAGCGGAGGTATGATTCTGTATGGGTTATAGTGGACCGACTCACTAAGTCGGCACACTTCTAACGATGGATGACGCAACATACCATAGATTTTTGGGTTATATTCTAGTGAGATTGTCGACTATGGGTGTTGAGTCTCTGTGTATCGGGAACAGGATCCTAGATTCTGACAACACACTTTTGGGAAAAGGGACTCCAAAAGGCCAAGGAGCACATATGAGCGGGATGAGCTTTTTGGCATTTTCACATCCTCAGACGGATGTGAGGTTAGTCGGAGAGGATGTACCCAGTTTACAAAGGGCATCTTTTGCATGCATGTGCGGCTGGCGTCACTGCGGATCTTTCCTCAGCACGGGCAGGTGGGGGTGTGTTTACCCATAGGGGTCTACATTTGTACTCTTTTCCATATCATGTGGTATTCGGATGACAGCTTATGAGGCCCTTATATGGGAGGAGGGACAGAAGGCGCCCCAGATTCAGCACGATCTACGTTGGGCGGAGATGGGAGCGTTCCATCATAGCGAGGCGCTGCAGGATCTGGGATTGCGACGCCACCTATGAGAAGGTGGTTGATTAGCTTCTTCTTCTGCAGACTCAAAGCAGATAGAAGAGCTACGCCTGACGGATGGCCGACCTCTGCGTGGGGTCGAGGTGGTGATCTGCGTCTTAAGAATTATGATACCTAAGAGAGAAGTACCGAGAAATGATTGGAAAAATAAAGGAAAGCCTGGCGCCAAAGGAGCATGCCGACCTTCAGATACTCAGAGGGTGGGCATAGAGATTGCTTATCGGTTACTGGCGCTTCACCTCAGTTTATCAGTTGCATCCCATGGTGTTCCATGTGCCGATGCTCGAGTATACTCCCGGATCAACTCATGTGTGAGTCTGGTTGGGGAGATATTACTGTCAGGCAGCGATGGGACAACGCAGGGAGAGGAGCAGTCTGCGTATCTTGGATAGCCGGGATCATGTTTTACGACATAAGACCGTGCAGTTAGTAATAGTGTTGTGACAACACCGAGAAGTGGTGGAGGCAACATGGGAGCGTGAGGACACGATGCGGGCCACCTATCTTTTCCTATTTGAGGACGAAGGTGCGTGGTCTAATATTTGGAATTAGAATATTCACGCATACTGTGTTTGTGTGTCTTCATTATGTGGATTTGGGGACGATTACATTGAGGGAAGAATGTAAACCGGAAAAAATTCAATTTTCTTAAAAGGAATTAAAGCAGTAATTTTGATTGGCCCCGGAACTTTTCTGAGTCTCGGTTGGCCAAGAAGCGGAAATTCACTGGTGAATTGATCTCTTGAAATCTAATTACTCGGCGAGAACTTCATGAATTTTGAGATAATCGGGTGCATTTTTGAGACCATCGGGTGTCGAGGTGACACATAGTGTGTATATCAAGTGCATTGTGTAAATGACTCATATTAGGCGAAGTGTCCAAGTGGAGAAATAGGAAGAATAAAACGAGAAAAAATAAATAAATAAGGAAAAGAAAATAATAATAATAATAATAATAAAAAAAGAGCATAAAAATCGAAAAGGAAAAGGGACGGGAGGCAGAGAGCGAGAATAGAGAGAGAAGAGGATTTTTTTTTCTTTCTTCGCTTCTCTCTAAGATTCACGAAAATCCAGCCGTGAGTTTCGTCGAAGCAAAGGCAAAGTCGGTCCATGGCTTCTGGCGTGGGTACCAAAATCTTGGAGTTTCGTCGAGCTCACGAGGAGTGAAGAATTTTCCTACTTGAGGTTGTTTCCTAGCCTAAAGGCCATTTAATGGCTTGGGATTGTAGAAAATTTGTAACTTCGGTCCCAAGGTACAGGGCTCGGAGTGTAAAATTTTAGGAATTTTTTAAGATTTATTTGGACAGTATAGGCTAAATTTCGGGACTGTTTTCAAACAGTTATGGTTGAATTTTCAAGATTGTTTTTGGACAGTTCTAATAGGATTTTGGAGCCCCATTTTTTGAGCGATTCGGGGCCCAGGTTAAGGTTTAGTTTGATCCTAAGTTGATGTCTTTGGGTTTTGTGGTGTGTTTGAAGGCATCACGATGGTCGATGAATGACGAGTACAGAAGGACGAGGTACTTTTGTTTTATATGAGTCAAGATTTGGCCATTTTTGTGTATTATTATTTGGAAAAATAAATAGCATGATGTTGTGACAAAAATCATGTTAATATATATAACCTTGGCGTATTAACATGAAAAGGAGGTGATAAGTAAAATTATATTACTTAGGAAATATAATTATTCGAAGTTATAAATGTTGTATGTAGCTGCTATTGTGCGTAATGGCATGACATAACATGAAATGACATGGTGCATTTCACCATGCCACGGTCACGCTGGCGTCGGAGTTAGGTGTGAGTGCATGATATTGTTATTCACCATTCTTGGTAAGATATGATCAGAAACTGGAAATGGGACAGCGTACCAGGTGAGACTCACGGTTGTATAAAATAATAATAAATTTCGTGTGTTTGGGTGAAGCGGGATGGGGTAGATGCCCTGGGGTGAAAGACCCAGAATTTTATTCTTGGTGCGTATGGATCCGGTGAAAGTTATAAAAGTGTCGGAAGGCGTTGCGAAGCCTGAGGTGAGACCTCAGAAATCCACAACCCAAATAAACACACGGGATTTGATAAATTAAAATTAGAGGGTTGTCCAATGGTTTAAGTCATTGGGTGAAACATTAATGATTGGTTTTTCACACTTGGCGTTGCGGTTAATAACGAGAATTCGTCGGGACTTGGGTTGTGGGCATGAGGGGAGTCTCATCCTCCTTGCATGAAGCCCCAAGGCTATTATATATGATTATATTATTTATATGAATATGGTTTGATATTTATGTACGTGATTTCATATGAATTTAGAAGTGGGAATAAGCCAATTTATAGGAATTTTTCTCTAGGCATTGCTCCCTGCATTTGCTAGACCTTTTAAATTAATAGCAGGGTTAATGCGACGGCTCAAGCAAATTTGTGTTGATTATTGAGAAAGAAGGCCGACATGTAACATCGACAATACTTTATAAAAGTATTTTATGTAAAGGTGTAATTAAAATTCTTTTGGACTAATGTAGATATAGTCGGGTATGTAAACTATGGTAAGAGGGTGCGTGATCGAGGACTCTTATGGACTATAATTAGCGTTTTATTTTCATATTTTAGATTTAATGTGAATGAATGAGTCCAGTAGAAGAGGATATATATTAGGGATAACAGACGAGATGGACCACATTGGGATCAATACTACTTGTTGAGACCTTTGATGGTGTGATTATATTATTATACGATTGTATGTTGGAGTAGAGCTCCAAAACAGAGAGACTGCGCCGATTTTAAAAAAAAAATGTAAGTTCGATGAATGGAACACACTTGATTGTGGTATCAGGTCCACCCCAGGGAATTCCTGAGGAATTAACGAGGTTGACGGGTTTGTCAGTGGGGACACTGGATTTGAGGTGTCACACAACGTTTACTATTATAGTTAAAAGTATTTTAATTTTTAAAATCAAATATTTTATATACATTTGCACATTTTATAAAATAACACATTTTTACTTATTTTTTATCAAATTTTAAAATTATAAAAACAATTTTAATGAATTTTAAATAATTTAATATTTATTGATATTTATTAAAGATCCACACAGCCATACTCGAAGATATCGGAATATCGAAGATATCGGTCTATCTCGATTCATTTTGATATCGGATATCAGTATTAATGCCATTTATATTTATAAATAACATTTTTACTTATTTTATCAAATTTTAAGGTATAAACAATTTTTAATGAATTTTAAATAATATATATTTTACATTTGGCATTTATGCTTAAAATATTCACCCAATATATCTTGAAATATATCGGAGATATCAGATATATATCTCCGATTCATTACATTAAAGGATATCAAAAAATCGAAGTATTAATATATACATTACATTTATAAAATAACCCTTTTACATATTTTATCAAATTTTAAAATTAAAAACAAATTTTAATGATTTTTTAATAATTTATATTTTATTGATATTTAAAGTAAAAATATCATAAGTATATCTTGCGATATCTTGATATATTCGATATATCCGTATATTTCAAATACGACCATATCCGTTGAAACCCGATATTTTAATTCTTGATACAAAAATGAAGAATAAGAAAGAAAAATATGGAATATAAATTTTTTGAAAAAATGACATAAAATCTAAGTCTCTAATAAATTTACATGAAAAATATAATAAAATGTAGGAAGGCATGAAATAAAATTGCCCAAGAAAACATGTAAAAAAATAACATAAATAGGGTTTGGTAAAATTTATTTAGAAAAAACTTATATTAAAAAACTTAAGATTATAGGTTCAAAGTAGTTTATTTTTAGTTTATAAATGGATAATTTGACACTTTACAATGTAGTAAAAGCTTATAATAAAAATGTCACATCAAATGTTACTAAAGCTAGATTAGGACTTTGTGTGAAAAACATATTTTCCCACTACAAATCAACGTTTATACATTATAGTTAAAGTATTTAATTTCTAATATTTATT
Source organism: Tetrastigma voinierianum (assembly GCA_016808115.1). Classification (NCBI taxonomy): domain Eukaryota; kingdom Viridiplantae; phylum Streptophyta; class Magnoliopsida; order Vitales; family Vitaceae; genus Tetrastigma; species Tetrastigma voinierianum. Next base: position 112,633 of record JAEQBH010000889.1, on the reverse strand, counting down.
TTACTTTGTGCCAAATCTATTCTTAGTAATACATTCTTATATGATCTAATTCTTAAACTTTGAACTAAACCTCACTTTATTAAAACATTCTTATTTAAAAATTTAAAATTTCATTAATTTTTAAGATCTGATATGATTTTGACATTTCATGTAAGAATGTTACTTTATATATATATATATATATATATATATATATATATATATATATATACCTCTTATCTCTCTATATTATATATATATATATATATATATATATATATATACTCTCTATACTCTATATATATATATATATATATATATAATATTAATTTTATATATTTAAATAGATAAATAATTTTTTAAATCCATTTTAAAATAAAATAAATAATTTATATTTTATTGATATTTACATGTAAAAATATCCATCGATACTCTATCGAGATATATATCTATGATGACTACATTATCGGATATCGGAAAATCAGTATTAATATATATATATATATATATATATATATATATACATTACATTTATAAAATAACATTTTTACTTATTTTATCAAATTTTAAAATTATATATATATTTTGATATCGGAATGTTACTTTTTATATAAAAATTGTTTTAACTTTCTATTTTTTGAAACTAAAAATATTAATGACTCAAAAAAAAAAACTAAAAACATAAAAATAAAGAAGAATGTTTATAAGGCTAACCACTAAGTGGATGAAGCGAGAAGTTACCAAAGTCAAACAGCGAGCTTAGGTTATCGATCTCGATCTGTCCAATTCATAACTTTTATACATTTCTTTTATATTCTTTGTTCATAACTTATGGCCAAGTTTTCTTCTTGCCAATACCATTGGAAATTCAATTTATACTTAGTTCATGTCCGCCCGCGTGGTTTCCATTAAATTTGACCATGCATATAGAACCTGTGTACCAGAAAAAGTGGTTTCCAACGGGAGAGGAACTAGATGGCAGAGCCCAGTTGGTTATGTTTGGGGTAAAGACTCTTAATTGTGATTACACGGAACTAGTCGAATGAATTCGAAGTTAGCATTGAAATCACGGTCTCTTCGAGGAGTTACGGATTTTGGCGGGATTTGCTGATTAGTGCCCACGTAGGTTGAGCGGAATCAACAAAATTTTATATCCTAAGTTCCTCTTGCCGTAGTCAAACTCACTGCCAGTATAGCGGTCCTAATTGAAACGGCGAGGGGATGAGTTTTGTCACCAGGAATGATTTACATAAGTGTGAAAGGTAAGGCTTTCTATTTGGATTTTTTGGATTTGTTTGAATAGTGTGAGTGGTTGGCGGGCAGCGTAAAGGCGAAAGTGATGTGACGAAAGATGGCTTTGAGTTGAGTCTTAACCCGATAACATAGGGCGAACTAAGGTGATATAAGGTTTTTATCCCTCGCATTATGACAAAGAAACCTATAGTCCAGTATATTCGGATCTTTGTTTAACTTCTTGAGCCTAACCTAGAATCACTCCTATTTGAGTCAACACGGGTAAGCATGCATCGGCCTTTAGTTTAGAAACCCTAACATTCCAACATCATTTAGGTGGCTCGTAAAGACCATCCCTAAAACCACGAGTGCATCTAGCAATAAAAAGTATACAACTGTATCCTAAAAGCATATGGTAAGTATTGGCAGGTGTGGCGATGAAATGATATTGACCACAGTTTGAGAAGATGGGACCATAATCTGATGCACAGCAGCATTGACACACATGAGGACCCAACACACTTATTTGCCCACAACCAAGTTAGCTACGCTTCCTCTTTCAAAGAAGAGCAGCCAAAGCATCTCTTGAGTTATCATCTCAGAGGGATTGTTTGTACTTTAAATGAGAGAAAGAGGGAGAGGAGAGAAGAGAGAAAAGCAAAACTATTGTTTGGAATATTTATAAAAATGAAAATGTGCCAAAAAGATTTCTCTCAATTTTCTTGCTTGAGATTACAAAAACTATGGGAGTTTATAGGCCCACCCATTTATGTGAAACTTCCCAATAAAGCCAACATTTTTATTTGCATGGCTAAAATAAGGAACGAGGAAGTAATACACCAAAATGATAGTTTGCATTGAATTACAAAAAGGATGACAAAGCTGATTTTGTTTCGCTAGGAACAGGCTAATTTCGCTAAACGTAAGGAATTTATCTAAATCATGTGAAATTGCAGAAGATAAATCGAATTCCTTTAGGTAGCTTAATTTCGCTAGCTAAGCGAAATTTCGCTAACTCATGAAAATTTTTAGGTAATCATGGCGCATTTAAGCAAGGCAGTGTTAGTTAAGCGAAATTTTAGGCTATGAGAATTTCACAATTTAGCTGGGATTGCGTACAGCTGGGATTCGCGAGTACCCCCAGCTATGATTGCGAAATTTTACAATCCAGTGGTGTTTTATGACTCTGTGGGGGCCCACCAGGTGCTCTTTGCCTTTGCATGGCTTTACGCTCCCGATCACGCTGACTTTTTATCCTTTGCCTTCATTCTTTCTTTGATTTTTGGTATGTTTGAGTGGGTGATGAATTGAGATAAATCTTCATGGTTTAGCATATGTCTGATATTGAACTCTCAAGATGCGCAAAACGCACACATAAAACAACCAAAAATAACCTCATGGCAAAAAGCATTAAGAACACCTGAACACTTCAATTGGCATAATTGACATGATTGAGTGCGCAAAAGCACTCAAAACCTATACGATATAAGGCTTTCGAAATAGCACTTTTTGAGTACTAATCAATTAGCGAAGTTAGATCTCTGTAGAAAATTTAGACGAACAAGATGCGGAATTTGGAAGGTTGTGGATAGGAAGATTGCCAAGTGAGGTTAAACACAATTTTCTCATCCAATTTCTCCTTAATAAAGAATCTGTCTACCTCCACATGCTTTGTATGATCATGTTGCACCGGAATATGAGCAATATCACATGATACTTTATTGTCACAATAAATCCGAATCGGTTGCCTAAACGGGAGACTAGCCTCAGAATCTTTGTGAAGTCTTAGCTACAATGCTTCACATATTCCAGTGTCATACCCTAAATTCAGCCTCTGGCAGACGTGCAACAACATTTTGTTTCTTGCTTCATTATATGAAGTTACACCACCTACAAGGTGAAATATCCACGATAGATCGTCTCATCCTATTATTGCTCCGGCCCGGTCGGTATCCTTATGTGCATCCATTTTGACAAATCTCTTTTAATGAACGAATGCTACTTCGAAATGGACTTCCGGACCTTAAAATGTGGCATGTGCATTCATATGTTGTTCTCGGGTTATGCATAAAGCGCTATTAACAATGCCTATACTGATACATAAGCCCGAATCTGGCTTAGTGTGGGCTAAGTACATCAATCTCCCAAGCAGTCGTGGCCTTTGAGAGCAGGTGTCAGATTGGTAACCAATCAACCCACAGAATACTCATTGGATGCCAGATGCTTTACCGACATTCCACGAAAATCGGGGCAAGAATCTCCTTTACAATGGGGGCTGCCCAAATACAAAACCTGTTCCCGAAGCGGAGTTCACAATGACCACACGGGGTCTACATGCGGAAGTAATATAATGGCCATGAGCCTGCATCAATACTCACAAAATATATCCGAATACATAAAATATCTACATGTATAAAAATCAACCCTGATCGGCTTCTTTGTATTTGCGCTCCCCGAATGCGGGTCAGCGAAATCTGCACTTGACACCTTGCACGAAAGGGTCCACGTGAAGTGACAAAGCCATTAGTGATAATCTCTACAAGGGCTACTCCCCACCCTAAGTACCTGAGAACAATGGTAGCATAATCAAACACATCCAGAGTGCAACTTATACCGAGGGTCTACTGCAGATAATACGCATGCCGTAAATGAGACTCATTCGCCGGCGCACATGTATCGAGCTCGCCGACTCCATCACTCGATATATCGTTGCTGAGTAATATATCTTCGAGTCACTCACTTAGGCTCGTCTCATGCTTATCCTTGTTTGTGACAAGCATCGTGTTACCATTGACGTATCGAGCCTCATCGACTTCCATTACCCCGATACGAAGTGTCGATGAAGTAATGAATCCCGATCGATCCGACTCCTATCTACCTGACCAGAGTCTAGCCAGCAGTGAGCATAACGTGTGTGCTTCCTTGGGCAGCATTACTTTTTCGGGTGAAATCTGCGGTCCTCTTTTATACGAACTATGATATCCGATTTCTCACTCTTACACCCGTACGCCTCGAGGTTCTCTTGGCTCTCTCGAGCAGCGTGCGCGGCCAGATTAAAGCATTTTCAAAGCAAGGTATTTGTTTTAAGCTTAGAAGTGGACAAGCCTCCGATATAAATAGTGGGCTGGTCGATAATCTATTTTTTAGACCCAGCCCTGCGTATATCGGTCCCGAGACTGAGCTCAGGCGATTGATGACCATGGATACGTAAACCCTCTATGTATTAATTGGGCCGGACTCAGACGGTTGACGTATAGCCTGGACAACCCCTCCGTCATGAGTGGACACCTCCGATATATAATATTGTTGGTCAGCCATAAAACGATTCTCTCTAGAAACCACCCTTATGCACTCACTATTGTTCTAGGGTGCCCCGGAGTGCATATGAAATGTAAACCATTTCCATTTCCTTAACGTCGACTCATTGGTAGATTTGTCTATTAACAGAGCCCACTAATCAAGCACCATCTTTGCTTGGTGTTGATCCACAACCGTGTACTCACGACACACCATGAATACACAACACATTGTCGATCTCAACTATGCCTCTTTCCCATGTTATGCAATGTTTTCGTGCATGTATAATGCAGGTATGCCATTGCCTATTCATACCATGCTACATATATAATGAACTATATGTGCATACATACTCATGCATATTTTATCCATGCATCGTTTGGACATTTCATATTAGGTTCATACAGGAGTTTCAAATCAAACATACTAATTTAAACGCCATGAACATCACAAATTCACTACCGACTAGCTCCAAGCGCTTGAGCCATACTCAAATGGCCTCAATCATGTATAACTACCATGTCATTTTATTTGTCACACAATGACACACAGGACCACTCAATCATATTATTCACTTTCCAACAATAACACAAATGGCCCAAATCTCGGACCCATTATAAAGCGAGGGCACCTCTTGTCCTTTACTGGATTTAAAATATTGTAGTACAAAACACACCACAAAAACTGAAGAGTAATCAGTCTTGGGAGCAAAAACCAAACCACAACCACAGATCGGGACTACGAAAATAGTCAAGAAAGATACACAGCATATTTATTTAAAAGCTTGATCCTCGAAAATTCAATGCAGGCTTTGCCAAAGCGGTTCACAAAATTCAGCTTCGGACTATCGAAACTAATTAGAAATTCCTAAAAATTCTACACTCAGGTCAGGGCGAGGACTGAATTTACGACCTTTGCGCATTCTGGCCAATTGAACTTCATTAAATAGCCTTTAGGCTGAAATAACACAAGTAGGAAAGTTCATACCTCACGGAGTTTGGCAGACTCAACTTTTGGTGTCACACATGGCTCTAATCAGCGTGGAATCCAGCTTTACCTTCATTGACGAGCACAGGTCCGGTTTTTCGTAGATACGAGGAAAGAAGCGAAGAGAAAATAAAATAAAAAAAAATTAAAATCTCTCACTCTCTTTCTATAACCCTCTACAGTCAAACAGTTCGGATTACCTTTTTATGATTTTATTTATTTTCCATTTTATAATAATAATAATAATAATAATAATAATAATAATAATAATAATATTGTGTGGCCATTCATTATTTTCATTTAAGATACATGAAACTTAAATTTATCTACTCATTGAATAAAGTTTCTTCCACAGAAAATTTTTATTTCTTTCAGTTCAATTAATTTAAATGAACTTCAACCCCAACCATTTATGACTTCCAAGATTTTTAAGTAAAAATTTAGTCCTTGAGTCAGCTGGTGATTTATCACCCGGTCATAAATATTATTTATCACTAGAAGTCGGCGAAACTTTTCTAAGTGTTAGATTTAGCGAGGCGTACATTTAGCGGCGCTTGATCCGTTTTAACATCACTGTCAAAGAGATCTAGAATTTTTGTTTTCAACGAAGTACGATTTTCACCTTTTTCGAAAAATTGAATTTTCTCGAAGAGTTTCATTCTCCGTAATAAATTGTCCCAAAATTACGGACAATCACGATCACTCATGCATATACAACATGCACTACCATGTATAAACTGTCATTGGTATTAAACAACTAAAACTAAGTACCTTGTCCCTAAACAAGAAGGATAGGTGCCCCGCATCGATCTGCTCCCCGTTGACTCCTCCGCTCCACGAAAACTGTAGTGCCACCACTGCTTTTCTCACTAGCCTCATGGTCTTGTGTCCTGAAACACGATCCATGACTATCAAAATGTAGTCCCTCTGAAGAGTCCCATCGATTATCCAACTCAATCTGTCCCCAATCTACCACGGCCAAGTACCAGATTTGGAGTATGCAGCATGGGGCGTGAAATATAAGTGGACACCTGACATGCTTTGGCGGTAAAGCTAATCGATCTGTGACAGTGCCTACCCTCTGGTATCTACCGAAGGTCTAATGAACCTAGAAGATAACTTCCCTTGCTTGTCGAACCTGACCACTCCTCCTCTTGAGCATCATGTCTTGAAGGCGTGATCTCAGGCCTCGGAGCTCTAAGGGTCGGCGTCGTGCATACGCATAACTCTTCTGGCTCTAAAGGCGGAAGTGAGAAGGCTTATTTATCGTAGTAAAGCTCACCTTCTCGGAGGTGTCTCTAATCAGATGGGGACTAGAGTGATGGAGCTCTCTCCCACCTCGGTCGACATGGCATTGATCTACAGCCTCCTTTTAATCCTCATATAGTTTCCATTTGTATACTCGCATTAACTATTATTTATGCTGTGAATTCCACTAAAGGCAATCTTTCTCCATTCTGATATGATCCAGACACATGCTCATGGCATGTCCTCTTATTATATAATCCTTACAACATGTGACCCTACCAAAGCCCACGCTTGGTGGCCATGTGGCTGACCTTCTAAGTGCAATCAACAATCAATGGACAATCAAACTTGCCATGTCATAGACCAAACATCCACTTATACAAGCCATACCCAGGATCAGCTTTCCATGCAATTTCCAAAGGGGTGTCGTCTCTACGGTACTCTGAGCTCTTCATAACTCTGGTCTACGTACAATGTAAGTGTCAGGTGTGTTTTCATCTACCAGTCGCTCTCCCAGGCTCTATCACTCGACTCTGATCTAACGATAACGGCGTGTATTTTCCATCTCGAACCTTTTTAAACTATGCGGCTTACACTTCCGAGCCTCTTACATTCACAGAGGAAATTTGGATATCTCACGGATATCACCACACCGAGAAATTCGGGATAACTCCCGGTCTCTTTTACCCACATGAGAAGTCGGGATATCTCCAGAGTCTCTTACACCACGGAATTTTGGATCCCTCCTGGTCTCTTGCATACCTGGAAAATCGGGATATCTCATAAGTTGTCTTACACACAGGAACCAACACAGATACTACTGGGTCTACATTCACCCCCAAATTCGGACTTCTCACCTTAGGATCTCTTGACCCACCTAAGCTTTGCCAACCTTTTAATTACTCTTCATTTCCTAATTGAACTGTAGTCTTCATTGAATGTAGTCAAGGAACAAACTTAACCCTCACCGGAAGTGGTGAATGACATGCGTGCACCGCCGACTTCGACGATATTCCAGTGCACATGAAGCAATGGTATGCTACTCATGACAACCATTCACAGGGTTCACGATGGTGATCAGGATCTCTAACTCCTGTCTGAGCCTATAAAGGTCAAACTCTCTTCATCCTAGGGAAGAACATCATACAAATGCTAAAGGCGTAACCTCTAAGCCCAGTCATCTGCAGATCGCAATGACGAATGAATATGATTAGAAAATGAGTTTAAAGCGTCACTCTAATTGACAATTCTTTGAGTGAAGCATTTTTCCCTATCCCACAGGTTGCTCTATACTCCCTGGCCATTTCATAGTACCATGAGACCTCTCTGCCTTCTAGGTTCAATCTCACCTCATATTATATTGCCGTGAGAAACTAACGCATAATCACTTCGCCAGAGCTGAAATCCAGAACTGTCAGATCCTGTGCGACCTCGACCAACGCTCTTATTTTTGTATTTGCGAAGGTGCTCGTATACTTTTAGAAATGAAGCTGGATCCTCTTGCTCGTATTGGGTGTGGAGGGAATGAGCGCCTCTCTTGTTCTATTCTTGGAAATTTGTTTGTCCCTGATCACACAGGATCCACATGCCAGGGCTGATCTTATCTCACACATGCCGGTCTGCCCAGGCCCGAGTGAAGTAACATCATGCATGGGGTGACTAAGATCATGGATGGGCCCACCTGAGTCCATAGAGCTGGTATTGACGGGGAAGTCTTACGCCTCTTCCCCAAACTGAAGGAGCATCCTCTCTCTGCCACTTTCTGCCATTTTCGCATCTGAAGATGCTCGACGTCACCCTCAGTCTCTCTCTGTGGTCGAGGCGAGTCCCGAATAGCTGGGTGCATCACGTGGCGAAGTCACATCCTGACCCCGAATGGACAAACTTCAGCCCATTCTTGAATCTCACGACTTTGGCCATGCCGTGCCCGCGTAATCGCCATGAAAAGCGGGCTAGCTCATGAATCCCTGCCCATACTCCCATCACCAGTCATCATCCATGCCTTGACTCCTGCAGACTCGCGAGCCTTAGCATGTCATGATGTCTGGAAGCCACCACATGAGCAGCTCTTAGGAACTTTTGTCCATGTCATGTTCGCCCACTAGGTCTCTGAGTCCGCCTTTATTTCCACCATGTGGGCCTGCGCCCTATAAAATTTGAAACGACTGATCCCCAATCTGTTAGTGCAGGTGTTAATTTCCATAGCCTTTAACACCTTCGATCTGCTGAGCTTGATAGTGCGCCGCCATTGGATCTCCCTTGTAATTCTGTGTAGGAAGGGGATGATGCCACTAAAACCTTTGGAGGTTGCCTCGAGGCCTCGCGACTACGCTATACCGGCACATGTGCGGCCGCCAATACCTCTGGCCTCGACAAGGCACATTGATCCAATCTTGGGCAAATTTGCCTGCGGGTTACCTCGTGGGCGCTCTAAAATGCCGTCTCGTAGCCATCTCCACGGGTTCAAGTGACGGCAAGTTCATCACAATCTGCGGTAATATCTACAAAGGCATAAACATCCAGGAGACTATTCGCTGCCAGATAATACGGTTCGCCCTCGATGTCACTGCATTTGCTATGCGTGCGAGACAATAATTCACATGTTAAATCATTTTTTATCCGCAAAGAATTTTATTTTAAGAAAATTTCATTTTCCAAAGAATACATCTCTTTATATTTGATTTTATTTTATTTTTCAAAAATTTTATTTATTTATTTTCTTGTTTCTAGTTTTACACGCTCAAACTCCACGAAAGAAAACTTTTTCAACTTTATCATGTTTTTTCCTATGTGTACCACTTTAATCACTAAAGCACACAAACAATCCTGACACACATAAATTCATGTATCGTATTTTTCGCCACAACAATTTGTCAAATCACACAAAACACACCAAACACATGCATGTCGTGTTTGTCATGATTTCCTAGATGATCAGCACACATAACACATCGAACCACACAGTGGTGATGTTCTGCCTCAGATTGCAAGCCTAAGCCCAAATCTCGAGCCCCTGGTAGCCATATACTGAAGCTCCTAATACTGATTGTGACACCCAGAGCAGGTGTCCGTTGTCTTTATCAACCCAGCGGAATACTCGTGGATGTTGGGTAACCTACCCGACATTCACAAAAATCGACAAATCTCACTTTGTATGGGAAGCTACCCAATACAAAACACAGCCCAACGATTCACAATGGCCACATAGGTCTACATCTGAGTAATATAATGGCCGCCCCAGGCCCTTTAAGTGATACTCACAAGCCTGTGATATCAACTATCTACATGTTATAAAAATCCAAGCCACAAGTCGGCTTTCTTCATATGTCTTGATTCTGGCGAATGCGGGTGGTACGATCTACACGACTGTGCTGAAAGTCCACGTGGGTGGCTGCAACTTCGGTGGTGATAATCTCTTACAGGGGCTACTCCCCACCTAAGTGCACGTACAATGGTCGCATAATCAAACACACATCAAGTCTGACATACCCATGTCTACTGAATGTCTACATGCCATGAATGAGACTGGAAACTCACCATGTACCCCATGTATCAAATCTCTACGCCGGCTCCATCCTCGATATGTCATTAATTAATATATCCCAGTCACTCGTCGACTCGTCTCACATGTATCATGTTTGTGACAGCTGTCATTGGTATTATAATGACCGAGTATCAACCCTCACGGCTCCATTACCACCCAATGCAAGTGTCAATGGGCAACAAATCCAAGTCAATCCGACTCTTATCACCTGACCAGTTATGACAAACATAACCGATGTATCTTCCTTGAAATGACACGCTTTTCGGGTGATACACTTGAGTCTCACTTACACCCATCTGAAACTATGATATCGCGGTTCTCTTACACCCAGCCACGCCTCGAGTTCTCTTGGCTCCTCGAACATGCATTCTGCCATGAATGAAAACATTTTCCAAACAAAGGTATTTGTTTTTAGTAGACAACCCTCAGAGTATAAATGATGAATGGACTCTGTTGATAATCATCTATTTTTGTGGACGGCACCTCCGATGTATATCAGTTGGCGAGACTTGACGATTGATATTATATATGAACAACCCTCCCGATGTATATCGGTGGGGACTCAGGCGATTGATATTATATGGACAACCTTTGATCTTTGTCTTGGACACACTTGATAAATAATATTGTTGGTCGAACCCCTCGAGAAACATTCTCTCAAAAACCACCTGTGCACTCACTTCTATTGTTCTAGGGTGCCCAGTGCATATGAAATGATACAATGAGCCATTCCAGCATTTCGCTTAACCCGTCTGACTCATTTGGGCGTTATCCTATTAACGGCCGCCAATGCTTTGCTGCGGTGTTGATCCACGTCGTGTATACGACACACCCATCGAACACCTACAACACGATTATGCGATCTCAACTATGCACTCACACCCATGTTATCACGAAATGTTTTTACGTGCATATAATGCAATTATGCCATTGCCTATTCGCACCATACTACATATATAATGAGAACTATATGTGCGCCATATAATATATTTATCCATGCATCATTTGGACACATTCATATTAAGATCCACTAAATTCCAAATCAAACATATTAATTCAAGCATACATGGACATCACAAGTCTTTCACTACCACGGGGTAACCCAACACCGTCAATCCCTAGGCCTAGTGACACAATTTATCCCGACTAGCCTCCAACGACAATATAATGACCTCGATCATGGCACAACTATGTGTCATTTATTTGTCACACAATGACACACGAACCCTTTCAATCATGACCCCATTCACTTTCCAACAACCACTTACACAAAATAGCTGAATCCTGGGACCCATGTATATAAAATGGGGCACCTCTTGGTCCCTTCCAGTTCATCACAGAATATTGTGATACTAAAAAACACACTGCAAACCAGGATATCAATCCAAGGAACAAAAACCAAACTTCACCTCGACTTTTAATTAGGAATTTGCTGAGAAATAGTCAAAAATTTGTCATGATTGTCTAGCAGTCTCTAAAATTCAGCCAGAGCTGTCCAAAACAGGTTCCAAAATTATGCGGGCCATCCCAAAACTAGTCCCGAAAATTCCTAAAAATTCTCGCTCCAGTCAAGGAATTTGAGACTGAAATTTATGGCATTCACGGCCTCTCGCCAATTCAAACCATTAAATAGCCTTTGGGGCTGAAATGCTACAAGTAAGGAAAGGAGATTCCTACACCTGCGGAGTTTGTGAAACTCCCTGACTTTTGAATGTCCGCGCGGCTGGCTCTCATCGTAGATCAACTTTGCCTTAAGCCTCGGCAGAAAACTGCGGTCCAATTTTTCGATAGAAAGAAATGAAAAGGGAAAAATAAAATAAAAAAATTAAAATCCTCTCTCTCTCTCTAACCCTCTACTGTCTGTTAGATTACACCTTTTTATGATTTTTTTCATCATTTTATTATATTATTATTATTATTATTATTATTATTATTATTACATTATTATTATTATTGTGTATTACATTATTATTATTATCGATTTGAATACATAACCTATATTATCTCATTGGGTCCGTTTCTCCCCGAAAATTTTATTTTCTTTAGATTCGATTATTTTAAAATGAACTTTAACTGAAATCATTCGACTTTGAGATTTTGCTAAAAATCTAGTCCCACTATCAGTGATTTATCGCAGGAAATTCATAAAAATATTCTAAGCGTCTACAATTGACGAAACTTTATGGGTCACTAGATTTTAGCGAAAGAGACGAATTGCAATATGATCCGTTTCGTCATCGGGACACGGGGTTTTGGACTTAAACTCACCTTACATTGTGTTTGAAACTTTAAATCATCTCTTTAACACTAAATCTGTTTTCTCTTGGGAACACATATAGACGTTGACTTTAGAGTTACATTGATCTCATTATCATTGTTGAACAAGATCTTTATGTGTTGAACAATTGGATCTGAAGTGCCTCGATGGTGAGTCTTTCGTTTAGTCCGCTTGACAAGTAACTTTATTAAACCTTCCTTATCGAGGTCATTTCCTGTAACCACCATGTCATCAGCATACCGATAAGAGGCGGGTGATCTTACCATCTTTGTTTTTCGAGAATAAAGTATGTGGTCTAATTACTCAGATGGTAGCCAAAAGACCCTCATGGACTTAGTGACCTTCAAACCATGCTCTCGAGATTGTTTAGCCCATACAATGATTTCTTTAATTTTTAAATGATACGCCGGTATTATGCACCACTGGTACGACAAATCATGTACATATTCGGACATTTCGCCATGCGAGAAGGCGTTTTCATCAGAATTGTTACAATGGCCAAATCGGGTTCGCGACTAGAGACAATAAGACTTGAAGTGTGTTGATTTTAGCTATAGGTGCAAATGTATATGTATAATCAATTCCATAGGTTTGGGTGTACCCTTTTGCTACCAGTCTCACTTTAAAACGTTCAATTGTACCATCTTCTTTGTGCTTCACAGTATAAACCCACCGACATCCAACTGGTTTCTTCCACTGGAGGCCCGAGTAAACAAGTTCCCAAGTTTCATTCTTATCTTTGAGGATTTCTCCTCCCTCATTCATAAGCGACTTTCCACCTTAGGTCGACTAAGGCTTCTGCACAATATTAGAATTTAGATCTGATGGAATGAATTGATTCCCACAAATGACTTATTCCCAGTTGAATGACGATGGTTAGACACATAATGACTCATGGGATGTTAACTTTACTGAAAGATTGGGTTCATATGTGGGTTTAGGAATACCTCTGGTTTGACGTGGTGGTAGTTTTTTTCTTGGTGGTTCAGACACTACAATAGAACCATGCAGCGAGGCGATTGGTTTAGTGTGTCGGTTACATGGTGCGAGGTCGGATGGAGGTTGATCCGCACAGCTTCATTGTCTGGAGTCACTTCATCAGGTTTCACATCACCATTGTGGTCCAAATTTATACAACTCAAATCCAATTCACCGAAGCATTCTCATTAGAAGTCAGGCGTTCTTTTAATTCCCATTGATTTTACCAGATTCGGTGAGTTCCACATACATATAGAGATAGAAAATCATAGTCTGAAGCTTGAACTTCTTCCGGTACTCCCCTTGAAGTTCGAGCTCGAGAGGAGGAAAATACAGCCAGTCTTCATGAAAAACTACATCCATTATAACAAACATTCGTTTGCTTGGAGGTGATAGCATCGATACCCCTTTGATAAACAATAGATACCACTAAAAACACATCATAATCTCGAGGAGGTGTCAACATTCTTGGCTTATGAAGATGTATAAATGCTCTGTAACCAAGACATGAGGAGTAAGTTTGGATAAGCTGACAACAATTGCTTCAATGAGGAGCACAGGATGGTGTCGGAATCAATAGTCTTTGGAAGGTACTCAATTGATCAAATATGCTGCAGAGGTAAGTGCGTGTCCCCCAATAGGATAAAGGCATATGTGCTTCTATCAATGAAGCACGGACAACCTCCAACAAGTAAGCCGTTTTCAGCCGCCACCCCATTCTGTTGGGTGTATAAAGGGTAGAAATAGTTTGATGAATGGTTCCATGGGCTTCCAAATCTTTGCTTGATTCAAAACTTCGAATATTCACCTCGGGTGTCCTTTGCGAAGAACTGGAACACATGCATTGTATTGACTAAAAACCATTTTTATGAAAATTTTGAAATAACAAGTTACTTCACTTTTGGACTTCATCAAACATACCCCGAGTCATCCTGGTACAATCATCAATAAAGTAACAAATAGCGCGATCCATCAAGTAGCAAATTTAGATGGGCCCCGAACATGAATGTATGATCATAAAAGGAGCGGACTTTTAGTCAAGGTTAATGGAAAAACGAAACCACGATGGATTTTTGCAAGTTCACAAACATCACATTTGAAACTAGAGACATCAAGTTTGCAAATAAACTAAGGAAATAATTTCTTCATGTAACCAAAGAAGCGTACTGGACGTCGTGCCATAACCATATCTCGAATTTCCTTTTTTTTTTTTTTCCAAGACCCTAATCTTTAAAGCTTGGCCTTGACTCATACGAACTTTTAGACACAAGTCCATTAATACACACCTTCCACTAACACCTGACAATCGTTGCCTTGTGGGATGTCCTTAAATACATAAAATTCGAGGCGAATGATAACCTGAAATAAGGTAGTGGTTATTTGAGAAAGCGACAAAAGATTATAATTCAAGGAACAACCCAAAGCAGGAATCTAAATTTAGGTGTTAGTGAGGAAAGGATCCTTCCCCCGATAGTGAATTGAGGTACCATTAGCGGTGGAAGCGAGAATTTTGTGAGGAAGATTTAAGAGGTGAAACTTTATGCAGAATCAAATGTCCTTATGATGCGTAGCACCAGAAATCAATTATCCATGCACTATTAGAAACAGGTGTGGAAATATTTAAAACCTTACCACCATTACTGTTGCTCACCTTGTCTTGGGGACTTTCCACGCTATTATCCTCTATCTTTGTTTCAACAATTGCGGCCAGTAGAGGCGCTATGGAATTCTTCTTATGAATCTTCGATCCACCATTCCGGATATGATTCATAGCATCGACTTTTTGTATGACTAGTTTGATCACAGTGAGTGCATTTGTATGATGATTCGTCGCCACCATTAGCAATCTTAGGATGGATGGGCCTGTTTTGGTCTTGCTGGTGTTAAGGGGATCGGTTTTGATTAGACCGGTTTCGAGTCACCATGGGCAGACTTGAGAATTTTCCGGTTTGTCAGGTTCATCGCGCGTCGAACATCTTGGCGGCAGACAGGGCATAACACTCTTCTAATTTAGGATATGATCCTTCCTCGAATTTCGCGGCGCACTTATAAAATCACCCTCTAATCGGTAGAGAAAGATATGCATCGCTGTCGTAGGCGATTTTGTTCGGATGCAATATGTTTCATCCACCATACGGCCACCTTATCACGGTGATCTAACTCACTTAAGATTTGATCCCGATTCTCCATAATACATAGAGAGTGGTTGCCATTTTTGTTTGGCGAGAGAAAGCCCTCTAGTTCAAGGTAAGCACATGGTCATCACTCCGTCATAAAGGCTTTAGACAGAGCTTTCCAAATATCTCGTGCGGTAGGTAAGCGATCGCTTCATAATCTCCAGGGACATAAACATCAGCAACCATCTTTTGACCTTACGATTTGTGCGAATGCACTTTTCATAGCCTTCGTCTTTCTCCTTAGGTGACGTGTGCCACGAATGAAGAAGAGTTTCTCCTCAGCAATTTGCATCTCTAACATTTGAGACCATAGATCATAGTTGGTCTCATTCAATACAATTCTGAATTGAATGATGAACCTTCGTGTTGAATAATGATGGGGGTAGATTTGGTGACAGATGTTTCAGAATCTGACTTGCTCATGGTTTAAGGATTCAAAGAAGAATGATTTAGGGTTTCGTGGCTCTACGATGCAACATGATAGAGAGGGAATATTTTTTATTCATAATAATTTTTTATCTTTACATGTACATATTTATAGAGATAGTAGAGATCCTACAATCAAACTATTCATATAATTAAGTTATTTGCCTAACAGAGAAATATCTTTAAACTAGGAAAGAATATAATAGTTTCCTATAATTAAGTTATTTGCCTAACAGAGAAGAATAGTAATAGGAAAGAATTCTGATTGTGGCGCTGAGCAGGGGTCTGACCACTTAGTCAACTGCTTTGGCTTGTGTGTCTCATATCGTGAGACCCCGTGCATAGTAACAATGGCCACGTTGGACTGAACATCAATACTCACCAAAAATCTAACCAACTATATTACAATAGTTCAAGAGTTAATTACACTCTTAATACAAAACATATATCAAAATTAAGAATTCTACTACATGTTTTTCAAAATATACATATCAAAGCTACATGTCGGCTTTCTTCTCATAAGAGGCCTCTAATGAGCACCGTCTTCCTTAACACTCCCTATACCTGAAAGGAGGATCCCATGACAGGGTGAGCAATGCCCAGTAGTGATAATCTTCTACATGGGTTACTCCTCACCTAAGTGCTCATGCAATGGCAAACCAACATTTAAGCAAAACATATATGTTCCTACTCAAATGTCTACATGAAATGGATGAGAATGCGACTCACACTTCCCACTACCGAGCCCTCATTGAATGCCTCCACGTATACTAAGCGAGTGTGAAAAACATTGTTTTCAAAACAAGGTTTTTTGTTCTCAAAACATACTAAGTTTCGGTAAAATCTATTAGACCTTGACCCTACGAGGTGAATTCTTGAGGTAATTCTCGAGAAGCAGTCATGGAGCCTACCAGGCGTGAAATTGGACAACTCTCGAAACAATTCTTGAAAATGTTCATTTGAAATTCCTTTCGCAGCCATTTTATTTTTTCTTTCATGTCATGCACTCACACCTGTATTCTAGGTTGCCCGAGTGCATATGAATCACATTATCATAATTTTCATACAACACATGCCAATATATCAATCATGCATATATTAACAAAATTCACATACTAACCACATGTTATTTATTCATAGTAATAACATCAAAATTAGCTCACATAAGCTAATAAAAAATTTTATTTCCAATGGCTCACACAATTATATTTCATATAATTCAACCACTCATGTTAACACATCAATTTAGCATGCATCAACATATCATTTTCCACACAATCCATGCCATCCAATTCAAGCAAATTCACATGGACATTTTCTGTCCAACACGTAAATCGGGACTATTTTGCCAGTCCCGAACCACAGTCATTAGATTTTTCGAAAAGCGCCAAAAATTTCAGCATTCGATCCCACTCCGGAGGACCGAAAACTCACGGCCATTTCGGCCCCAAGCACTCCAACCACAATTTATAACACACATCCAAGACACACAAGGACCATTTTCAGTCTGAGATCGGTGAACTGCGAATCCAAAATTTCAGCATGCGATCCGTTTCGGAATTGATCAAACGGCCACCCACGACCTCATGCAATCCAAACCATTTTAATGACCCTTAAACTGAAAATAAACCGTGTAGGAGAAGACCCCTACCTCCCGGAGTTGTCGAAACTCCACAAAATCGGTGTCCACGTAGCCCTTGCAGCATAGAGCAACTTTGCCTCTTGACAGACGAGGCAGAGTGCGACATTTAGGAAATCTAGAGAGAAGTTTAAGATTTCTCTCTCTAAAATGTGTTTCTCCTCCACTCTTTGGATCGTGAGAAATGAGAGATGTCTTCTTTTTTCTTTTCATTTATTCCCCTTTTTGTCTCTCGCGCCCTTTGTCTGACCTCCCATTGGTTGTTTGGATTTCTGTCCCACTCTTATGTCCCTTTTTACTTTGGATTTCCATCCAATTAGGAGATGCCACATGTATGTGGTTATAGCTACGATTGTTTAATACAATTACATTGCGACCGTGGCACACTATGAGCCACTCAAAATGTTACTTGAGTGTCCGCCTTTACTCAGTTGCCTCTCGAGAAAAATGTGAAGTTATTGTCTTGGGGTCGACAAATTCGACGTAGTAACTAAGATTTCAAGAGAGGCGATTCCAGCGGTGAAGTCCGTTTAGATCATCAGAGATCTAGAAAGTGCAGTTTTGATCAAAATTACCATTTTACCGTTTTGAGAGAAAATTAGAATTTTCTCGGATTTTACAACAATAGAATATTTATTTATTAATCCTAATATCTAGCAAATAAACACACTTACATGTTTGGCCAAGCATGGGCTCTAAAGTGGACTCTCCTCCTTGCCCCTTGACATATCTTTCTAACATAGACCAAGAAAGAAGGAAAAAAAATTTACTTATAAATTTATATGCATATATAATGCGTGGATTATGGGTGTGTTTGTCTATGAACATGTTGGTGCCTGCATCTTATGCATCCACATGCTCTAGAAGTGTGTCAAGCAGATCACTAGAGATAGCCGATATGTTGTTCGTATCAATTAGTTTTTCGACCCGATCCGATCTGGTCAAACAGTAGAAAAATCCGTTGACTGGATAATGGATATGGATATGGATAAAATCCGATTTTTTTGAACGGATATGGATTGGATATGGATTTAGGCGTATCCGATCCGAAACCCGTATCCAATCCGACCCAAACGTGCAGATATCCGATCCGATCCAGTATATCCGTCCAGATTCTACCCCGATAAACACACATATATGATATAGTCCCCGTACTCTGATTATGAGTAATGATTAATGTCATTAATATATTTATATACATTATAAATTTATAATTGTCAATATAGGTATGGTTTTTTTATATAATATGAATTAATTGTAATTTGTAATGACATATATAATATGATGATCTCACATTAATTATTCAAATATTTAATTATTTAATTTTTTAAAATCTAATTAGTAAAGTTTAGAAATGATACTAAAAATATAATAATGTAAACCCCCAAACCTAACAATAACACATTATAAATTATAAATCTAGTCCCTAATTATGAATTTGTAAACCCTAACGTAACATGCTAACATTGTAAACCCTAACTGTAACACATTAAACTCTAAACCTATAACACCACAAACCCTAATTTGTTGATAAGCCTCATACAGTCATACTGATCCACGTCTTCATTATCCTTCCCAGTGTGGACTGAACATATCTCTTCCAAGATGTTTGAGCTTTGGCCATTCTTAGAATCACTCGGTACGCATTAGTCGCTTGATAACATAAAGCTCAGTTGTATAAAATTAAAACTTATGTGACTCTTTAAACTCTTTAAAGCCAAGTTGTGATGTTCTTTGAATGATCGAGACTCCTATCACCTTCTCTTGATGGCATTTGCAGATTAATCTCTATTGAGCGGGAGAAAGCCGACAACGCGATCTTGGACTGCAGTTTTGGTCCACTGATCTAACCTTAACGTAACACCCTGAGAATTCTAATTCCTAATATTGTAAATTTTAATTTTAACACTTAAAATCCCTAATTAAACAACACTAACCTAACTCTATCTTGTCAAGTATAAATCTTAATCCTAATCTGACAAATTTTAATCCCTAATCTTTGTAAATTTTAAGTTTTTTAACTATAACACTTGAAGACCTAATCAATCATCATAAACCATAACCTAGTATAATCTCATTTAAAAGCCATAACCTACTGTGATTCCATTTAAAAGCCCAGCCCAAAATTCCATTTAAAGCCCAAAATCCCATAACACTATCATAGAGGTATTTTCACCTGAGTCATGAGAACCTAATTGTGGAATTAAGAATTAGGGCTCCTCTTTAATCTTACCCTCCTTCGTGCCTTTCTCCTCTTCATCTTCTCTCAGCCCAGCATCATTTGCGACGTCTGTCTCCTTACGAGTCGCGTCTTCGACTCTTCGTTCCTGTCTGTCAAGTGTTAACTCCTCTACAACTTCGTGCTCTCCTCTCTGGTAATGTGTTTTCGATTTTTTTTTGTTCATGAAGATCATATCGTGAATTAGGATTGTCTCTTGTTCTTCCTTTAATTTTTCTGCTCATGAAAATCAGATCAGAAATTCTGTTTTGTGCTTTGCATTTATTAGGTAATTTAATTTTGTTATTTTTCTTGAATTTTATTTGTCCTGCCGTTGTGGGTTTAATTAGGTTATATTTGAAAAATTTTATATGTTTACCTGTATTTTGCATGAACCACTATACTAGTTCACAGAAGATTCCCGTTCTTTGGAATCACGACGAAATAGTTGAACTATTATTGAAGCCTAAAGGTGCATAGGATTAAAGATAAATAGATTACTTTAATGATCAGTTATATGGCTCTATAATTTTTTTATTTTGAACAGTACAACTTATTTAGAGAATATAAATATACTAAGGCATCTAAGTATGTTTTGATTGTGGTCTTTTTTTTTTTTTTTTTTTTTGTATAGAATATGGCACATTCACAATCTAGCACTTGCGGCCCGGTAGTGTTTGCTGCTTTAAGAATCAACTCCAATTGGAAACTGAGGTGGACTCTCCACTCAATCGATATCGGTTGATTGTGAATCGAACAAGGAAAAGATGGTAAAACTTTCGGAAGTCCTATGTGGAAACACTTTACTCTGTCAGTTGTTAATAATGAAGAGAAGGCCCTGATACAATTATTGTAAACTTTTTTGTGGGTAGAAATCATCCTATAGTACGTTAGTTTGAGGCTTAACATTTTGATAGGTGTCCTAGAAGAACCGGTTAGAGTGCAACTTATAAGGCAAATGATTTTGAAAACTGATTCGAAAGGAAATGTTGAGTGGTGCATTTAATGAAAAACGGGAATAGAGACATTAAGCAGATGATTATTCTCCATGACTATCCTCTTTCAGGTGGTGGAGCATAGAGGATTTAGAGATTTCACAACTACCATTCAACCTCTTTTCAAATTATCCTTACCGTAATACTTTGAAGAAGCATATCTTGAACATTTCTGAGGAAGAAAAGTAAAATCATGAAGTTGATCGAGAACAATGATAGTGATTGCTATTCTGACGGACATGTGGACTTCTAGTAACCAAAGGGTTTCATGTACGATACGGCACATTTCATTGATAAATCTTGGACATTACATAGTCTAATCTTTGAGGTATAACAAATTAACATGCTCTTTCTTAAATTAAGTATAATTTTTTATTCATTGTTTACTTAATTGATAATTTGTTATTTTTTTCGAGGTTTGTTTATATCCCTTGCCCTCCTTCCACAAGTGATGTGCTAACGAGGTGTTGATAGATGCTGATACGCTTGGGTGGAATGTGGACTCGGGTTGCTCGCTATTACGATTGGATAATTGCTCTACTAATGATAGTATGATTGGTAAGATAAAAGAAAGCGAAAATTGAGTGTTGATTGCTTATTGAATATTGGGTCTTTACTTTATATGCGTTGTGCTGCACATATCTTGAACCTTATTGTTAGGAATGGTTTAGATGTGATCAAGCATGCCATTGATAATGTCAGGGACAGTGTAGTTTTAGACGACATCTCGAAAAATAGAAAGGTTTGAGGATGTTTGTGTCGACAAATGAAAGTTCCTTGTGCCCCAGAAGATTGGGTTTGGATTTTCCAACAAGGTGGAACTCCACTTATCTAATGCTTAAAACTGCTTTGGCTTATAAAAATATGTTTCCTAGACTTAAGTTGTTTGAGTCACACTATGTGTATTACTGATGAGACGGAATGAGAGCGCAAAGGATGTTTGCGATAGGTTGGAGTTGTTCTATAATGTCACTGAGTAATTTTATGAGACAAGATATCCTACTGCCAATATGTTTTTTCTTGTGATTTGCAGGATTAAAATGTCATTTAATGAATGGCTCATGTCCTCCAATGTAGTAATTAGTACAATGGCAAAGTATGGTTGCAAAATTTGGTACATAATGATAAATCCATAAATTGATGGAGGTGTTCTTTAGGTATTGGACCACAGAGTATAAGATGACTTTGCTTCACTTTTACTTTCCTTTGGTTTACGAGAATGACTTTAGTGAACAAATTAACCTTGATGCGCGACTTTGTTATGAGTTGGTGGAGGAATATTATACTAGAGTGTATAAAGAGGCGATGCAAAATGTGATTGCATGGAGCGGTCACTTCAACTTCAAAAGGGAGTTCAATAACTATCGATAGTGATTATCAATTGTTTGTGAAAAGGATGAAGACTAATAAAACTAATAGTTTAAAAACTGAATTGGACCACTACTTGAAGGAAGATGTTTTGCCTGATAATTCTCAGTTTGATATTTTATTATGGTGGAAGTTGAATGGTAAAGTATCCTGTCTTGCAAACTATTGCAAGAGACATATTAGCAATTCCAGTATCTACTGTTACTTCAAAGTTTGCATTCAATTCTAGTGGGAGATTAGTGAGCCTTCATCGTAATCGACTTCATCCGAAGATGATAGAAGCATTGATGTGTGCTCAAAGTTGGTTGTGGAGTGAAGTGAAAAAACATGATGGTAAATTTATTTCATTGATTATTTATTTTTTATTTACTGGGAATTTCATAATATTTGTGTAAAATTTTAATATTAGTTTGCTTTTTATATATTTTTTTTCTAGATTGGAGATGACTTGTGGGGTCCACACCCTTCGTGACCACGGGGTGGTGGCATTTGTGAGATCCCGCCGCCGTAACCAGGTGCCACCAGTGGGTCCCGCTCACGGGAATATCATTTGCCCTCACTTTTAGGCATTTTCTTTCGCCTCCCGTAGAGACTCGAACCCAGGAGCCCGGGGCTTAAAGTCGATGGGAACATCTCTACTACCAGGCGGAGCTGAGTCCACGGTCACGGGTTCGGTCTCACGAGGGCGAGTAGTGCCTGGGAAACGTGCTGCTGTGAAGTGGGACCTGGCGCCCGGCCTGATGGTTGATGAGCCACTGGCGTTCCGTGGTCATGAGTGTGGACCTGATAAGGTAGCTCGGTTGGTACCGAGATGCTTAAGTTGAATTTAAAGTACTAGATGCGGGTTCGAATGGGAGGCGAAAAAGGCTGGAGTGGGAATGAGGATATCCCCCATGGAGTGGGACACACGAAGGGTACCACGAGGGGTCACGAGGTGTGGACCCCGCAATAAAAGGCGCCTTTTATTGTGGGGTCCACCGCCTCGTGACCTGGGTGCCACTTTCGGTGGCCAATGGGGTCCAGCCGCCGTAACCGGCTGGGTGCCGCCAGTGGGTCCAGCTCATGGGAATGTATGCCCTCTCCTAGGCATTTTCTTTCGCCTCGTAGAGACTCGAACCAGGACGGGGGCTTAAGGTCCAATGGGGGCATCTCTCTTACCAAGCCCATTTCTGCTCTCGGTCAATGATAGAGATGCTCTGATTGGGCCTTGGCACCGGTCACAGGTTGGAGTCTCTCGGGGCGAAAGAAATGCCTAGGGAGGCATGATATTGCCGTAGTGGGACCCACCTGAAGGGCACCCAGTGGTTACGAAGGGTGGACCCCATAGTGGGCCACCTGAAGGGCACCCCGTGGTCACGAAGGGTGTGGACCCCACAATAGTTGTGAAAGGATTAGCCTAGAAAACCATGAATGCAGCGGGTTCAATTGGTTCATCGTCAAGCTATTCATCTACCTAGGAGTTGCTCTGTCCAACTCATCATCAATCATGGTTATTAAAATTATCCCTATGCTATGGATGCTTGTGTTTGATGTCTTTATGTCAGTCTGATCAGTTTTTGGTATTTGTAATTTTAGGGAAAAAATACAGAATGAAACTCAACTTGAGATGGAGACCCACCTAAATTTGATCCACTCATTTCCTCAGCTTATTCATTGATTGGAAAATGTATGTTGTTTGTAATATAGTTTTGTTTATAGCTCAAGTAGGCTTGTTTTTTAAAATAACAAAACTTTTAAAGCAGCTGAATCTTGTTCTACAGATATTGGTCTCTTAAAGATGCATTTGTGAAAGCCATGGGGACTGGACTAGCATACAGATTGGACAATGTGGAGTTCCATCACACCAACTGGACCAACATATATGTAAACATGAATGGGGAAGTCAAGAATGAGTGGAGATTTTGGCTTTCAGAGCTGGGAAAAGGACATTTGGTAATTAATTTCTCATTAAGTAGTAAATATATTCAATGCAAAGGAATGAGAAATTTCTCATTAATTTCTCTGTGCCATGCCTTTAACCTTCAGGTAAATGTTTTCCAATGGAATAATAATCCAGGTATCCATAGCAAGAGGTCACCCAAGGTTAGCTTCTGAGAGTTATAAGAGAACACTTAAGAAGCGGGTGGATTTAGGGAAGAGGAATATCGGTTCGGCCTTCATCTTCCAAATGCAAGTTCAAGTTGCTAGCGTGGATGGGCTGGCTTGGTTGCAGGTTTTGAAGTTGATGTTGAGGTTTGAGCATTTTTAATTCAAGAAAAGCATTCTCAGTCAGTTTATTACATTTGTAAAGTAAGGATTGATGATAGGAAGATATTTATAATTGCAATCATGTTAAATTTGATGCACATTGACATTGTTGGTCATGAGCCCACAGTTTCGATGCTGGCCACACAGTCCTGATTCGTTGATGGATTTAAATGATTGAATTTATTATCAAGTAGATACATTATTTAGTAAATTATAATTTGTTGATGGATTTAAATGATTGAACTTATTATAAAGTAGGCACATTATTTAGTAAATTTTAAATTCATAAACTTTATTTCGAGTTATTGATCGATTTAAATAATTGGATTTATTAGCAAGTAGATCTATACTTTTCATGATATGGTTAACAATATATTGGGTGTCGGTTGATCCCGACACGATATCGAGTTTCGATAATCGTTTGATCGAAAAATCGAACAATATCGAAGATATATCGATATGAAGGCGATATTTTGATGAAAGGATTGGTCATGCATGTGGAGTGTGCCAACACGTGCTAAGGAGAAGAAAAAAACAACGATAAAATCGTCGATTTATCGTCTATATATCGATGCATATCACTATATATCGGCAATTTTATCAAAATATAATCAATTTTGAAACTCATGCCCCTTTAAATTTTGCATTAAAGCTTGTCTTAAATTCTTCCTTGATACGCGGTAAACCCTTATTAAAATATCATCCATTTTGAAACCCAAGCCCCCCTATTTAAACCCTTATATATTTTATCAAACTTTAATAATATACAAGCGGGTTATCTTTATATTTTATAAGTTTAATTATATATATGATATGAATATTAAAATAAATTGTTGATGTATATTGTTGAATCATTTTAATTAAATAATTTGTGATTTTAGTGTTTAATATATCCTCATTTATCATGTCATAAAGTATTATAATTTCACTTTTATTTTTGTATATTTATCCATTTAGTTTTGTTTTGTAAATATATAATAATATTACTAATATATATATATATATATATATATATATATATATATATATATATATATATATATATATATATATATATATATATATATATATATATATATATATATATATATATATATATATATAGTTACCATATACTATATTATAGTATAATTATATATATTAAAATAAAATAAATAATTTTTAAATACATTTAAATAAAATTTATATTTATAGAATGAAACAATTATTCATTATATTTATATATTTAAAATCGAAGTATTAATATATACATGCAATGCCAAATTATGTTATAGATACATTTCAGTGCCCTCAGATACTTGTGATGAATTGGAAAAAATCTTTAATGGATATTGGTGGGGAAACCAAGAAGGTAAGGGTGGTATTAGATGGTGTAGGTGGGACATTTTGTGTAATCAGAAAAAGGATGGGGGAATGAGCTTTCGAAAGTTGAGTGATTTTAATTTAGCACTTCTTGCTAAACAAGGGTGGCGAATTCTCACAAATCCCACGTGTCTTATGGTAAGAATATTAAAGGCACGTTATTTCAAAAATTCGGAGTTCCTTAGTTTTGACCTAGGGGATAACCCCAGCTATATTTGGCGAAGTATCTGGGCTGAAGGGTACTTTAGTTAGTGGTTGTCATTGGAGAGTGGGGGATGGTAAAAGTATCAAAATTTGGGGTGATCCTTGGCTGCAGGATATGGTTTCAGCCAGGATTTCTTCACCGCAAGTTTTTGGTGGGGAGAATATGTTAGTGGAGGAACTTATAAGTGAATGTGGTACTTCTTGGAATGTGGAAAAAATTAATGAACTCCTTGATGTGCCTGATGTTATGAAAGTGTTGGATATTCCATTAAGTGTGAGAAAACATGTTGATTGTTGGATGTGAATTTACTTGAACCGAAAGGAAAGAAAGTACAACGTAGTTCTGGATTTATGGGTTATTCACCTTGAGACATAGTCGGAGTTCACCAGCTGACAAACGAGTTCCATGATGTATGGAAACTCATTTGGCAACTCAATGCTCCTCTAAGAGTGGTTAACTTTATGGCCAGGCGTGCTGCAGAGATATTATCCCTACAGTCTGGCGTTATTCAAAACGACACTTAATGATGCCTCGTGTCCCATTTGTGGGAATGATGTAGAATCTCGCACTGCATATCTTGGTGTCTTGTTCTTTTGCACGGGAGGTTTGAGTTGGAGTTAGGATGGGTGCTTTTAGGCAACATTAGGTCATTCAAAAGAATGGTTTTTACAATTACTTGACATGTTGGGGTTTCAGCGATTGGCTAAGATGTCTTCAATTTGCTGGGGTATTTGGAGCACGAAATGACTGGATTGGAATCATAAGCATGCTAATGTGCGGGGAAGGTTATTAGTGGAAGCTTGGACGCACGGGAGATTGGTTATGTGCGAGTGGATGGGGTGTCTTGCATTTGCGGAGGTGCGGCCCTCGCAATGGGTGTTCGTTGGGATAGCCCTCCATTAGGATGGCTCAAATATAATGTTGATGCAGCTACTTTTCCGGAAAAAGGAGCTATTAGTGGCGTGTTCCGGAATGAGCAGGGCAGATTTATGGGTGGTTATGTTAAAGTGTTGGGTTCGTTTACGAGAGCTGATGTTGTTGAAGCCTTGGGAGTTAGAGAGGCTTTAAGTTGGATCAAAGATAGAGGACAAACGAAGGTAATTATTGAAACGGATTGTCTAAGAGTAGTGCAAGCTATGCGCTCGAGAGATGTTGATTTTTCACCTTTTGGTCTTATTATTCAAGATTGTACTTTTATTTTAGCAACTTTGAGGGATGTGAAAGTTGTTTTTGTTAAGAGATCTGCGAATTCAGTTGCTCATACCTTAGTTCGAGCGGCTGTTTCGATGTCAGGTTTCCATGTGTGGGGTTATACACCTCCAGATTGTATTGCTTCTCTTCTCCATGCTGATTTAATATAATTGGCAGCTTGCTGCTTTCAAAAAAAAAAAAAAAAAAAAAAAAAAAAAAAAATATATATATATATATATATATATATATATATATATATATATATATATATATATATATATACATTACATTGTAAATAACCTTCTTACTTATTTTATCAAAATTTAAAATTATAAACCATTTTTAATGAATTTAAATAATTTATATTTTATTAATATTTATGTAAAAATATTCATTGATATATCTCCGATATACATTTGATATATCTCCAGGTACTGCTATAGAAAAATTCTGATTTCTGCTTGAATTTTAACGGACAAATCTGTTGCAAAATAGTATAGAACACAACCGGGTGCTAATGAAAATGTGGTAAGTAATTTGCAACTGAATCGCAATTAACTTGCAATGGACTTGCAACGAATTCATTTATGTTGCAAAAAATGGCGGGAAATTTTAGCGCCATCGCCCAGAGCGGCGTTGCAATGGATTTGCCGTTTGCAAGTTTGCAACAGCGATTTCGTTCTGGAAGCTTGCAATGGATGAACAATAAATTACGATTGTTGAAATTTTGCGATAGATTTGCAACAGTTTTGTAATAAATTTATAAATTTCAAGGAATTTTATCAGAATAACTTAGAATTTTATTTATAATTCAGGTAAATTATTAACTATCAACATTTATATAGAAGGGCCACTCTGAAATTTTAATTTCTGAGTGAAGTTTACCGACAAATTAAATTCCGTTGGTACTTATATTATGTTTAATGATGCTTTTTAAGTTGATCAATTTTAGAAACATCATGGTAGGTAATTGGTAGAAAACTAATATAAGTAAAAATAATTTATTTTATTTTACTATCATGATTAATTTTTATTTTAGTATCATAATAAATAATCATTAAAACTAGTGATTTTAAATATTAAAAAACTACATTTTGTTTTGTAGAAATAAAAATACATACTTATTTGATTAATTACTTGAAAAGTGCTATTTTGAGCCCTATTTATTGTAGGTTTTGAGTGCTTTTTGTGCACTAATCAGCAATTAACCGATTTGCACATTAGGTCAGTTATTCTATTGATCGTATTTTGTGGCTAATTTGCTTTAGTTTTTGTAAGCTATTATTGGTGTGGTCGGTCCAAGCACGGTGAGTCGAACTCAACATTGCGGATCGAATCGGAAGGAAAGAATGAGCAAAATCGAGAGAAGAAGAGAAGCGAAGAATTTCGGACCACAGTCTGCGAAAATTCGCACCATGGTCATGAGAATTCTCACCTTGGTCGAGAATTACCTTCTGTCTTGTTGTTCATGTTTCTATTGACTTTTTTACTTCTGTTGGTCATCTTTTTGGCTTTCTTCCTAATTTGCCCCATTGTAATAGTATATTCTTTTGGTTTTTTGGTATTTTGTGTGAGGGGTTGGCTATAAAAGCCCCTAGGCCAAGCACTGTAAAGTCTCTCCTTGATTAATAAAAAAAAATTTTGGGGAGAAGCTTTTAGCTCTCCCGCCTCCTTTTCTCCTGCTTCATTTTCTCTCATTTTCTCTCGTTTTCTAGGTAGCCAAACACCTTCCAAGGATGACAACTTGGAGGATGAGCGGCTAAAACCCTTTCCTCCTTGAAGTGGGAGGCTATTGGGTGCATAATCCTGAGGCATGTTGAGGGCTCCATGTTTTTCATGCAGGTATCCACTTCCGTTACTGTTTTCCCTTTTTAACTTTAGGTTTTTATCCCTTTTGATTCACCTTGGATGGTTATTACTTGGTAAGCTTTTGGGCTTATTGGATGCTTAATGTTAGATATATTGATGTTTTTTAGTTATCATTTATGAGTCATTGTAAGGTGATGAGTGACTTGTGTTTTAACGAATGAGCTTTAATGTGTCGGTGGATGCCATTTTCAAGAGGGATTTAATAGGAGTTGATTTTATAGTTAAATGAAGATCCGGTTCAGGATATGACTATAGGTCATCCTACCCAACGCAAGGAAACAACCCTGGAAACCATCAGTTGTCATAGGAATCCAACCCTAGTGATCTAACACTTCAAGGAGTTCTATTTTACATTTTAGCTTATTTTATTTTCAGTTTTAAACCCTCAAAACCCCACTGTTTTTACAAAACCCCAAAATCCAAATTGAATTACCATTTTGGCATACTTTGTAAATCATTTGTGCAAAGAAACCCCATCCACGAGTTCGACCCTAGAAGGCAGCTATCTTTACTTGATAGCTTTGCTCTGGCCGGTAAGATTAGGATATAAATATTATTGATTACGGATCACCTGCATTGGCATGAATCAAATGGCGTCGATTCTTAGGGGATGGTGCCTAAGTGCAAATGATGACTGATGAGCTGCCCAGTCCTCGTCACAAGTCATGGTGAATTTCTCTCTCTATATATATTTTACTATTAATCTTAGTTTCAGTTCACAGTTTTTTTTTTTTTTTTTTGGTAAACCGAACCTTTTAGGTAAGTTGCTTCTTGAGTCATTGGGTGTTTGCCTGTTTCTTTGCGAGGAATCCATGTTCCGGTGGGTAAGGAATTACGAGGCGGAGTTAATCAAAGTCAATTTTCCACGAAGACTTGAGCGAATTTGAATGCGACCAAATGGAAGAGAAACAGCTCTGATGAGTACTTAGTGGAGAATAAGTGCATGAGGATTAGGACACCTTCCATGGAAAAATCAGCAACCCGTGGAGAGAAATCCAAACCCATCTAGGTCCATGAGGGACTATATAAACCCTCAATGGGTGAGTGCACCCTCCTACATGGTTCCTCTCCTTACGCCATATGGTAGTACTTGACCACAGTTGGGGGAACCCTTTAAATAACCTCATGGGGATGGGAACTCCACAGTATACACCTCCTGCTCCTCCATATTATGCTTGAACTCCTCAGCCATCACTACCCCCACAGTTATCCTCTTCAGTTGAGGAAGCAATACTGAACTTGAGCAAATGGTGGATACTTTTTTTTTTTTTATGGGGAGGCGGAGGCGGTGAATGTCAGGCGATCAAAAATTGACACAATGGAGAGCAAAATTGACACAGTGGAGAGCTCTCTATACAAGAGAATTGATGGATTTCAAAGTGAAATTGATCAGAAATTTGACATTCAGCAGAATTCCATTTCAAGGCTCTGATAAAGCACATTCATCAGAAGAGTCGAAGGAAGAGTGTCGGTGACACACCGTGTGGTAGAGGAGCATTGTTAACAACAGCTACAAGAAGGGTTGATAGAAAATCTTGAATCCTCAGACACTGGTTCTACTGTTTGTCTATGGGAGAAGAAGAGAAACCTCCCGATGGCGGAAGGGTAGTGGAAAGGAAGAAATGAAGTGCAAATCCCCTTGCTAAGCAACGATAGCCTTGCGACACCTCTTGACCCAGTGTATACCACCGCCTACACAACACAATCCGCACAAAACTCTATTTGCTGAAGCCCCGAGCCATCCCACCTTCGATGTAACACCCAAATTATACCCTAACGGTTTGATAACATGTTTAGGGTATAATAAAAGTAATAGTATATTTGTCCAGAATAAAATAAAGATAAAAACAAAAGTAGGAATATGCATAAGTTAAATTACAAACAATAAAGAAGATTTGAGGCTACTGTAAAATATCATAAATTGATTTGCAAATATTAGAAGAGTTGGAGGACCAAAGTGAAATAAAAGGATAAGATCAAATAAGGATAAGACCAAAATAAATATCTCATTTTGTTCTTGGAGAAAGGGAGAGCAAACACGGATAAGAGAGAACAGAAAAGAAAGGAAGAAGAAGAAAAAGAAGAAGAAGATCACAGGTATGGATACATGTCTTGGGTTGTATGGAACTATGAATAATTGTATGGAATTTGAGTATGGTTTTGTATGGAAGTCTAGTGTTAACTATGTGTGTATGGAACTTGTTAAGTTCCGTATGGAAAAGTATCGATTTTTGTACAATAGTATGGGTTTGTCTAGTTTTGGGTATAGAAAGTATAGATACTTGGTTTGGAACCCTCTATCTTGTGTATGGTTTGGGTTTGGAAACTCCCAAACTCATTCCTTGTTAGGGTTGAGTTGAGAAGAGCTCTAAGGTTCTTATATATGTGTTTCGGGAAAGGTCTAGTTGCAATTTGAACCAAGAAAATTTCCCTATTTTGGTCATATGCATTAGCTGAACATTAGAACGGGTTTTTGGGTAAGAAATAAAGGGAATTTGGCAGTAAGTCCTTCTGGTAAATTGTAGCCACATCAATGAACTTGATGTTAGGAATTTCAGTCTCAATTCAGACCTTTGTAAAATCAGTTATGGTCCTTTGCAGAAGTCGGCCTATAGAGGTCAGCGGTCGACTGTGAAATTGGCATGTAGAGGTCGGCAAAGGTCAGCTGTAGGGTCAATAGAGTCAGCTTCTGGGGTCGGCTCGGCTGGGAGTCAGCTTCGGCCAGAGGTCATTTCGAGCTCAATCGATTCGAGGTCAGCTGGTACAGGTGTATTTATGTATGACCTCCCCAACGAGAAGGTCATAACTCCTTCGTCAGGAACTGCGTTTGGTGTTCTTGGACTCTATCGGCCCATTGAGTCAAGAATCCATTCATATGCCTGAGGAGGTTAGTAGGTGTCAGACCAAGGTGTCATACCGAGTTTACCGAGGTCAGGTCAGCTCAGCAAGTTCAGGTCAGCTCGTCTGGGTGTGACTACGTATGCCCTCCAACTTCAGAATGTCATAACTCCTTCGTACAAACTCCGTTTCGGGTGTTCTTAAACTCTATGGAAATCCCAATGAGTCAAGAATCCATTCATATGCCTGAGGAGGATAGTAGGTGTCAGACCGAGTTCTGGGGTCGGTCGACTCGGCTAATTGGTCGGCTCGTCTAGGTGTGACTCATTATGACCTCGACTTGAGGAAGGTCTGCTCAGCCCGTCCGGGCATCC
This sequence comes from Tetrastigma voinierianum, assembly GCA_016808115.1. NCBI lineage: Eukaryota > Viridiplantae > Streptophyta > Magnoliopsida > Vitales > Vitaceae > Tetrastigma > Tetrastigma voinierianum. The sequence goes on along the minus strand of JAEQBH010000889.1, from coordinate 80,180 downwards.
CGTTTGGTGTTCTTGGACTCTATGGAAATAAAATTAGGTCAAAGAATCCCATCCATAGATAGCTTGATAAAATTGGAACTCATATTAGTTCCGAAAATCATGAGAAAATAATTAGGCCCTCTAGGTAACAAAGTTATTCATGTAGCGCCTGACCTGAGTCCCGGGTTGACTACCGTCGGCCGCGGAAACACTCGTAAATGTCGGGTGACCCGAAATTGCTCACGAATATCAGGTAGAGTCTCCTTTGTACGGGGAGCTCTACCCAAATACAAAACACCGCAAATACACATTTCCAAAGCGGTGCAATATATCAGTATATTCAATATATCGATCACATGAGTAATACGACCCACTTGGGCCTGGCTTGATACTCATAATACATACTAACTATGAATCCAACTATACCCAATAGTTCTAAGAGTTAATAAATTACTCTTATACAACATATATCAAAATTAGAGAATTCTAATACATGTAGGAAAATCATCAAAGCCACACCCGACTTTCTTCACAAACTCAGCCTCTAGGACGAGCCGTCCCCTCGCACGCTCCTACTTGTAAAATAATATCCCTCGACAGGGTGAGCTAATGCTCAGTAGTGGAATCATGCAAGTGGGCTACTCTCACCCTAAGTGCGGTGCAATGTTCCAAAATAAACATACATTCAAGCAAATGCATGATCTACTTCCCAGATATACATGTGACAACTCGAGATCCACGAGGTCTCCGCAGGCTTTCTCTCACACTCGCTGGCCTCGTATGAAATTATTGTTTTATTGGTTTGTAGACAACCCTCCAGATGTATATATATCAATTGGGCAGCTAGGCGATTGATATATTATTTGTTGTGGACTACCCTCCGATGAATATCAATTGGGTTGCTCAGGCCAGTTGATATTTTTAATTTGGATATACTCTGAACCCATTTTCTCTAGACTCATCTCGTACACTCCTCCACATAGTCCCGAAGATGTTCTAGGTGCATATGGAATGCATGTATGCAATTCCAATACAATTAATCATGCAAATATGTAAGCTTATGCACATATCCACATAATATCCAATCACCTGATCATGTCATTATAATTAATCAATTCATACATCAAAAATTAGCTCACTTGGGCTAATGATCAAGCAAACAATTATTTTGAATCACTTTCGATAAGCACATTTCACCACAATATATTTTGTGTCACTATTCCCATGAGCGATGAAACCTAGGTTTACGGTTCAAACACATCCATTCATCGGTTCACTTTGGCCGAACCCGCATTTCCATGACCATTTGGGCCATAATCAAAATCAATACATTGATTTAAAGCATGATTTGCTCTATTAAAGACCCAAATAGTCCCTCACGGTTCTGGTACTCACATTAGGTTGATAAATTTAATCGGTCGGTCCCAAGCTTTGGGGCCAGATCAAAGCAACGTTCAAGGCCTCAAATGGCTCCGAAGCATTGTAAACACTTAAATAAAGCGTAAAACCCAGTAGGAAGAAACCCCACACCTCTGGAGTTTGAGAAACTCCTAAATCACAGGTACCCACGCAGAAAGCCTCTCCACGTAGACGGTTCTTCTTCTTGTCCCAAAGGCATGAAATGGTCGGATGTGATATTTCTAGAGAGAAGGGCGACTCTCTCCTGAAAACACCAGACGGCTCTTTGGATCCCTTTTCTTGGTTTCCCGTTTTCTCTTCTTCTCATTTGGATAGACAAGTCAACATGCTTCTTTTGTCCTTTAGTGACTTAAACTTTTCTCTAAATGGCCAATTTATGTCATGGTTTGATTTTGATATTCGACACTATCTTGTGATCAATTTCATCATTTCTCTACTCATTACCACTTATGGAACATGAGCACGTGTTATATGTGACTTCGTTGCATCTAAAATCGTTTTTATTTTGAACTCGATGCCTCGAAAAATGTGTAAATTCAGTCTCGAAATTGACGAGAATTTTACGTGCTATTAGATTTCATGAGAGCGATTCCAACGGTGAAATCAGTTTCATCATCCAAGATCTAGAAGAATAAATTACAGTTTTTAAACCCGATATAATTTTGTAATCAGTGCGATTTTGCCCTTTTCGAGAGAGTGGAATTTAAGGTCTTCTGATTCATATTATGAGCGCTGATATGAATTCATAAATAGCTCATAAGCATACATGGTAAGCATAGTTATTTATGCATATAATGAGATATGAAAAATGCAAAGATATGAATAAATGATTGTATATATATATATATATCACATATGATTACCGAATGACAATAATTATTCGGGAATATGAGATATATACTGAACATAAAATACATATTTATTTATGCACTTAGGAGCACAGTAGAGGATAGATGGGCATGCCTATTAGGAAAAATAAGTATGCAGCATATAGTACAGTTGGCTCCATTTGGGTCATTACAGCGCCTTCGTGTAACACCTCAAATTATACCCTAACAGTTTTATAACATGTTTAGGGTATAATAAAAGTAAAAGTATATTTTCGGAATAAAATAAACAAGAACCTGGAATTAATACAAAAGTTAAGGGTAAATTAATAATTTACTAATTCAAGACCCAGGGATTAGAATTTAATAAGTTCATATGCCTGTTTGCCTTTTTCTATATAGACTAAAACCCCTCAAATTAACATAGCTACAAGAGCCTTACAATTCTCTTGTATCCATGTCACTTTGGATAAGTGTGCTTAATAAAAATTAGTTTCTTGATATTCCTTGATTTCAAAGTAGGGTCTGAGTCTATGACACTGCAAGTGCACAGGTCATACAAGTAGTAAAATCTGAATGTAAGTCCAAGTATCATTCCCACAGAGATTGATAGCGAATTAAGATCAAGCACCCCAACTACTAAAATTTCCTTACTATTTGAACTCAAAACTCATAATAGAGGCTTTATCTAAACAACACAAATTAAAAATCCTATACTATTGATTATGTTCAAATTAAGCTAAAACAAAGTAAATGAATAAAAATAAATTGTCTATAAAAGAATGGATTGAATCGGAGTTTCTGTAGAAAGCGAAAACATCAATAGAAATACATTTGAGCCTGAATCAATTCCAGCACTAAAATCTATTGCTCTGTTTTATGTATGGATCTTATTTTTGTCCAAGATTTCCCAATTATTGGAATTGGTTTTCTCCGTATTCATTGATTAGATATCCTTGCTTCTCTCGAAGACAAGATCAACTTGACTACACGTATTCCAAATTCTCTTGCAAGATACGGGTGTTTTCTTTCTCGATACTTCACACCATTTCATGTTGACAATGAACTTTTGCTTTACCTTCGAGTTTTCGCAAAAATTTCTACTACTTAATTGATGGCTCTGACCTTCGGATCTATGGGTTCGTCACTTTCCATGATTGATCTAATCTTTCTGAGTTAAGACACTTATGAATTAAGGTGAACTCTACGATTACTTATATTGTTAAATACACCTCGACTTCAATTATGAGCGAATGGGGGATTTATCAAAATGAACTCTCAGAGCTCAGCAGTTCGTCAATGGTAGTCGAACATACCCAGAAAAGAATGTTCTCATCTCTCAGGAATCTTCGTCTCTGTGTCACTCAGAGGGCATCCTAGATATCAGAGTAAGATACATTCCCATAGCGGTGATGGTACTACTATTAGAGACTTATCCATTAAAAAAGCGACATCGATTAAGTAAACCAAACCCAAATTAATTCTCCACAATTATGCGGAAGACGCAACTAAATGTAAATCAAATCCGAGCGGAGGCGCGTTCACGATTGCGCATTGCGAATTAAGTAGACGCGATCATACAACCATTGTAATTACTGATAAAGCGAGAAGAAATGGGTATAAATTTGTCTAGATTTCATAAATTTCAGGCTGATAATGCTTAAGAAAAATAACGAGATCTAAAAATCGAGCTCACCTGCGTCTCTACGATTCCTTGATTCAAAACCGGAAAATAAAACTAAAAAAAAAAAAATCTACTCTAAATATACACGAGTTCACTCTTCTTTTCCACTGTTTGGGTAGTGAAGAAGGAAAACTACTACACTATTCGAAACTCTCTATTTATCTTTCAAAAAGATCTAGGCCGAATCCCAAATGCTCAGTTGGAAATCCAAGAAAAGCCCGACTCAACTGTCTGTCACGACCTCGAGTTGATGTGGCGACATGGACTATCTGATTGTTCGTGATCAGTCAGGCTGCTTTCCTCGAGTTGCAGCCCGGTTTGTCTTGCAAGCGCCTTTGTCGATGAATTGGCGACATCATTTGTGGTCGCGACCCGTTCTCATCGTTCATACGTGATGTAGCGACCTCTCGGTTACATCATGCAACATCATTGCCTTAAATCTCTTTGACTTTTGATTTGCGACATCAGTTTTATGTTACGACCACCTTGCTATTTGTATGATGAGCACCGTATTTATGACTTTGATTCGCCCAATTACGCGTTGTGTTGGTGGTCTTCTGCGCTATCTCTTTGATTTTATGCCGACCTCATGGTGATGTCGCGACCTCTTTTGCTTTCATTTCTTTTGTCGGGTTGCAACCTCGGTTCAACGTCGCAGCGATTTCTTTCTTTGACTATTTTCGGTCGCGACATCAAGGTGGTGTCAGCGAGCTCACTTTCTTACGCTTTCGGCTCTCTTAGCCCGGTCGCGACCTTAATGAGTGGTCGCTGACATCATTTACGATCCTTGACTTTTAAAAGGTCGCGGATTCGGTTCCTTGGCAAGTGCTTCTATTTGGCTACAGGTTGCGACCTCTTTTGAAACTCTGTTTTCGGTTGCACTTTGAACACTCCTGTTTTTATGTCGCGACATCAGAATGATGTCGCGACATGAAATGGAACCTAGTGTTAAAAACTAGTTGCAACCTCTTTCTTTTGCAAAGACTTCTCTTGTGGCTTCATAGACGAATCCTGGTCGCGATCTCAGAGTGGTGTCGCGACCTCACTCATACCCTTTTAGTGTCGCGACATCAAGATGATGTCACGACATGAATTTCTTCTCTTGATTGTTTCCTTTAGTCTCGACCACGTTTTCTTTGTCGCAACCTCCTTCTTCATGTCAAGACTTCACTTGTTCAAGTTTTCTGTTTCTTCTTCAAAGAATTTGTTGATGTCGTGACTTGGAATTGCTGGCAACTAAGCTTCCTGTCGCGACTTGAATTTTCAGTTGTGACTTCAATTCTGCTGCAGGCTGATTTCTTCTGATTTTTGCTAAAATTTGAGTTTCCGCTGTATTTTCTTTGCAAATTAGATTTAGTCAATTATCCACTTTTATGAAACAATTCAACATTTATCTCATAATAAACTTAGAAAAATGGATTAAAAATCTAATGAGTTTTTGGACTCATCAAATTCCCCAAAACTTAAAATTTTGCTTGTCCCCAAGTAAAGAAGAGAAAGAATTGTTTGTCCTCAAACAAATAAGCTTAGAAAATTTTTAAGGACATTTTTCTTATTCACACCACAGTCTTTCTCATTCCACCTTCTGATATGGAATTAAGAGATACCAACATCATTTTAAATTTCAGTTTTGATTCAAGAATAAGACATGGTATACTTCTATCACAATTTTCTTGATGAACTAATGTATTTAAACAGTTTATTCAACAAGTCTTGTTCTCTGTGTGTGTGAAGGTCTTCAATCATTTTCATCTTCATGTTGAATTTAGTTAATCTTCTGGGAGTTTTCTTGGACTGTTTGTCGAAGTCCCATAGGCTTGTTTTTCATATTGATCTCCACTAATGTAGGTAAATTCAACCTTGATCAGCGGAGTCTTCGGGCTTGTAATGTTGGGCTTAGGTAATTGGGTAGATAATGGAAAAATTTAAGTTGTAAATCACCCAGTTTCCAACTTTTCTCTATGCTTGTTACCTTCAACTTTCACCCTTTTTCTTCTTTGTTCTTGCTGATTCTCTTCAATCTTGGCCTGATTCATCTTCATGTTGAATTCTTTTTAGGGAATTTCAATTTCCATATACTCTTTATTCAGGCCAATTCCTTTGTTTCTTAAACTCTTTTGCTTTTGTTTTCTAGGATTGGGAATAGTGCAATGTTTTGTCTTCTTAGGCTTTCTATTACTCTTAGAGAACTTTGGTCTAGCAGCTCCCATACCAGTTGGCATTAGGGTACTAGGTGTTAAAAACACTTTGAGCTTAATTGTTCAGAGGAAATAGGCCACAAGACAAAACTTATTCTCTTTTTCACTAGCTTCTGCTTCTTTACTTCTTCACCTCCTTCATTGTAAAAAATTGGAAATATTTTTCCCCTAAACTTGTTTCTTCCTTTATAGTAAACTTTTTCTGAACGGAAACTGGATAATTTAGGCTCTTTGCTGCAGGATTATATCAAGGCAGGGAATTTAGGTTATCAGTGATGTTTATTGAAGAAATAAGGCTTGTTAGCTCAAATCAGGAACTAGAGAATAATAGTAAGCATATATTGAGGGTAGGCTTAGAAAAGCTCGATGCGCCAGGATGGCCTATCATTCTTGTTGGCTGTTTTCACCTAGGATTTATTACTCAATCAATATTAAACAGGTTCTAGGATTATGGACTCTGAATCCTTATTTCGAGAAAGATGTTCTAATTCGTAAAGAAGTTTCACATAAGTTTTGTTGACCAAGGTGTATTATTTCTTCAAGACTTGTATTTATTTACTGTCTACTTACATTATTTCATCCAAGTGTTTTGTTCAATCAGCAATAACCAATTTTCCAATTCTTACAAACTAAACTAAAGTTAAACAATGCAGGCAATACTCCTAATTTCCAGTTTAATCATTCAAGCCCTGATTCTTCCTGAATTTCTGTTCTTGAGAAAGAACAGAATTATTTGTGATTCTTACAGAAAGAAAATGGCCACCCAGGAAGAAAATTCAGATATCATATTCATCAATCAAATAACATCTATTTATCCATAATCAAATTTTCATTCAGCAAGTGAAAAACAATCTAACAAGCAAAAAGAGTACTTATAAAATGAAAATTCAATCAAACAAAGGACAAGTTGGATGAACCAAATCAGTTTCCATTAAAACTTTTGGGAATGTATATATGTATAACATGCTAAAATTTTCAGTTTCCCTTTCTTCTCTTGTAGGCCCTTTTAGGTATTATGTTGGGAGAATTACCACGCCAGACAACTTCCTTTGGGATCAAACCTAGGAATTTTATTTTCGACTTTGTCTCTGCAAGAAGAAATTCCTTTTGCCCTTTACAAATGTTTCATTATTTGGATTGCACGAATGAGCGTATTATCTTGCCTGCCACACCTGATTATTTATTTCCTTCCACCTCGGATATATACATTGGCGGCTTGGATAAATCAGATGATTAGTCCATACTTTCCAACACGTGTTTCCTTCTATACTCATCATCATTTTCCATTTCTTGATCTCTTTCTTTCATTATCTATAAGCTCTTTGACAGTTCCTTATATATATGCTTGAACCCATCGATCTTTCTTAGCATGTTATTTTTCCATTTCTCTCTACTCCGCTTCTCGGCTTCATGATGTTCAGCAATTCAGCATCTCTTTTGAGCGCTAATTGTAAAAAGCTTGCATGCATGTCTGTATTCTACCCATCATCTTCTCTTCTTGTTTCTTCAGCTCCTCCTTATGTTCTTCTTCTCTGATTCTCCAGTTTTCTTCCCATATTTGCTCTTTTCTTCTGGCTTTAGCCTCCATGAATTCTTCTTTGATCCTTTGTTGCCTTTCTCATTTAAGTTCCCTTTCCTCCATTTCCTTTTTAATTGTTTTTAGCATTCCCATTATTTCAGCATTTTCTTCTCTGCTCCTGGATGTCTCTGCTTGAACTGGTATTTGTTCCTGTACTTCTAGAGATAAAGGATATGTTGGGCTTGTCCTGAAGGGTTCTTCTTACCTTACGGAAGGACATGCGTACCTCCCTCCATTTCTCTTACATTAGTTTACTGCGTCAATCTCTTGCCCTGTTTCTGCATCTAATATCATCACTTCCTTCTGCTTCTTTCCTTTAAGCCCCCTTGTCACTCCAGTAAGGGTTAGAGGGGAGACCCGAGAACATTTTCTTCTTCCTCCCAATTTCCTTTCACCCCTGCCCGGAAACAGAGTCTAATAATAGTGGCAGAGTGAGGAATCAGTCCTCTTTTATTGCTATGATGGTACCCTCTGATTGATTCTTCGATTAGCATTCCCATGTTTATTTTGTATCCTTTCAAAAAGGCATACAACATGATAGCTTCCTACTCTCACATTTGTCGCAAGGTGTGGTAGATCTTATTGAACATATATGTAAAGCAGAACCTTTGCCTCTTGCGCGAGAGCTCCACTTTGATGGCATGGTGGGGATTCTTCTTACGTCCTTCCCTCTTTCCTTCTCCTCCTAAATCAGCAGGTTTCTACTATTTTTCATAATTTGGGTTTCCAACAATTTCTTGTATTTCGACCCATGCTTGAAATCTCTCGGGTTTAAACACTTCATTTATGCTTCTATCGATGCAGAGAACTTGAACATCTCTCAAAATGATCTCCTTCATTTCCTACCATGTTTGCATAGGAATTCCCCTTAGTAGGCGAAAATCTAGTGCTTTGTGCACTCCTGGTTGCCTAACCTCTTTTTCTATTACTTCGAGAAAATGGGAAAATTAATTTGCCAAAACCTCTTCGTAGATAAGATTCTTTTGTTCCACATCACCTTGTTCCATAAGTCTTTAGCTTCTTAAATGAGTCTTTTCTTCCTCTCTTTACTTCTCTCGGGTGCTTTCGTATCCTCTGTTGGTTTCCTTTTTGACATTTACTTTCTCCGATTGAGCTTCTTCATCGCTTTGACATTATCGCGCATGATTTCAAGTGATCGCTTTGTTGAGATTGTTGACTTACTTTGGCTCACGCCATGATCAAGGCTCATGAGGGTATTGTCGTTCTCTCTCGTTCTGTGGTTTCAAGATTCCAAAAGATGGATGCAAAAATGGAAAGGTTGGGTTGAATTGCAGTTTACTGGAATTTGAAGTAGAATAGATGCTGGGTTTAATGTCATGACAGCGCTATGGGAGTCACAACATTAACTATTGGGCCTCTAAATTAATGATTTTCAATGAATTTTATTTTTTTACTGTTGGACGCCCAAAATGAGAGGTTTTAAATCTAGTTTATTTATCTTTTGGACTATTCTGGTCACGACTTCAAAATTTTTGGTTGTGACCTGAAATGTGGTCACGACAGGGAAAATGGTGTTGCAACATAAAAATGTTCTTTCCTCCTTTTGTTTCACATGACCTCAGCTTTCTATTATTTTGACTTTCTTTCCATTTTTATTTTTCACCTCCAACAATTCTTGGTTGCAACTTTTGAATTAATGTTGCAACCCAAACATAAACACTCAAATTCACAGCAATTTTCAATTTATTCAATTCCAATCAAAACAACTACAACTAAACTCATCTTCATCATGCAAAAAAAATTCAACAACTTCCACTATGCATCACATTCAAAACTTAAGCACCAGAACGAGATAAAAATTCCCCCAAACTTTCAATCATGCTATATCAAAGACAAACTTTAAAATTAAATAAAAAAGAATATACTGCCCCTTTTTGGTCTCTTATGTTGATTGAAATTTGATTGCAGATGCTCTCCTTCTTGCACAATCTTCATTGTCCTGTAAAACTAAAAAAAAATAAAAAAATTTACCTACTCTTCAATCAAAAATGAATAAAATCAAATTAAGCTATTAGAAATTTAAACACATAAATTTGTAAACAATAACAAGAAAAACAAAAATTTAAAATCAAACTGGTGTGGATTGCCTTCCCACAAAGCCGCCACTTTAGTCTTTACCGGACTTTCTACCGCTATCGCTCGCTTTTTTCAATTTCCTGTTCGTAACGGTAAGGGTTACTCTTCCAATTAAGCCTCCCAAGATAATGCTTTAATCTCTGACCATTAACTTTGAACTCCTCATGATTGCCGGTTCTAAGAGTCACGCCCAAATCGTGTTCTCGATACCACCGTGAATGGTCCAATTCCATTCGATTTCAAATACTTCCTAGAAAGAGTCTTAGTCTGGAGTTGAATAACAAGACCTGATCTCTTGCCTTAAATTCCCTCCTCAAAATTCGTTGATCATTCCATTTTTTTTATTTATCCTTGTAAATTCTGGCACTATCATAGGCTTCATTTCTCAACTTTTCCAATTCATTTAACTGGCGTAGCCTCTCTTCCTTAGCAGCTTTCAAATCAAAATTAAGCTTCTTGATGGCCCACATAGCTTTATATTCTAACTCAAGAGGTAGGTGACAAGGTTTTCCAAAGATAAGCCTGTATGGGGACATTCCAATGGGAGTTTTAAAGGCAGTTCTGTATGCCCAAAGTGCATCATCCAACTTCAAAGACCAATATCTTATGATGGAACTTACAGTCTTTTCCAGAATTTTCTTTATTTCCCTGTTGGAAATTTCAGCTTGCCCATTTGTTTGAGGATGATAAGTCAAGCTCATAATGTGTTTGATACCACACCTGCTCATGAGTTTGTCAAACACCTTATTTGCAAAATGGCTTCCTCTATCACTAATTATAGTTCTGGGTGTCCCAAATCTACTGAGAATGTTTCTTTGTAAAAATCCCACAACTGTATTTACATCATTCTTTGGACAAGCTGCTGCCTCTACCCATTTTGATATATAATCCACAGCTAGGAGTATGTATATATTTCCAAATGAAGCTGGAAAAGGTCCCATAAAATCCATTCCCATACATCAAACAATTGCACCACTGTGATACTATAGGCATCTCATGCCTCATGATATTTCCATTCTTTACATTGATTACACATCTCACCCATTCAAAAACAGTCCTTAAAAATAGTAGGCAAGAAACTGACCTAAGAATTTTTTGTATCGCTTTTATCTCCTGCAAAATGTCCTCCATATGGTGATGCATGACATTCTTGTAAAATCTTGCTTTGCTCACCTTCTGGTACACATCTCCTTATAATCAGATCAACTCCTCTTTCAAACAATAATGGGTCATCCCAGATGTAATACCAATTGTCAGTCCTTGGCTTCTTTCTCTGTTGGTAGCTAAATTCTGGTGGCATAATTCCACAAGCTAAAAAGTTCCACACACGCATACCAGTGGTGATTTGAGGACAAATTAAATAACTCGCCATCCGAAAATTTTCGCTATTTCTCTTCCTTCTTCTTGTACAGTTGGGTTTCTACTCTTAACAAGTGATCACCATCACATTGTCACTACCCTTCTTGTCTTTTATTTCTAAATCAAATTCCCCGCAATAATAGTACCCTATCCGATCAATCTCGCTTTGCTTCTTTTCTTTGCCATTAGATATTTAATTGTTGCATGACCAGTGTGTATAACAACATGGGACCCCAAAATATATGGCCTAAACTTTTCACATGCAAATACTATTGCCAGCATCTCCTTTTCAGTAGTTGAGTAATTTTCTTGAGCTTCATTAAAGGTTTTGCTAGCATAAGACTTAGCCTTGAACACTTTTTCATCTTTTCGTCTCAATACAAATTCCATTGCAAAATCACCTGCGATCACACATGATTTCAAATTCTCTGCTCCAATCGGTTTTGCCATGATGGAGCTCAACTGTCCGGATTTTGATTTCTTCAAATGCTTTTTGGTAGGATTCATCAAAATAGTAAACTAGTATCTTTTCCAACAATCAGATAAATGTCTAGCAATTTTTGAGAAACTTCCGATAAATCTTCTATAAAAATCCAAAGATGTCCTAAGAAACTTCTTAATTCCTGACTGTGTGTGCATTAGATTTCTTATAACAAACTTTTGTCCGGCTCCACCCTCAAGCCCCCACTCGTTAAATCACATACTCTAAGACAATTCCTTCGTAACTACAAATGACATTTTTCCCAATCTCGTAGCCAGATTCTTGTCTGCACCTTGAAGTACCGGCCCCCAGTTATGCACCGTTCAAACCGGGATCCATACACCGTAAAATCATCCATGAAGATCTCCATAACTTTTCCCGCTAGATCAAAATATAGATCATGCATCTTTGAAGGCACCAGAGCATTGCACAAACCAAATAAAAAGCAAAGTACCAAATGGGCATAGTAAAAGCGGTTTTCTCCGATCTTCTCTTTGATCTTGGAATGATATAGTGATTTCATCAGTATCATTAATCATTCATTTTGAGATCTTTTTGACCATCATGTTTGATCAATGAAGACGGAAAAATAGTCTTTTCTGGATGGTTCAATTTTACAGTGATAATACACGCACCTCATCTGTCAGTTCTTGCAGACCAGTTCATTTCTTTCATTTGTGATTATGGTGATCCACATTTCTTGGACATATGTTACTGAGCTTGCAAGTATATTGCTGCTCTCTCAATACATTAGCATTTGAACTTCTTTACCTTAATGACTTCTTTCATAGCGGGTTCCAGCCTCCTTTGATGCTCAATAGAAGTTTTACTATCCTCGACAATATTTGTGCATGCAAATGAATGGGGCGATACCCTTGAGATCCTGATTGACCAAGCAATTGCTTCCTTGTATTTTCTCGGGAGTACAACAACTTACGTTCTTGACTTAGTGTCTGGTGATATGATACTTGGTTTCTCTTTTCTGGATCTAAAAACTCGCTATTTTTAAATATTTGGGCAATTCTTTCCAATGTAGCCACCAACGCCTTAGTTTCTTGCTCATGAGTTTGTTGTTTCTGGCTACTTACTTCATTTTGACTATTTTCATTTTATGCTCGAAATTTGTTTCCTTGTTTAACAAATTTGAAGCGGTACTTCTGTCGAACTCTCAGAGATCGAAGATTCATCTCAATTTCATTTATAGAGTGTTGAAGGATACAATCGAATTCAATTCATCATTGAGAAGGCTATTGTTTCTTCTGACCATGGCTGTGCGCCTACATTAGGATGTTCCAGATTCCTATTTATATTAAATTGCACTGCTTCATTTCCAACCCTGAGTGTCAGTTCACCTTTCTATACGTCTATCAAGGCAGCTCCATTTGCTAAGAAAGGTCTTCCCAGCAACAAAGGAACTTGGGTATCTTCATCATGCGCGATAACAAAATCCCTTTGGGAAGATGAATTTCCCGACCTTGTTCAGAATGCCTTCTGAATTTGTGCCATGAATCTATCGGCTGCATACGCAATGTAATTCTTTGTTGGGAATGAGATTCCCAGCTAAGTCTGCACTGGCCCGATAGAGGCATCAAATTTACTCTTACTCCCAAAATCACATAAAGCTTTCTTGAACTCATATTTCCACATGGACGGGAATGGGTGAGGCTTCTGAAGTGCTCATCTTTCTTTAGGAGCTTATTTGGATAATGGAGCGCACGTGCTGGTCAAGTTAACTATACCCCTCCTCATCTATCTTTCTTTTCTTGCTTTCAGTGTTCGGCTTGAGAATTTTGCATAAAGAGGCATTTGAGTGGTCACCTCTACGAATGGAATGTTTACTTCTATTTTCTTGAAAATATCAAGAATTTAAGCTGTTCTTCTCGTCTTGAGCTTACGAAGTCTATGTGGAAATGCTTGAAGGTGTATAAGTTGAGCATTCCTTCCTTCTTTTAACGGTCATTACCTCCTTTAAAACATTCAATCCTAAATACATTCAAGCTACTCTCCTTCTTTCAGTCTCTTCTTTTCCTTTCAGTCTCTTCTTTCCTTTACGTCCTTTTGTTCTTTCAAATCCTTCCCACTTCTTAATTGAATTGCCATGCAATCTTTTGGGTTCTTCTGAGTATCACTAGGGAATGTACCCTTGCTCTGATTTGGCATATTCAGGCCGTTTACCCTACTTGTGTCTCTAATTTTAGGCCTTGCATAATACGAAACATCCCAGGTATCATGCTTGACTTCAAATTCAGGATATAGTTTTTGTTCATGGAATTGTAATAGCCTCTTGTTGTCCCCTATGAACTGCAGCATTTGCTCTTCAAATGGTTGGGTCCTTCTCTGACCCTGATATTCATTTCTACTTTCACCTCCCATCTTCTTTAACTGCTTCAGGACCTTAGTGAAGCAGCGATATCATGGCGCGAGATTCATCCATGCCTTGAGGCTGTGCCTCATAGAAATTCTCATGGTTCCTCGATCTTGGATTGTAGTGTGTAGAGCGAGGTTAAGGATTTGGCTTGAAATGGTAATTTCTTGGCTCGCTCACGTACTTAACCTCCTCAGCACCATAAGAATCTTCTTTTGTTGGCACATCAGCACTTCTTCTCATAAGTTCTCTTTCCACTGCTCCTATTTCATGAAGCGGTGTTATCTCCTCTCTTGTTTGTCCATCCCACCATTATGGCATCCAACTTTGCCTCCATGGTTGTCATCTTGCTTTCAGCTCCATGACACTTTTTCTCTGGCCCCATTTTCCTCTTGAAAACTCAGAGATGGAGCTTTCATATTGCATTTTCAGGTCTTCTATCGGATCTCTAGCCTGCCCGACACTTTTAAGCCCAGATATATACGACGCATGAAACATGATAATACCCTTGAATCTTATCATTTAGGCATGATACACCTGTCCATCCGGATTCAAATCCCTATATGCCATGCATCGGGCATCTCTTGAGGCAACCTTTTAAATCTTTCCCCAGCATTTCATATAGAGTCACATGATATTCACTGTTGAAATACTATTATCTCTCTTCTTCTTTACGGAAGTGAGAGATGGAAAGAATGCATGATGAGCTTCTACCAACTCTCTTCCCCAGTATCCGAACCATATGGTAATGATTCATACCATGTGTGCTATATCTCTCGAAAATGGGAAGAGATCGGTTTTATCTACTCTGGTCTCACCCCGTTAGGCTTCCATTGTATTAGCCATCAATCTTCGATTTTTCGTTTGGAGTCTTCGATTGGGATGACCGATGGCGATGTTCTTTGAACCATTGTAATCAAGGATGGCTTTAGTTCGAAATTATTTGCATCTACGGTAAAGGTGTCGATTGCGAGAATACCTTCACGAATAATAGGCCTCGAGAAATCCTCCATTGTGTCGATGTGGGAGGCACTTTTCATTCTTTCAATCTCTGTTCTTCATCTAGTCATGTCTCTCATACGCCACTTAATTTGCGTTTTCTACTCTTTTGTCTTTCTGGCTCCTGAGTGTCTGCCTAATTCGATGTCTGCTGGAATCAAGTCGAGAATCTGTTTCTATACATTAAGGTTTCTGAGATAAACACACTCGAGATTAATAGGATTAGTCAAACTAAGCAAATATTTTCAACATGGCTTGTTAAAGATTGTAGTGGTTTGATGTAAACCACACTGCTTTGCAAAGCTATTTTGTTCTTTTCTTAAAATGTCAAAATTAGTATTTTCTTCTTTTGTCATAATATTGATCTATTCCAATTCTTTCAATCCCAGAGCAACGGCATAAATAAAAACTTGTTTGCCTTTCTATATAGACTAAAACCCTCAAATTAACACATAGCTACAAGAGCCATACAATTCTCAACATCCATATACTTTGGATAAGTGTGCTTAATAAAATTAGTTTCTCTTGATATTCATGGGTTTAAAATAGAGGTCGATGCATGACTTTTATGAAATTACATAGGTCATACAAGTAGTAAAATCAGATAGTAAGTCAGTATCATTCCCACGAATGTTGATAAGTAAATTCTGGGTTATTTACCTGACTACTAAAATTTCATACTATTTGAAACTCAAACTCTATAATAGAGGGTTTTATCCAAACAACACAAATTAAAAATCCACATCTTATTGATTGTATGTTCAAATTAAAACAAAAACAAAGTAAATGAATAAAAATAAATTGTAAGAATGGATTGAATCGAGTTTCTGTGAACGAAAACCATCAATGAAATACAATGAGCAGTCAATTCGGCACTAAAATCTATTGCTCTTGTTTTATATGTGGTCTTATTTTGTCGAATTTCCCGATTAGTAGATTGGTTTTCTCATGCAAATCATTGAGTTAGATAACATCCCTTGCTTCTCTCGAAGCAAAGATCTAACAGCTACACATTATTCCAAATTCTCTTACCATAAGATCTGGTGTTTTTCTTTCCTCGTACTTCCTTTGTTTCATGTTGACATGAACTTTTGCTTTACTTCTCGGGATTTTCGCAAAATTTCACTACTTAATTGATGGCTCGACCTTAGGATCTATAAGGTTTGATCTTTCCCTTGATTAGATCTAAGCTAACACGGGGATTGGAACTACACATGGGTGGGTGAACTCTCGATTATTTATATTGTTAAATACACCCCTCTGGCTTCCAGTATGAGCGAATGAAGGATTTATCGAAATGAACTCGAGGCTCTTGAGTTCGATCAATGATGAACATACCAGAAAGAATGTTACATATCTCGAGGAATCTCAGTCTGCGAATGTGCTGAGGGCATCTGGATATCGAGTAAGATACATTCCCTCAACTGGTATTAGGTACTACAATTGGGAACTTATCCATTAAAAACGACACCGATTAAGTAAAAACCAAACCCTCCATAATTGTGCAGGAAAGACTGTAACTAAATGTAAATCAAATCGGTGAAACTGCGATTAGATTACTACATTAGTGTAAAAATGGAGCACCAATCAAGCTTAACCATTGTAATTGCAATAAAGCGAGAAGAAAATAATTCAATTTATGCAGATTTCATAAATTTCTGACGATGTCTTAAGAAAAATAACATATCTAAAAATCAGCTCTACTCATCCTGCACGAGTTGTGATTTAAAACCGGAAAAATAAAACTAAAAAAATAAAAAAATAAAAATCTACTCCTAAAAATATACTGCGAGTTCCTCTTAACCCTTTGTTGGGTAGTGAAGAAGGAGAAAACTACTTTACTATTCGAAGCTCTCTGTTTATCTTTACTTGAAAGAATCTGGGCCGAATTAAAATGCTCGGTGGAAATCAAAAGAAAAGCCCGGCTCCTTTGTCCTATGTCGCGACCTCAAGTTGATGTCGCGACATGGATTAAATCTTGGTGTTAAGATCGATCGCGACTTCTTTCCTCAGTTGCAACCCGGTTGTCTTCTTATTGCCTTTGTCATTAATTGACATACCGTTTGTGGTCAGAGCTTGATTTACTCGCCAGTTCCCTCCACTGTGTTGATGTCGCGACCTCAGTTACATGTCAGCGACATCATTGCCTTGGCTCTTTGACTTACGAGGATTCGCGACGCCAGTTTATGTTGCGACCACGCCTGCTGTTTGTATGATGACTGCATGTTATGACTTTGATTCCTTGAAAGTGTAATTGTGTTGGTGGTCTTCTTGCCTTTATCTCTTTCAATTTTGTATGTGACCTCATGGTGATGTCAGAGCCTCTTTACTTTCCATTTCTTTTTATTCGGGTTGTAACCTCATTTCCTGTCATGGCCCGATTTCTTTCTTGACTATTTTCGAATTGGCGACATCAAGGTGGTGTCACGACCTCACTTTTTTATGCTCAGCTCTTCTTCAGGTCGCGACCTTAATGAGTGGCCGCGACATCATTTCTGATCCTTGACTTTTTAAAAGGTCGCAAGTTCAGTTCCTTGGCAAGTGCTTCTATTTGGCTATAGGTTGCGACCTCTTTTGAAACTCTGTTTTTGGTTGCACTTTGAACACTCCTGTTTTTATGTCGCGACATCAGAGTGATGTCGCGACATGAAATGGAACCTTGTATTAAAAACTAGTGGCAACCTCTTTCTTTTGCAAAGACTTCTCTTGTGGCTTCATAGACGAATCCTAGTCGCGATCTCAGAGTGGTGTCGCGACCTCACTCATACCCTTTTGGTATCGCGACAACAAGATGATGTCGCGACATGAATTTCTTCTCTTGATTGTTTCCTTTAGTCTCGATCACGTTTCTTTGTCGCAACCTCCTTCTTCAGGTCAAGACTTCACTTGTTCAAGTTTTCTGCTTCTTCTTCAAAGTACGGTTGTTGATCTTCGTGACTTGGAATTGTTGATAGCGCGAGCTTGGAGTCGCGACTTGAATTTTCGATTGTGACCAGGTCTGCTGCTGGTGATTTCTTCGATTTTGCTAAGAATTTGAGTTTTACGCTGTATTTTCACGCAAATTGGAATTTGAGGTATTATCCACTTTTAAACAAATTCAACATTTATCTCATAAAAAAAGCTGGAAGAAAAATGGATTAAAAATCTAATGAGTTTTTGGACTCATCAATGCCAAAGTAGGATTGTGATAAATTGAGTTGAGAATAAAAATGAAATTAAGGACCAAAGAGTAATAAAAGAAAGCACTTTTTTGCAAACAATTCAACATTTATCTCATAATAAACTCAGAAAAATGGATTAAAAATCTAATGAGTTTTTGGACTCATCAATGCCAAAGTAGGATTGTGATAAATTGAGTTGAGAATAAAAATGAAATTAAGGACCAAAGAGTAATAAAAGAAAGATATTACAAAAATCCAAATAAGGAAGAAAATTGTGGAAGAGACAAGTGGCTTGAAGAGAAGAGTGAGGAAGTTTCCTCCTTTATTTGGATGGTTAAGATGCTCGAAGAGAAAAAGTGAAATAAAAGGGATAAGACCAAAAATAAATATCTCATTTTTTGGTCTTGAAAGAAGGCAAAAAACGGATAAGAGAGAAAAAGAAGAAGAAAGAAGAAAGAAAGAAGGAGAAAAGAAAAAAAGAAAGAAGGAAAGGTATGGATACATGTCTTGGGTTGTATGAAATTATGAGTATGTGTATGTAAACTACGAGTGTATGGAAGTCTAGTTTTGGTCTAGAAAGTTTAGATACATGGTTTGGAACCCTTTATTTTGTGTATGGTTTGGGTTTGGAAACTCCCAAACTCATTTCTGGTTAGGGTTGAGTTGAGAAGAGTTCTAAGACTCCTATAGATGTGTTTTGGGAAAGGTCTAGTTGCAATTTGAACCAAGAAAATATTCCTATTTTGGTCATATGCATTAGCTGGACCTTAGAACAGGTTTTTGGGAAAGAAATAAAGGGAATTTGGCAATGTGTCCTTCTGGTAAACTGTAGCTACATCAATGAAATTAATGTTAGGCTTTGAATTTCTCAATTTGGACCTCTGTAGACCAAGTTATGGTCCTTTTACCGAGGTCAGCTCAGTTAAGTCAAGTCAGGTCAGTTCGGCCAGTTCAGGTCAATTAGCCGGACCTTAGAGCTGATTTTTGGGTAAGAAATAAATGGAATTAGGAGTAGGTCAACTACGAGTAGTGTAGCCATATCAATGAACTTGATGTTAGGCTTTTTAATTACCCAATTCAGACCTTTGTAGACTAAGTTATGGTCCTTTTACCAAGGTCGTGAGGTCGGCAGCATGTAGAGGTCGGCCCGGAGGTCGACGTAGGAATTCGGCTTATAGAGGTCGGGCTCTTTGGGTCAGATCTTCCCAGAGGTCAGCTCGGCCAGAGTCAGCTCGACCAAAAGGTCAACTCGAGGAGCTCGGTCGGTTCAGGTCGAGTTGTTTGGTGTGACTACGTATGACCTCCGACTTGAAGGTCATAACTCCTTCGTCCAGACTCGTTGGATGTTCTTGGACTGCAAATCCATTTAGTCAAGAATCCATTCATATGCCTGAGGAGGATAGAAGGTGTCAGACCGAGGTGTTAGACCGAGGTTTACAGGAGTCGGTCGACTCGATCGGTTGGTCGGCAGGTGGGTGTGATACGTATGATCCCAACTTAGGAAGGTCATAACTCCTTAGTGAACTAGTTTCGGGTGTTATTGGACTCACATGGAAAGGAAATTGAGTCAAGAATCCATTCATATGCCTGAGGAGGATAGAAAGTGTTAGACCGAGGTGTAAGACCAGGATTTACCGAGGAATTCGGTCAACTCCGGTCGGTTCGGTCGATTCGGTGGTTTGACTACGTGTAACCTCCGGCAGGACGTTCATGCTTCTTCGTCAGAACTCAGTTTGGTGTTCTTAGACTCTATGGAAAGGCCATTGAGTCAAGAATCCATTCATATTCCTGAGGATGATAGCAATTTTCAGACCGAGGTGTAAGACCGAGATTTCGCAGAAATTCGGTCGGCTTAGTCGGTTGGTCGGCGTGCAGGTTTGACTACGTATGACCTCTAACTTCGGAAGGTCATAACTCCTTCGTCCGAACTCCGTTTTGGGTGTTCTTAGACTCTATGGAAAGCCCATTGAGTCAAGAATCCATTCATAGATAGATTGATAAAACTAGAACTCATATTAGTTCCATAAATCATGAAAAATAGTAAGCCCTGCAGGCAACCATATTTATTCATATTATGAACGCCTATTATGAATTCATAAATAGCTCATAAGCATACATGGTAAGCATAGTTATTTATGCGTATAATGAGATATGAAAAATGTAAAGATATGAATAAATGATTGTATATATATCATATGATTCTTAGAATGACAATAATTGACCGAGAATATGAGATATGCGAACATAAAATACGCATTGGTTGTCACGCTTGGGAGCACGGTAGAGGGGAAAGATGGAGACATGCCTATTAGGAAAATAAGTCTACGAGTATATAAGTTCTGTGCAATTTCGATATCAAGGCCCTGGATTTGGGTGATGAGATAGATCCCGTTTGGATCACGGTGGCCCCGAAAGGGTCACCACAGCGCCTTCGGGCCCTTTATAAGATGATCATTGTCTCGTACAATGATAACAGTGCCTTCGGGCCCTTTATAAGATGGTCATTGTCTCGTACAATGATAACAGCGCCTTTGGGCCCTTATAGTTTCCTATATCCACTTCTAAGGTTTATGCAGACATGAAACATAAAAGAAAATGACCGGTATATGCAAACAAATGTAGAGAATATATGACATGATATGAGAAGCATAGCATTGCTATGCGATGATAGTATACAGTTACAAGTTGACATGAAAAGTATATGGAAGATGACAAGAAATGAATCTTATTTATGAAAAGTATATATATGAAATGATAAGAATACGTAAATGTTATATGTGTTATATGCATTTATATGAAGTAAGGTGACCATAATTGAGGTCATCCATGTGTTTTAATTCCACTAAGGCGTAAATCTTATACGGGTGTTCAATCGTGTAGGTATAGAAACCCCGGAAAATAGGACAATCCATGTGTGATCCAAGGCCACGCATCAATAAGTGCCCACTAGAAGACCTTTAGGTCTATTTTGTATATGAAGTTTTGTAAACAATGCAAATATTGTAAATGTTGAACACTTCCATATATGGAGCTTGTATATATATATTTTGTAATCCGCTACTACAAAATATAATACAATGTTAAATGTTTAACGTTATATGAATGAACTAGCTTAAAGTTTATACGTGAAAAAAAAAGAAAAAAAAGAGAATGACCCCTCACTTGACACCCTATGCCGAGTTGGGGGCGTCACAGTATCAAAGCATCCTGGATCCGGTTCGGACCCGCCAATCGGGTCGGATCGGAGAAGGGGCGTTACAAGTTAGTGGTATCAGAGCCTAGGTTTAGGTTTTTATGGAAAAGCCTAGGTTTAGGCGGCTCTGGAATAGAGTATATGATAGAAAAGCCTATGTTTAGTAATGTGTTGGCCTGATGTGGATGTCCTTGTGTTTTGTATAGATGGATCGTCCTGAAGAAGCTGCTGAGAGTGTTAACCCAAGGGAACAAGGGTTATCAGCTTTTGAACCTTTGGAAAGTAATGTACCAAATGAGCTCACAGAAGCCTTGCTGAGAATATATGTAAGACATGGCTAGGGTTTTTGGATGATTGACTATCCTAAAGCTCAGTAGACATAGTAAGAAGACATGGAGTAGAGGAATTCCATAGGTTGAGCATGGAAGAGTCAGCGAAAGCCGAATTCTGGTTAGAAAAGTTAGAAAGAGTATTGGAAGAGGTTAGATGCCCTCCCGATCAGAGAGCATCATGTGCAATCTCACTATTGCAGGGTGAGGCATACGATTGGTTGAAACTAGTGCTTAAAAGTCCAAGGATTCCAAATCCCCTGACATGGTAATTCTTTGTCCAAGGGTTCGAGTAGTATAATGCAGGATGTATAGGGATTCAAGTGGAAACAGTTCCTGAATTTGAAGCAAAGGAACTTATCGGTGGAAGGCGAATATGAGAAGAATTTAGTCATCTCGCAAGTATGCAGGAATTGGTCTCGCTAGAAACCATTTCGGTCTGAAGCAGTTGAGGATGGTACGTAGTTCCATCGAGAGATATTTAGCTATGACTTCTCCAAACGGTGGATTTCATCAGTTGGTCCAAAATTTGCAATGAAAGTAGAGACTAGAAAGGCGGCAAAGAAGGTCTCGAAAGTTTTCTAGAGGAGCAGTCATCTCGGGAAAAAGAGCTAGAAGAATCTCATTTCCAGTCGAGTGTAGTTCATTACGAGAGGT
Organism: Tetrastigma voinierianum; assembly: GCA_016808115.1. Taxonomy (NCBI): domain Eukaryota; kingdom Viridiplantae; phylum Streptophyta; class Magnoliopsida; order Vitales; family Vitaceae; genus Tetrastigma; species Tetrastigma voinierianum. The sequence continues at coordinate 57,853 of JAEQBH010000889.1, read as the reverse complement.
AGAGGCAAAGGTCAATGTAGCCGTAGTGCGGGTAGGAATTAGCCGGTTGGACGAGGGGAGAAATTCCTGAATGCCCTCATTGCCATACAAGGCATTTGGGAGTTTATAGGTTAGTGACAAGAGGGTGTTTCCGGTGTGGAAGCCTTGAGCATTTGATAGCACAGTGTCCCCAAGAGTCAGGGGATAATAGAAGTCAACAAGGAAGTGGCAGAGGAAGATCTACGGCACCACTTTTGACTCGCGATCGAGGTAGGGGTCGTAGTGGCCCATATCATCATAGAGGACGAGGAGGCATAGTTTCGAGGCAGTGGATGGAGTCCGTACTCTGGCACGGCCACGAGCATATGCTATGAAGGCTTGTGAGGATGAGGTCTCTGAGGTTATAAATTTGGTATATTTTCTTCTATATGATCTTGAGATGCATGCATTGATTGACCTGGATCTACTCATTCATATGTGTGCATGGAGCATGTATTTGACAAAGTACCAGTAATGGAGAAATTAGCATATGACATGCATGTAACTAGTCCATTGGGGCACAACGTTAGTGTGAATCGCATATATAGAAATTGCCCCATTGTTATACAAACAAGAGAGTTTGATTTGATTCTATGAATGGATTGGTTGTCTAAGCACCGAGCTATCGTTGATTGTGGACAAAAAGGCGATGAGTGTTGAGATGCTCGACTAGGCGAGGTAATGATACAGGCATTGGATCGAGTGTAATGCCAATGTAATCTCTCCTTATCACGAGCTAGGAGATTTATGAGGAAAGGATGTGAGACATTCTTGGTTGTGATACTTGACTCGAAGAGAGGTTAAGTTGACGTAGAAAAGATCCCAGTAGTAAGGGAATTTCCAAATGTATTCCTTGAAGAGTTACTAGGTATTCCACTTGAGAGAGAGGTGGACTTAGCTATAGAAGTGTACCGAGAGCAGTCCACACATGTCTAGGGCCCAGGTATAGGATGGCTCAATGAATTTGAAAGATAAAGGAGTCAGTGCATGAACTTTTGGATAAGGATTTATCTCAGGCCAGTCATCCTTGGGGTGCACATTTTATTTAATGAAAAAGAAAGATGGCACTCTACGGATGTGCATCGATTATCGACAGATCAATAAGGTGATAGTGAAAAACAAGTACCCATTGCCAAGAATCGAAGATCTTTTTGATCAGTTGAAGGGAGCAGGTGTCTTTTCAAAGATAGACCTGTGATCAAGGTATTATCAGTTGAGAGTAAAGGAAGTAGATGTGCGAAGGCGCATTTAGAGCCCGATATGGCCATTATGAGTTTTGGTCATGCCATTTGGGTTGACTAATGCTGCCAAACTGACATTCATGGATTTGATGAATAGGGTTTTTCGACCTATGTGGATCAATTTGTTGTAGTTTTATTGATGACATCTGGTGTATTCTAAGGATGCACATGAACATGAACCTTGCACGAGGAATAGTCTTGGAGACGTTAAGAGAAAAGAAGTTATATGCTAAGCTCAGAAAATGTAATTTTTGGCTAAAGGAAGTTTAATTCTAGGCCATATTGTGTTTGTTGAGGGTATAAGAGTTTACCCTACAGATTGAAGTAGTTGTGGTGGAAACCACCTCGAAATGTGAGAGGTGAGAAGTTTCTTGGAGCCCTAGCAGGTTGTATAGAAGATTTGTGAAGCACCTGTCATGCTTCTCACAGCTCACGAGGATTACTCGGGAAAGGAATAAAGTTTGAGTGGACGAGACAAATGTCGAGTGGTTTGAGCAGGTTGAAGGATGCTGGTTGAAGCACCGGTATTGGCGTAACCTGCGGGAAAGAGTATACCTTGTATAGTGATGCTTCATGCATTGGTTTAAGATACGTGTTAATGCGAGGAATGGGAAAGTAGTGTCTTATCGTCAAATACGATTGAATAGCATGAACAAAATTATCCCACTCATGATCTAGAGTTAGGCTGGCGGTAGTGTTTGCTTTAAAAATATGGCGACACTATATGGGGGAAAAGTGTAGAATTTACACCGACCATAAAGTCTCAAGTACTTGCTAATGCGAGAAGAGTTGGGGTGAGGCAGGCGGAGGTGGTTCAGGTTATTTAAGGATTATGGTACGCATCATAGATTACCACCTAGGAAAGGCTAATATAGTAGCCAGTGCTTTAATCCCGAAAAAAGCAGTGGTAGAAATGTCACTCTGATCACGATGATTGGAGACTAGAAGATGATGGAGATATGTTAGCTAGAGTTTAACTAGTTTTAAAGCAAATGATATAGATCTTGCTTGAAAAAATGATGAAGAATCTGAGGAAAAAGGATTACAGATGGTTAGAGATGGTATGAAGACCAAGTTTTAGAAAGAAGTGGGGAAGTTTGTATTTCCAAAATAGATTATGTGTGCCGGATGATAAGAGCTAAAAGCAAAAGTTTATTTGAGGCTCGCTAATACGGTATTTACCATGCATCACAGAGGGAATAAGATATTACCGGGACTTGAAGCTTGATTTTATTGGTGGAAAGGGCGAGAGATGTGGCCAGTATGTCTAAGTGTTTGACGTGTCAGCAAGTCAAAGATGAACACCAAGTGCCCATAGGTTTGTTAAATCCTCTTCCAATTCCTCAATGGAAATGGGATAACATTACCATGGATTTTGTGTTAGGTTTTCCCCTCACACAAAAAAAACATGACTATACGAATTTGATTGTAGATAGGCTCCTGAAAGTTGGCCCATTTATACGGTCAGGGATTGTTTATTCCCCATGGATCGACTAGGCCCGAGGTTATATGTGGATGAGATTGTGCGATTACATGGTGTGTCGTTGTCTATTGTGTCGAATCAGAGATCCATGATTTACATCGAGTTGGAAGGAATTCACCGGTCCCGACTTTGGGCACTGGCGAGTTTAGTCTGACATTCCATCCACAAACAGATGGACAGTCGGAGAGATTGATTCAAGTGCTCGAAGATATGCTTCGAGGTTGTGTCATGGAATTTTCGGGAAGTTAGGATAGGTATATTCCATTTATGGAATTTGCCTATAACAATAGTTTTCAGTCAAGCATTGGTATGGCGCCTGAGCTTGTATGGTTGGGATAAGACTCTGTGTGTTGGACGAGAATTGAATGAGCATAAAAGTAATTAGTCGGACATAGTAAAAATCTGAGAAGAAAATCCCTGAGTTATTCGGCAGAGGTTAAAGGCGGCTAGTGATCAACAAAAGTCGTATGTCAACCTAAAGAGGAGAGATATTGAATATAACATGGGAGACAAGGTCTTTTTAAAGGTATCACCGTAGAGGAAAATTCTACGGTTTGGTCAGAAAGGCAAGCTGAGTCCAAGGTTCATAGGGTCATATGAGATTTTGGAACATATTGGCCCTGTGGCTTATCGATTGGCACTCCCTCCGGAGTTGGCCAAATTACACGATGTGTTTCATGTGTGTCGATCGCCGAAGATCTGGATTACGATGAGTCACACATACTACTAGTACAAGAGATACAAGTACAAGAGAGGTTGTCATATATGATGAGGAGCCGAAGACCGTTCGCTCTAGAGGTGGCTGAGTTATTGGAACAAAAAGTGCGTTAGTGAAAGTGCTCTGTGATACCACGGTAGAGGGAATAAGCTACTTGGGAGCGGAAGCAGCTATGAGGCACGGGTATGCGCAGCTCTTGAAGATGGTGTAGTTTAGGACGAAATTCTTTTAAGGGGAGAGTTTGTAGCTTACCCCCGAATTATACGCTAACGGTTTATAACATGTTTGGGTTATAATAAAAGTAAAAGTATATTTTAAGATAAAATAAACAAGAGCAGGAATTAATACAAAAGAAGTTGAGGGTAAATTAATAATTTACTAATTCAGAGACCGAGGATAAGAATTTAATAAGTTCATATGTACGAGTAGGATTGTGATAAATTCAATTGAGAATAAAATGAAATTAAGGGCGAAGAGTAATAAAGAAAGATGTACAAAAATCAAATAAGGAAAGAAAATTGTGGAAGAGACAGTGGCTTGAAGGAAGAGTGAGAAGTTTCCTCCTTTATTTGAATGGTTAAGGATGCTCCAAAGAAAAAGTGAAATAAAAAAGGGATAAGACCAAAATAAATATCTATTTTGGTCTTGAAAGAAAGAAACAAAAGCGAATAGAGAGAAGAGAAAAGAAGAAGAAGAAGAAGAAGAGGAGAAAAGAAAAAAAGAAAGAAGGAAAGGTATGGATACATGTCTTGGGTTGTATGGAACTATGAGTATGTGTATGTAAACTACGAGTGTATGGAAGTCTAGTTTTGGTCTAGAAAGTTTAGATACATGGTTTGGAACCCTTTATTTTGTGTATGGTTTGGGTTTGGAAACTCCCAGGCTCATTTAAGTTAGAGGTTGAGTTGAAGAGTTCTAAGGCTCCACATAGATGTGTTTTGGGAAAGGTCACAGTTTGCAATTTAGACGAGAAAATATTCCTATTTTGGTCATATGCATTAGTTGGACCTTAGAATGGGGTTTTGGGTAAGAAATAAAGGGAATTTGTCGTCCTTACAGTGGCTAACCACATCAATGAAATTGATGTTAGGCTTAAATTTGCAATTTGGACCTCTGTAGACAAGTTATGGTCGCTTTTAAGTCGACTCAGTTAGGTCATGTCAGGTCAGTTCGGCCAGTTCAGGTCAATTAGCCGGACCTTAGAGCTGATTTTTGGGTAAGAAATAAATGGAATTAGGAAGTGAGTCCTTCTGGTAAATTGTAGCCACTTAAATTAACTTGATGTTAGGTTATTGAATTACCCAATTCAGAACTTTGTAGACTAAGTTATGGTCCATTTTACGAGGTCGGCTGTGAGGTTAACTGTGAGGTCGCGGTCGACCTGTGGGGTTAGCGGAGGTCGGCTGTAAAGGTCAGCAGAGGTCAGCTTATGAGGGTCGGCTGTTGGAGGTCAGCTGCTGGGGTCAGGCTCGGCGGTCGACTCGGGCTCGGTCGAGTTCGAGTTAGCCGGTGGTGTGACTCATTATGACCTCCCGACCCGGTCATAACTCCTTCGTCAAACTCTGTTTTTGGTGTTCTTGGACTCTATAAATCCATTGAGTCAAGAATCCCATTCATATTCCTGAGGAGGATAGAGTGTCAGACCAAGGTGTTAGAAGTAAGTTTACCGAGGAGTCAGTCAGCTCGGTCGAGTTCAGTCGGCTCGGTACCGGTGTGACTCGTATGACCTCCAACGGGAAGGTCACTCTTTCAGCCGTCCGAACTCCGTTTCGGGTGTTCTTGGACTCTATGGAAAGACCATTGAGTCAAGAATCCATTCATATGCCTGAGGAGGATAGAAAGTGTTAGACCAAGGTGTAAGACAAAGTTTACCAAGGTTAGGTTAGCTTAGTGGTTCGGTCATTTCGGTGGTGTGACTACGATATGACCTCGACAGTGCTCAGCTCCCTTCATGAGCTCAGTTTGGTTCTGGACTCTATGGGAAGGTCAATTAGTCAAGAATCCATTCATATGCCTGAGAAGGATAGAAAGTGTCAGACTAAGGTGTAAAATTGAGTTTACCGAGGTCAGGTCAGGTCAATCAGTTCAGGTCAGCTCGTCTGGGTTTGACTACGTATGACCTTTAACTTCGGAAGGTCATAACTCCTTCGTCCGAACTCCGTTTTAGATGTTCTTGGGCTCTATGGAAAGCCCATTGAGTCAAGAATCCATTGATAGATAGATTGATAAAACTAGAACTCATATTAGTTCCAGAAATCATGAAAAATAGTAAGCCCTGCAGGTAACCATAGTTATTCATATTATGAACGCCTATTATGAATTCATAAATAGCTCATAAGCATACATGGTAAGCATAGTTATTTATGCATATAATGAGATATAAAAAATAAAAAAAGCAAATATATGAATAAATGATTGTATATATATCTCATATGATTCTTAGAATGACAATAATTATTGAGAATATGAGATATATATTGAGCATAAAATACACATTGATTATGCACTTAGAACACGGTAGAGGGATAGATGGGTGCACATTAGGAAAATAAGTGCGCAGCATATAAGTTATGTTCTGTTATGATATCGAGGCCCCGTTTGGGTCGATGAGATAGATCTCGTTTGGATCACGGTGGCCCCGAAAGGGTCACCACAGCGCCTTCGGGCCCTTTATAAGATGATCATTGTCTCGTACAATGATAACAACGCCTTCGGGCCCTTTATAAGATGATCATTGTCTCGTACAATGATACTTAGTATCAACCAGACCTTTATAGTTTCCTATATCCACTTCTAAGGTTTATGCAGACATGAAACATAAAAGAAAATAATCGGTATATGCAAACGAAATGTAGAGAATATATGACATGATATGAGAAGCATAGCATTGCTATGCGATGATAGTATACAGTTACAAGAATAAGAAGTAAAGTACAAGATGACATGAAAAGTAAATGGAAGATGACAAGAAATGAAACTTGTTATGAAAAGTATATATATGAGAAATGATAAGAATCTGTAAATGTTATATGTGTTATATGCATTTGTATAGAATTTGTAAATGTTATATGTGTTATATGCATTTGTATAGAAGTGGAGTGACCCTTAATAGAGGTCATCCATGTGTTTTAATTCCCCTTTAAGTGTAAAGCTTGCTTGCGGGTGTTCAATCGGGTGTAGGTACGAGAAGAGGAAACCCGAGAAGGCTGGGACCAATCTGACATGTCGCGGTCAGGCCACGCATCAATAGGTGCCTTCAGAAGACCTTTGGAATTAATTTGTATATGAAGTTTTGTAAACAATGTAAATATTGTAAATGTTGAACACTTCCATATATGGAGCTTGTATATATATTTTGTAATCAAACTAGCTGCAAAAAATATAATACAATATTAAATCTTTAACATTATATGAATGAACTAGCTTAAAGTTTATCGTGAAGAAAGAAAAAAAAAAAGAGAATGACATAATTTGGCGCTACATGCGAGGTTGGAAGTCGCAATATCAGAGCATCACGGATCCAGGTTCGGACCTCGATCGGGTCGGATCGGAGAAGGAGATTGCCGAGGCCCTTATAGATGGTCGTTGTCTCGTCTGCAATGTAACGGCGTCTTCGGGCCTTATAGACCCTTTGTTTCGCACCGAGTGAATACAAGCCCGGGCCCTTATAGTTCACATATTCGCCACAGGTTTATACGAGACATGAAAAATAAAAGAAAATGGCAATTATATCTGGAAATGAAATGTAGAGAATATATGACATGATATGAGAAGCATAACCTTTGTTATGAGATGATAGTATCTGATTACAAAACGAAAGTAAGTACAAGATGACATAGAAAAGTATATGGAAGATGATAAGAAATGAAACTTGTTATGAAAATTATATATATATATATATATATATATATATATATATATATATATATATATATATATAAAGAAATGATAAGAATCTTGTAAATGTTATATGTGTTATATGCATTTTGTATAGAGTGGTGACCATAGTAGAGGTCATCCATGTGTATTAATTCCCTTTAAGCGTGAAGCTTGGCAGTGTTCAATCCGTGTAGGTGAAAGAGGAAACCAAAGAATGGGACAATCCACATGTCGGAGTCAAAGGCCCACGCATTAATAGGTGCCTTTGGAAGACCTTTAGGTCTATTTGTATATGAAATTTTGTAAACAATATAAATATTATAAATGTTGAATACTTCCATATGGAGCTTGTATATATTTTGTAATCTCTTTGCTCTGAATATATCTGAGTTAAATGTTTAACATTATATAGAATGAACTAGCCCAAATTTTATCGATGAAAAAAAAAAATGACCCCTCACTTGACACCCTATGCCGAGTTGGAGGCGTAACACGCTACCTATGCAATATTTTAGGAAGTTAGTGGCATCTACTCAAGCCTTTGCCACTACATCAAAGACATTGACAGTTGCTCATATTGCATGGCACCAGCGAATGGATTCGGGTCTTTGGTTGAATTTGGAGCTTTGAACCTTAGCAATTACACCGGCTCCACCGAGTTCATGACCTCCAACGGCTAGAGCGATTTAAGTCGATTTCCCACAGCTTTTTATTTTTATTTTTATTTTATTTTTTTGATTTTCTATTTTATTTATTTTATTTAAATTTATTTAGTTTTTCTCTTTAGATTTTCTCTAATTTTAAGTTAATCTTTGTTTCTAGCTTATTTTTCATTACGCATTTTTTTTATTTTCTGTATTTATTTTGTGATGCATCTTGAAGTTTTGAAGTAGAGAGGATGCTCAAGCTTTGAAAGCGAGATGTTGCGGGATGAGTTTCGCGAGACGAATATATATATATATATATATATATATATATATATATATATATAGTGTGAAAATTTCTCATAGTGCGAAAATTTCGCCTTTGAGTCACGAAACCCTTTCCGACCCCTCTACTAATTTTGCGGCCAATTTTGTTTTTTATCATAACTTTTTCATCCAAACTCCGTTTTTGATAATTTTGGTACCGTTGGAAAGCTTAAAGAGTGCAGAATCCGAATATAGCCAGAAATAACACTTTTAAAATTTTTAGAAATGTGAAATTTTCAAAATGCTCCAACTGGTGACTTTTTTCCTCTCTTTTCTTCTTCCAACTTGTTCATTTGAAGTCTAAATTTAGTGAATAAGGTCTCAGTGGAAGCTTCATTGACCACACTTTGTTTTCATAAAAGGAAATACAATATATGTTTAATAATATTTAGTATGTTTATATGTACTTTAATTTTAACTAAGCTAATTCAACTTTTTATTTTATTTTATATTAATAATTAAAAATTAAATTTGATAAACTAATTTTAAATCACTAATGAATATTAGTGGTAAAAAAATATTTTATTATTAGAGTTTAATTTTATTTTCCAATTTAAATTAATTTAATAGAAGATTTTATATACTATTTAAAAAAATATTTCAATAATATTAGTAAATAATTTTTTAAAATATTATTTTAGAATAGTGAACAAAAAATAGTTTTAAAAGTTGATTATATTGTAACAAGCTTTCGGAGTCTCGATGAGGTGCCACAGTACATGTAGCTGTGGGGCGCATATGTGCACCAAGTGTCGTGTAAAGGATAAAATTGTAAAGTTTTCAAGAATTGTGGAACTTTTTGCAATTAAGGAAAGTGGAGGGTGAAAGTATAATTAATGGAAGTTTAAATAGTAAAATAATAATAATAAATTACTAAAAATAGTTCGGGGAAAGTCTCGAAAATTCTCTAGATCTCGGATGTGAAATAGGACTGCACCGTTAAGTTCGGTCTCGCGAGAAATCTAGTGACCTAAAAGTTTTTTTTTTTTTTTTTTTTTTTTTTTTTTTTTTTTTTTTTGTTTAATTTCGAGACGGTCGGAATATTTCACAATTTAGGCGACAGGATAAAGTGAAACTGAAAACAAGATTTTAGAAAATTCAAAAATGGCAAATATTTAAAGAAATATTCAATTAGGATAAAAGGAAATTGAAACCAAGACAAAATAAATTGTTTTGAGGCTAAAAACGGATAGAGAAATAGAAAAAGGGACATGTGGGTCCCACTTAAAAAAAAAAAAAAACTAAAAGCTTCAAACGGGAATGACAGAGGACGGAGAGAGAGAAATGAGATTTTAGTTTTTTTTTTCTTCTTTTTACTTCTTCTCAGATTCACGAGTTTCTAACCATCAAATTTCGTCGGGATAAACACGAAAAGTGCTCTACTCGATGAGGGCTACGCGTGAGTACCAGAAACACGAGATTTCACCAAGAATTCAGGTCAATATTCGAAAAATCCTAAATTTTTAATTTTTCTCAAATCTACGCCATTCTAGTGGTCAGCACTTTTCGGACCAATAGGTAAAGTTACTCTACGAGACGAGAGTTACGCGTGAGTACCAAAATCAGGGGATTTCGTCGGATTTCCACGTGAAATAGTAAATACGTATGAATACGTATAAAATAGTAAATATGTATGAATATGTATAAATACGTATGCATAGTGCATAGTGTATAGTGCATAGTGCATAGTAAATAATGCATAGTGCATAGTACATAATGCATAGTAAATCGCGCATAGTGCATAGTAAATCGCGAATAGTTTTTGGTTGGTTGTGCTGACGTATGAGGTCTAATACATCAAATGTGTAAGCTAAAAGAAAAGACGGCAAAATTGAGGAATCGTGCTCAAGTTTAGTAAGCAGAAAAGGTGAGTACTTAAAATCATTTTCTAAAACAAAAGTATTTAAATTACAAGTTTGTAAAGTGCTTTGAAAATATAGATTTATAAAGCATTTTTATTATCTCCCCAATTATTTATACTGTGAGAAAAGTTTGATTTGTTATTTAGAAACATTTGGCACGGTTTAGCAAAACCCCTTAGATGCGCATTTCAGGTTTTCGGTTAGATGTATTTACCGGATTGTACATAGCAAGGTTATGGGATATTATGACTAACTATATTTCTGGTCGGCAATTTGGGGTTAGATCTAGCATATATTTATATAGTGAGTCGCCCTCTGCACATTCGAGGTATATAGTTAACGCTCGATACCCAGTACATAAGCGATGAGGTGTTGGTTCAGGGATCCTCAGCGGCGTTTTAATGGGGTTCCGTGTGCTATATAGATCCCACCGTGTTCATGGGACCATATTAGCCGGGTAGTGTTCGGGGTTCACTGCAGATGCTAGGTTCAGAGGTTCGAGGCATCACTTTTAGGGTATTTCGAAATGGGCCACGATTAGTTTGGTACTTGATTTCTGATATAGCACTTTCGGATATTAACCACCCACTTTGAAAGCGATTTCAGTGACAGATTTGAGCGGTTTTGATAACATAATTAGTTTTTAAATTGTTTCGGCATAAACGATTTTATTGTGAAATTAGTTTTGGTGCCGACGCCGCGAGTTTCAGCAATTTTAACGGCTTAGCTTCATGGTAACTTGTCAGTTGAGCGAGCTTGGCTAGGAGGTTACTGTGGAGTTGCCGGCAGATTTTCTGTCACTAGGAAGGGAGTCTGTCAATTTGGTATCCAGGAGCATAGAGGTATACAATAACTTAAGTTTGGAAGAGATCTGATACCATGTCAAGTTGGTATCAAAGCGAGTTTTACAGTAGATGGTTCTTTGTTTTTAAATGATGTTTCCACGATTATTTCCTATAGAATTATTTTATATATAATGATTTTTCTATTGCAACCTATATTGTTTTGCTAAATCCTTGCATGCATAAAATATTGTAAAGTGTCATTAAATCTTTTTATCTTGAAATTCACAACATTATGCAGACGGTCGTAGAGGTCGATTTAGGACTTAGCACAGGAGGCACCACAGAGATATGTCAGGCACATAGATCGGAAGATGACTCAATGAATCAGCCCCTAGTAGAACCATCGAAGGCCGCAGACCCACGGGGCGGTACCTTGACGATGGATCAGGTTATACAGATTATTGCGGCGACAGCCGTCGGGACACGGGAGTCTTGAGGAGAGCAGGGGGCATGATAGAATGCGCTCCCCAAATTAGGGGCTGGAAACTTATGATGAATGCAGGCGACCTAGAGGCATGGTACTTATGGTTAGATAGGGTTAGCGTTCTAGCTATTATATGGTGATGTAGACATGAGATCTTTCCACCATAATTACCGGAAAAAGGTGACGTGGACACGAGGTCTTTCCACCGGCACGGTAGAGACACAGGTTTCCCGAGTTTACTAGGATATGGCGAAGCAAATAGTTTATACAAGAAAGTTTTAGAAACTTTTTAAAGTAGCAACGTGATTTTATGAAAAGTTTGAGGCTGCACTAAAGGTAGAAAGGACCGTTTTAGTTCTAACTGGGCGACAGGACAGGTAATAGAGGTGCTCTTGACATTAGTCAGCCAAGCACTAGTCGATCCCAATTAAGAAGAAAGGAAAGAAATGGACTAGCGGTAGAGGCTTGGGGCGAGTAACATCGCCGGGGGATAGTGGTCATGATGCCCAGGAGGTGGTAGATCTTGGGATCATCTTTCCATTGTACCACATGTCGAGAGGCATCTGAGAAGAGTGTGGGATGAACATGACAAGATATTTCCATTGCGGGCGGGGAAGGATCACTTTATCCCAGACGTCATAGTTAGTAGCTGCGAGACCTGCGAGGTAGGTGCAGGTAGCATCTACCCGGGCACCCGGTGGTCCAGTCGGGCTAGTAGGGGTGGTTCGGGAAGAGGTGGTGTCGTCACCTAGTAGGTCGAGGTGGGGGTGCGAGGAGCAGTAGTACCGGGTTTGGCGGATCTGAGTGGTACTTTCGTACTCGAGACTCGGGTATTTTAGTCACACGGTAGGAGGCAAATGCATCGCTAGGCGTGATTCTTGGGTATGATTCGATTTATGATCATGATGCATATGCATTGGTGGACGAGGCCACTCATTCATTTATTTCAATACCATTCAGAGATACCCAGGATAGAGTCCCGACGCTTTAGATGGTCGTATGGTGGTTCCGTACCCGATGGGGATATGTGATGTCAGAAAGGATAGTTCCAAGTAGCAGTTGGTGATCCGGAATAAGGATTTTCGGTGGACTTGATAGTGTTAGTTATCCATGATTTCGATATAGTCTTGGGTATGGGCGGTTATCGAGCATAGAACCACCTTAGATTCTTTATAAGAGAAAGAAGTAAGATTGGTAGTCCGAGGAGCCGGTGTGATATTTCGGAATCGAAGATAGATCGCCCACTAGTCTCATTAATGCCATGACATCTCGAAAATGCTTGAAAGTTTGCAGGTTATTTGGCATTTTGTAGTGGTAGGAGACAAGAGGGACCACGGTGGAAGACATCCCCATAGTCAAAGAGTTTCCAGATGTCTTTCCAGATGATATTTCATATTTACCCCCGGATAGAGTAATTGAGTTTGTTATTGAATTGATTCTAGGGACCGAGCCAATATCCATTCCTCCATACAGAATGGCGCCAGTAGAGTAGAAATAATTGAAGGCACAATTTGAGGAATTACTAAACAAGGGCTTCATCTCGACTCTTAGCATCCCCTCACTGAGCTCCAGCCTCAGAAAGAAGAAAGATGGAAGGTTACGTTGTGTATAGATCTATAGACACTGAATAAACGATAATACGAACCACATCCGCTTCCTCGTGAGATGAGCCATTTGGACCAATTGCAGGATCTCGTATATTCTAAGATCGACCTAAGGTCAGCTACCATCGCTGAAGGTCGAGAATGATAAAGTTTCTAAGATCGATTTAGACGACATACGGTCACCGCGAGTTCCTAGTGATGCCATTCGGATTGATTCATTATAACGCCCCAGTGTTCAAGCCATGGATTTGATGAACATGGTATTCAAATCTCGTATTTAGATAAGTTTCAGGATCGATTCATTGATGATATCTAGGTATCCCTGCCAGTACCCAGAGGGAATACGCAGAGCATCTCCGCATATCATCAGATTGTTAGAGAGCGTCAATTATATGCTAAATTTAGTAAGTGCCAGTTTTGGCTGGACAAAGTAGTTTTCTTGGGTCATATCATTTCGGCATAAGGTAATAGTGTGGATCCTCAGAAGATCGAAGCTATAGTGAACTGGAAGAAGCCGACGAATGTTTATGAAGTCCGCAGTTTCCTTGGATTGGCAGGTTATTACAGGAAATTTTTTGAGGGATTTTAGAAGATAGCAATCCCATTAACCAATCTATTGAAAAAGGGATCGGGAACTGAAAGGTCGACACTGCCAAAGATAGTTTGAGGAGCCGAGGCGTAGATTTAAATTAATAAATTAATATGTTAGCATTACCGCCAAGAAAGGATTCACATGTGGTATACTGAAGCCCAGACAAGGGTTAGGTGTGTTTTGATGCAGAATGGCGTAGAGTGATAGCTTATGCTTCCTTGAATGTTTAAAGAAGCACGAGCATACCATCTGTTCCATGATTTAGAACTAGCAAATGGTGGTTTTCACTCTAAAGATCCGAGACATTTATACTTGTTCCCTTGGCCGAGATATTCACCGATCATAAGAGCCTGTAGTATATCTTCACTCAGAAAGAGTTTAACTTAAGGCAGCGCCGGTGGCTGAGCTGATTTAAGGATTATGATTGCACGATAGAGTACCATCCGGGAAGGCCAATGCAGGCCGATGCCTTAAGTCGGAAACCGAGGGACTCCTATGCTTAGTATGCAAACAATATATCTCCCATCGTTGATGTAGAGTTGAGATCTTCTGGGAGTTCAGCCTAAGTAGCTGATACAGGACACCGTTAGCATCATTTTATGTCTGGCCCTATTCTCGTGGATCATCAAGGAAGGTTAGGAAGGTGCTCTTCGTAGATGATTAAGTTGAGGGCATAGATTGAGGGTGGTAGGAAACCGCAGTTCCAGATTAGAGGTGATGAGTAATAGCTAGAGGAGTCGAATGTACCGAAATGTATGAACTAAAAGGGAAACTGCGGAAGAGAGACTCACTTTAGCATATGCTATGCACTGTAGCACAAGATGTATAATAATAAGGGAGCATTATTGGTGAAAGGGCATGAAAAAGGAAATTGCGCATTTCTCAGATTCAGATGTCTAACTCCGCTACCAGGAAGCGCAGAGCATCGTAAGCCCGTGAAGATACGCGCATTCCTATTCCAGTATTGAAATGGGAAAAGATTACTATGGATTTTGTGACAGCATTCCACTGACTCGTAGATGTCACTACATGCTATATGGTGATGAGTAGATCGACGATCAAGTCCGCCATTTTCTACCACTAATGCCTGATTCATCGGAAAAATCGCCAAATTATACGTGGACGATATGAGACTTCAATGGGGTTCCAGCCGATAGTGTCGACGAGACCCTGTGTTCACATCCGTGTTTTGCTTAGTTTAAGCAAATGCTAGGTACTTTCGCTACATTTCCAAGACAAAGATTTCATCCTCAAACGGATGGTCGCACGAGAGGACTATTCATATCGCGAAGATACGCCGAGTCAGTAATGGAATTCAAGGAGCTGATAACACTGCACTAATGGAGTTTCGCTTTACAACAACATCATGCCAAAGATAGAAATGGCTCCATTTGAGGCAATCAGATGGCCGGATGTCGTACTCCCGTGATAGCCGGGATGAAGCAGGAGAGAGGAGACCGACAGCCCAAAGTTAGCATGCATTACCTTAGATAAGATCCGCATTGTCCGAGACACTCAAGATAGTCGTGATGCATAAAAAAGTTATGGGCCGACAAACGCGCCGTAGGGATCTACGTCTTAAGGTGCGATAGGGTATTCCTCAAAGTTTCCTGGGAAAGTGTCCTCGCATTTGAAAACGCGTGAAAGCCGAGTGCCCGTATACATGGCCACAAGGAGATTATTGTCGAGGACCAAAGAGGCATATACATTAGACCTTCCTCCGTAGTCGTCTAAGGTTCATAATGTGTTTCATGTATCCATGCTCCGCAAGTACATTCCAGATCCCTCCCATATACTCGAGATCACCCAAAGGCAATCTAAAGGATAATTTGACCTATAAGGAGTAGCTACGCAGATAGTAGATCGTAGAGAAGGTATTTAATAAGGTCATTCCGCTGTCAAAGTCCTATGGAAGAATCATAGAGAGGAGGCAACACA
This sequence comes from Tetrastigma voinierianum, assembly GCA_016808115.1. Classification (NCBI taxonomy): domain Eukaryota; kingdom Viridiplantae; phylum Streptophyta; class Magnoliopsida; order Vitales; family Vitaceae; genus Tetrastigma; species Tetrastigma voinierianum. The sequence continues at coordinate 42,278 of JAEQBH010000889.1, read as the reverse complement.
TTGGGAGCCGGAGGCTCGGGATGCTACTGGCCGTAAGACTCTCAATTATTTTCCTATTGAGGTATTTTCCTTTCCTTTGAATTTAGTTTGTTCATTTTGAGGACGAAATGTTCTAAAGGAGGGAGGATTTGTAACATTCCGTCCCGATGAGGTGCATAGTACATGTAATTGTAAGGGCGCATATGTGCACCAAGTGTCATTGTAAAGGATAAAATTGTAAAGTTTTCAAAAAATTGTGGCACTTTTGCAATTAAGGAAAGTGGAAGGGGTGAAAGTATACTAATGGAAGTTTAAATAAGAAAATAATAATAATAAATTACCAAAATAGTTCAGAAAGTCTCAAAATTCTCATATCTGGCGATTTAAACAGATCAAAGCTGCTTAAGTTCGTCTTATGGAATCTAGTGACCTAGAAAGTTTTCTGCTTTAATTCCGAGACGCTCTGGAATATTTTAAGAACCTCAGCGATGAATAAAGAGTGAAACCTCGAAACTGGGATTTTGTGAAACATTTTAAAAATGGCAAATATTTAAAGAATATTCAATTAGGATAAAGGAAATTGAAACCGGGACAAAATAAATTGTTTCGGGGCTGAAACGGACAGAGAAAGGAAGAAAAAGGGACATGTGGGTCCCACTTAAAAAAAAAAAAAAAAAAAACTCAAAGCTTCAAACGGGAATGACAGAGGACGGAGAGAGAGAAATGAGATTTTAGTTTTTTTTTTTCTTCTTAGCTTCTTCTCTCATATTCACGAAGCCTTTCCTAACCGTCAACACCGATAAACACGAAAAAAGCTCTCTACGCGATGAGGGTTAATGCTGTGAGTACTTTAAAACACGAGATTTCACCAAGAATTAAAACATTCCTAAAACCCAAATTTTTAGTTTTTCTCATCTAATCTTATTCTAGGTCGCAAAGACTTTTCGTAATTAATAGGTAAAGTTACTCTACGCGATGAGAGCTACGCATGAGTACCAAAATCACGGGATTTCGTTGGATTTCCATGTGAAATAGTAAATACGTATGAATACGTATGAATACGTATAAAATAGTAAATATGTATGAATACGTATAAATACGCATATAGTACAGGTATAGTGCATTCAAGGCATAGTAAATACCATAAGGTATGTTAAATAATGCATAGTGCATAGTGCATAGTACATAATGCATAGTAAATCACAGATGCAGTAAATCGCGTATAGTGTATAGTAAATAGCTTAATATATTTGGTTATTAGCCGACGTATGAGGTCTAATATATCAAATGTGTAGGCTAAAATAAAGACTTTAAAATCAGAATCATGCTCAAGTTTAGTGCGTAGTGAGTACTCAAACCATTTTCTAAAAAACAAAAAGTATTTAAATTACAAGTTTGTAAAGTGCTTTGAAAATATAGATTTATAAAGAATTTTATTATCTCCCCAATTGTTATACTCAAACAGGTTTGATTTCAGATTTAAGAAACGCTTTGCCTGGTTTTATAAACCCTGTATTTCAAGACAAATTCGCTTCCTGTAAAGATGTATTTCTGATTGTGCATGGCAAGGTTATGGATATTATGACTAACTATATTGCCTAGTCGGCAATTTTGGGGTTAGATCTAGCATATATTTATATAGTGAGTCCCCTCCTCGCACATTCGAGGTATATAGTTAGCGCGCGACTCACAAGCATATAGCGATGAGGTGTTGGTTCCTAGGTTCTCTCATCGGAAAAAAAAAAAAAAAAAAGAGCATTTTGTCCCGAGGCATTATCCTATATAGACTCCGGCCGTAGTTCACCTGACCATATTAGCCGTAAACCTGAGGTTCACTACCACAGTTCGGCAGGTTCCGAGGCATCACTTTAGGTATTTCGTAAATGGGCCATGAAGTGGTTTTTTCGTACTTGATTTACAATATAAAGACTTTCAGATATTAACCACCACTAAACAACAATTTTCGCAAGTAGCTATAAATAGTTTTCGTAATGGGGCCAAATACAAAGATAATTAGTTTTCGTAACTGCTTTCTCGCAGCATGTACCGCTTTTCGCCAGTTGCACTATTAGCTTAACTGTCAAGCAGTGATAAATGCTTCAAGAATTTTGCACCCGCTTTAACTTCATGGTAACTTGCGCTGAGCGGTAGCTTGGCCGGAGTGTTACCGAGTTGGCTACATTTCCTCCGCTACTTCATGAAGGGGGTCTGTCATATATACTTTTAATTGTTTCTAGATTAACTTTTTATTTAATCAATTAATATAAATAAAATACCCAAATAAAATATTTTTTTGAAGTAAAAATCAATTTTATTTATTCATACTAATGAAATTAATTTTAGCAATTGCTTGTTAAAAATTTTAATAACTTTATTAATATAATTGTAGGCCCCATTTAGTAGCAATTTTTATTTTTATTGTTTTATTATTATTGAGCTTGTTTTGCTCACTAGATGAACGACACATATTGAAGAATATGGGTGTCCTGATTTTTAGGGTTAAGCTGATTGAGGGCTCTTAGGGGGTCGGGAAACGGGGGCTGGGGGGAAATGACTAGGGTCGAATAAAAAGAAAGAGGATAGAGAATATTGAAGAAAAGGTCGAACATGATTGTAGCTACCAAAGATCTTTTATTTTCCATTCTACTAGTTATCTCAATGTAAGATCGTAAGAATCATCCTTCTTTGATTCCCATTATTTTGCTATAAATATGATGCTATGAATTACTAGAGTTGTCTCACAAAGATGTTTTGAGGACTAAGTGGTATGGGTTATTCTGTGAATATCTCGTATGCTTGTTTGAGGATGTTTATGCACTGTATTGTTTCATTTGGCGGTGTGTTTTCGGCATAGAATGATGGAGAGATAAGAACGAGGGGTAGAGGTTGTTCTTGTGGGTGTGATTCTTAACAGAGAATCTCAATAAGGGTGGTTCTAGGCATAAAATTCCAAGGGGAAATTAGAATGAACTAGATGGAAGTCTTCTCATGGAAAAAGAGGTGGAATGCTTCTAGATGGTGTTGGGATCAGTGTCACCGACCGATGTTCCCAATTTTTTTGGCCAGTTCCATTAGGACGCCTCAAACTGTGGGTGTCCGTTGACTACCCGTCAACCTACGGAAAACCTATACGTCTCGTATCTCGAGACACATACATGAGTAATTTTTCCACTTGGGCCTACATATCCTACTCATCCAAATCAATTCAACCAATTATATTACAATTATAACTTCTAATACATATTATCCCAAAAACAACAAGCCACAACCCGATTTTCTTCAAAATCGGCCTCTAAGATGAGCCGTCTCCTCGAACGCTCCCTGTACCTGAAATGATATTCCCTCGATAGGGTGAGTTATCGCCCAGTAGTGGAATCACCCTAAATGGGTTACTCTCCACCTAAGTGCATATGCAATGATCCAGTAAACACACTCAAGCAAATTGATCCTACTTAAATGTCTACATGACCAACCCATGTCCTGTTCCTCACCGACTCACACTCGCTTAAGCCATGCGTATGAGAAAAAATAATCAGTCTTTCTTTTCTTCATGTCATGCACTCACACCTAATTTCTAGAGGGTTACCCGTATATGAGAATGCATCCTCATACCATTTCAACACAACATATAACACATGCAAATGATATCTCATCATGCATATATTTACATAATGTAAAACCATCACAACACAAGTTATATAAATTATCAATCCACATAATCAAAATTAGCTCGCATGGGCTAATTAACAAACACGAGCAATTCAATTTAAATTACCTCACTGCCACATTTTTTCTCCCACAAAGTATTTCGTGAACACTATTCATGTGAACAAAGGAGTTCCTCGCTATTATTGTTCACGCTAATCAACCTTAACTACTCTGGCTTCACACTTTTAGAACCCGAAATCCATGGCCATTTCCGGCTTCATACGCACTACACACTACTATTTATTTCAATTTATGAAACAACCACCTAAAACAGCCCCAACATCTACCAATCGTCCAATGGGCTTCAAAATTTCCACCACCCGGGTCCAAGTTCTCGGGATCGACCAAACGTCCCTCACGCCTCAAATCAACCTCAATCATCCACAAAACACTTAAACAAAGTACCCCGGCAGGAAAACTCTACCTCACGGAGTAAACTCCAAGAAACCGTGCCCACGCTGGGCCCTTGCCGTTGTGAGAACAACTTCTCTTCCTCTTGCTCGAAGAATTCGACTATTGATTTAACCGTGATCTTAGAGAAGTCACTCACTCTCTCACTAGAAAATCAAAAACCTAAGCTACTGCATCCCTCTCTCCTTCGCTGCACGTTTGGTATCTTTTTTCAAGGAGGAAGATGATCACTATTTAGGTTTTTGTCTTATTATCATTAAGAATTCCAAAATGTCATCCATGTCCCTTCTCTTGGATTCACACGCGGCACACAATCTCTACGTCTGCTTCATTTCTCTACTCATGCAACATGCGTCACATGAGTATATGTTATAAGTGACTTTTGTCACATCACATGTTGTTTTACGGCACCCGATACTCGATGCCACGAAAAACGTGCAAATTCCGAATGTCTCGGAATTTTGACGAAACTCGACGTGTTTGCTAGATTTCTCGCTTTGAGATCCATTCCAACAGCTAGAACTGCTGACTATCCCGAGATCTAGAAAATTCTGATTTTTACCGAAATACTACTTTGCGCTTCAAAAATTAGAATTTTCTCTGGTTCATCGTTCCTTTTCTTAAAAAGAATTTCGTCCCGAATTCCATGCACATACGCATCCAACCACGCGCATAACTCAATAGCCACCCGGTTGCGTGCAAACGCTTAACCTTCCCTAAGGTCACAATCATCGGCTAATCCAATGGACTCAACCTAATCCATGTCATGAATGACATCCACGAGCCCTTTGCCAACACCAACACTCGATGTACTTCCGATGGGTATCCACCTCGAGTCACTCCCGAATTCTATCACTCAACTCTAAGTCTTCGATAACATGATCTTCATGTGTGTTTTCATCTCTCGCGCAACAGAACTTTCGCCTACACTCGCGAGCCTCTTACATTCACGTAACTGGATATTCCACGGTCTCTTACACCCACACGTAAGTTTCCTGGAGCACCTCCACCCGGGCCCTTACACCCACGTAAATTCTCAGATAACTTCATGGGTATCTTACACCCACGTAAATTTAATGGCTTCTCGGTCTCTACACCCACACAAAATTCGGGCAACCCTCCCTCAGCCCTTACACTCCATTACGTAAATTCAGATACCTCCTTGCCCTACACCCACATAGAAAGATACCTCCCTGGGTCTCTTACACCCACATAGAAATTCGGGATATCTCCCCGGGTCTCTTACACCCACACAAAAATTTGGGATACCTCCCTGGGTCTCTTACACCTGCACAAAAATTTGGGATATCACCCCTGGTCTCTTACACCCACATAGGACCTTTCGATATCAGACTGTCCTCCTCAATTCCTAACTCATGCTTCTCACCTTAGGGGATTAACTACTCGTTTACTTCAACCACTTTAATTACTCTTCGCTTCCCCCCATTCGAACCATGAGTCTTCGTTGGATGCAGTCCCAAAGACAAACTTAACCCACCCTCTCAAGACGGTGAATGACTACACCGCACCCACACCCGACTCGACGTGATGTTACCGTGCACATGAACGCAGTTGATGCCATGAAGCAGGACGCCCCAACTTCTGGTCCACCATGAGCGTAATCTCTGAGATCCCAATCCTCATAATCCCGACCTATCGTGTCAATCCTCGCCCTACATCCTAGTGGAAGAACATCCACACTGCTTCTCTCTGGGGGCTGCCTTAACCTCTAAGCCCCAAATCCATCACAAGATGAAACAATGAATGAATATAAAGCATCCAATTTAAACGCTTACTCTAGTCAAATAAAAATAAGATAGAAACGTATCTTTACATATCCAATCGCTCCAGATGCTCAAACGTAGTACCATGAGGACTTCGCTCCTAGGACAATCTCGCCTCAAATGTCCAAGCTGTCGATACAAATAACATATCGTCTGCCCTGCCTGAATAGAAGTCCCGCCTGTGAGTCCTCGTACCCGACCGACCCACACCTCCGACCCTCTGTACCCCACCCACGTCGAAGGTGATTATATAGCACCTCGAAACTAAACCCGGTTCCTCCGAATTGCACTAGGGTGTGGAGGAATGAACCGATACTCTCCCCTCGTCTACGTTTAACTCGGGACTACGTTTGTCCCAAAATCCCGAGATTCCCGCTCTCGGGGGGCAATCCCGCTCTGTCACGCCCAGCCGGGGCCGATGTATACATATCATCCGCTCTTGGGCCGACTAGATGCCCAACCCGGCCCTCGGTCTTGAATATCGCTGCGGAAGCGGGTAAGTCTTATGCCTCTTCCCCGAACTAGAAGAAGGCTTATCCTCCCTCTTGCTACCAACACCCGCATCCCGAGTGCCCGAGACCCATCTCTCTCTCTCTCTATGGTCATGCACCACCCAACCACGGAGCTCCATCCCGTAGGCAAAGTCCTACAATCCTGCCCCGGATGGACAACATCAGCCCATTCTTGAATCTCCTAACCTTGGCCATGTCCGTGGCCACGTAATCATCAGCAAAACGGGATAGCTCTATGAACCTAGCCACGTACTCCATCACAGTCATCATCCCCCGTCTAACTCTAGAACTCCCGAGCCTCGTACGCCTCGCCACAAAGATCCCAAATGGAAAATACCCACTCCATGAAAAGATCATGGAACTCGCCCCAAGTCATCTGCTCTAGGTCCTAAAGGTTTTGGCCCATTTCCAATTCATACTTAGGCTTTCCTCGCCCTCTCTAGCTTGAACAATGAAGTTAGGTCTTAATCCTAGTCGTATCGTGAGGTAATCTCCATAGCCTCTAACAACACCTTCTCAATCAGATGAACCAATGGCTCACAACATCTGATCTCTCCCTCCCGTGGAAATGCCGGAGGGATGATGTGCCCTAAACCTCTGGTCCCTCGAACCTCCCGACTACCTCACGCACTAGCTTGTGCTACTGCAACCGTAATCCCCACAAATTTCAGGCTCATTGGACACATCGTGGCCGGGTCAAATGCCTGGTGCCCGACTCACACCCCATGGACGACTCTACACTCCTCGCTTCCCGCTAGCCATCTACACAAAGCCCAAATGGCACAAAGACTTCAATGTAGTATCTCTGGCGCACGTACCCCGAGACACTATTCATAATGCCAGTAAAACAATTCATTCAATTCATATTCAACATCAAAAATTTTATTTTTGAAAATATTATTTTTTAGAAAATTTTATCCCATTTTATTTGATTTTTCAAAAAAAATTATTCCGCTTCACTTGTGAACTCGGTGTCTAAACAAAGGACTTAGAAACAACACTAAACTAAAATACCGCGCACAGTGCACACCCAACGCACCCGCCGCCGCCCAGGCGCGCGTCAGCCATGCGCACAACGCACACTCCAAGGCTGTCGCGGCGCCCATAGCCGCCATGTCGCAGCTCCTAACGGTCGCGGTCACAGTTCCTAACGGCCAGAGTCGCAGCTGGTGCAGCGCATCGCGGCCCCTTGCGCCGTGTCGTGGCCCTGCATGGCCATGTCATGGCCCTACCTCGCGACACAATGTCGTGCCTCTAGCTTCCTCCTGGTCACAATACACTGTAATGTATTGCGATACAAACCCTAGCTGCCAGACTTCCTCATGTCACGATACAATTTGACCTTCACTCCCTGCCTATCCAGCCTCCTTCTCTCATTACAATACAATAGGTATCATGACACAACCCTCCCCTAGAAACCCGACCCGCAACGCCTAAGTCACGATACAATATTACTCCCAAGCTGCCCCTCTTGCGACACAATTTCCTCAACCACTCAAGCCGCCTCAGTCACGATACAAAAATTGTATCGTGACACGGCTTTCCCCAAGGCCAAACCAGCCTTCCATTCCTTTATGTCACGATATAATGGCTGTATCGTGACCCAGTACCCATGCTAAAATGGGCGAGCCCACCAAATTCTCGTGACCTTTTTTTTCTTTCTTCCAAATTTACTATAAAAACTCCAAAAATACATATCCATATATATATATATATATATATATATATATATATATATATATATATATATATATATATATATATTCCATTCTCCAAAGACACTAAATAAATTTATAAAACATTTTCTTTATTATTATTTTTTCAGCTTTACTCCATCAGAAACCAAAAAACTTTCCTCACCTCACTTTTTTCTTCGCCATTTCCTCCAAGAGCCTTCCTTGCTACTCCCACATGTAAATATATCTTAACACTGTGATCTGTCACAATTCAAAAATTTTATGAGTTCAACTTTTAATCCTTTTTCTTGTGCAAAACCGAATAAATTTTTAATTTCACAAACCCAACTCGTTCGCTTTTAAAACCTGAGCTACTATCCGCACTCTTCTGACCATTTTAAGCCCTAAAAATTTTCGAACACCTAAGGTTATATTTCGGCCCTAGTGTTCAACGTTTTCTCTCCTATGCTACTCACTAAGCATAAATTATACACACAACACATAGCTAATCCATGTTATAAACATCATCCACACATCACCACATGATCACACAACCACATAACATACAACTCCATGCTATACACACCATCACACCCTTCAAACACAAGGTATGCAAGTTCTATTATCGTCCCATGACCGCCTAGGTAATCATATACCATCCCTACATCAAGCCAATCTGCTGGCATGTCCTTACACCTCAAAGACTACGGCCTAAGCCTGGGTCCCTCAAGCCTGCAGCCATATACCTAAAGCTCATACTGCTCGTGATCGCCCCAAACCTGAAAGTGTTCCAGCGATCATCCGTTTTCAACCTGCGGAAAACCTATACGTCTCGTATCTCGAGACACACACATGAGTACTCCCTGCCACTTCACAGCTCATATTCCTTTACTCATCCAAATCAATTCAACCAATTATATTACAATTATAACTTCTAATGCATATTATCCCAAAAACATCAAGCCACAACCCGACTTTCTTCAAAATCGGCCTCTAAGATGGAGTCGCCTCTAACGCTCCCCGTAATTCGAAATGATATTCTCTGATAGGGCAAGTGAGCTATCACAAAGAGTGGAATCACCCTAAATGTCTACTCCCCACCTAAGTGCATATGCAATGATCCAAAGTAAACACACACTCAAGCAAATTTCATGATCCTACTGAATGTCTACAAGGACTTAAATCACATGTCCCGAGTCCTCACCGAATTTCACACTTTTCTTTTCTAAGCCATGTATGAGAAAAATAATCAGTCTTTCTTTTCTTTATGTCATGCACTCACAATGATAATTTCTAGGTTACCCGCTGTATTATGCGAGAATGCATCATGCCCATTTCAACACAATTCATATAACACATGCAAATATATCATCATGCATATCGTATCATTTATAATGTAAATCACAACAACAGCGTTATATAAATTATCAACTATTACACCTAAAATTAGCTCGCATGGGCTAATTGACAAACACGCAGCAATCCAATTTGAATTACTCACACTGCCATTTTCTTCTCACACAAAGTATTTCGCTATGAACACGTCACCATATGAACAAGGAAACCCTGCAAGTTAATATTGCTCACTAAGCCAATCACCCAATCATTAGTTTCACTTTGTGAACCCGAAATCATGGCCATTTCCGGCCTTCATACGCACTAACACACAATTTATTTCATAATTTATGAAACAACTTACCCAAAAACAGCCTTGTTAACACAATCACATCGTCAAGGGTGCGCCTAAATTTCCAACACCTGTCCTAAGTCTCGGGATCGGCTCAAACCGGCCCCTCACGGCCTCAAATCAACTCAATCATCCATAAAACACTTAAACAAAGTATAGCTCAAGTAGGATAAACCCCTCATCTTCGAATAGAAATCTCCTGTCGAAACTTCAAGAAACTGCCACGCATTGCCCTTGCCGCTGCGGGAACACTTCTTCTGCTCAAGAAATTCGACAACCCGCTTTAGCTGAGATCTTAGAGAGAAGTCACTACTCTCTCACTAGGAAAATCAAAACCTAAGCTATCAGATCCTCTCTTCAGACGCTTGGTCCCCTTTTCAAGGAGGAAGATGATCAAGCAATGAGTTCTTTGTCTTATTATCATTAAGAATTCCAAATGTCGTCCATCCCTTCCGGATTTTGACACGTGGCACAATCTCCGCCATCCGTTTCCATCATTTCCTCTACCATAACATGTCAAGCATGAGTACATGTTATATGACTTTTGTCACACTCCACATGTCGCTTTACTTCGCACCCGATACTCGATGCTCCAAAACGTACCCGACCGCTCCCGACCCGACGAAATTCGACGTGTTCGCTAGATTTCGCGAGACAATTCCAACAGTGAAATCCGTTTTGTCATCCGAGATCTTATAAAATTTTGGATTTTTACCGAAATTACGATTTTGCCATTTTTCCTCGTGAAAAATTGGAATTCTTTCGTCTTACATCTGTTTTGTTTTCTATAAGCTGGGTCGTCTACGTGTGGTGGTGGCTAAATGATGCTCAGGTTCTGTGAGTTTATTCGCTGAGATAATTCATATTTATTTTACTATGGAATATTTATTTTTCACTCTTTTCGAGACCTTTTCTCTTTCAGTAATTAGTAAATTGTAATCTCAAAAATATGGGCAAAATAATAATTTATTTTATTAAATGATGCTATAAATGAATCAAAAATTCACGTGCTGTAATGTTCATGTGTATTGAGAGCGAATTGAAAGAGAGTACAAATGTAATTGCTAGGAGAGAGAGAAAGAGAAAGGAAATGATGATAAGGAGAGAGAAAGAAAGAGGAAGGAGAGGGATAAAGGAAAAGCATAGAAATGTGTTGTTGGAAGAGTTGGGCCGTGGATGAGGCGGTGGAGATTGTTTTAAAATATGGTGTTTAAGAAAAGTCGAACTTAGGAAGAGGCCCCCCATCCCTATCTCCCTCTATTTCTCTCTCCCCTCTCTCTTTATATATATATATATATATATATATATATATATATATATATATATATATATATATATATATATATATATATATATATATATATATATATATTATGGTTTTCCTTCGTTTTACTGAGAGTTGAGTGTGGTTATGTGTGGACCATTACTCGATCCACGAGCTAGCGCGACTCGCTTCTAAATGAAAGAAAATGTGGGTTGATTTTTCGAAGCTTGAACTCATTCGAGGAGGCAGATTTTTGGAGTCGCCACTTACTTTTTGTTGCTATTTTATGCGGAAAACCAAGTAAGAAACCAAAACACCAATGACTATAGTATGGAAAAGCGGTCTCGCAAAACTAGATTTCTCGGGTCCGGGGGTCGACACGATTCGGGAAGGGTAATTCATAAGGAGGTAGCACCCTCTAGGCCCTAACTCGGTCTCTGCCAGTGAATTGGGTATGTGAGTATATACGGGTCAAAGATCGATAGTCTCCTAGGCCAACATACAACTTAGGGATCAATTAACTTAATCGGGATTCAGCATGCTTGAAAACACTGATCAGCAGCAATAGCGTACCGGTCCCCGGCCACATCGCTACATCAAAGGTTAGCCAACAAACATAGCAAGAATGCATGACACCCAAACACAAAGCATCCATGTGAAATTAATTACCCAACATTAAAGCACATGCCCGTGGTCCCCAGCCAAGCTGCTGCATAAGAGGTCACAAAGGCTCAAATGCATCACAAATGTCCAAATCCAAACACCATAAAGATATGAATACAAAATACCAACGCCTAAGCATGTACCCGAGGTCCCTAGCCACGCACAGCAGGAATAGGTAGAGCAAATAATACATCATACATCATGCATTTAAAACCAAATATTGGATCCCATACCAAAAGAAAGGAAGCATGGCTAAAAAGAGCTAAGTGGTTTGCTTACTTTAGCACACATTCCCTTTAAAATCCCACAAACCAAACCATACTTACAAATCCCACATTGCCCACTACCCCACTTTGTTCAAACCGAAACTTAACTTAAACCCTAAAGCGCCTACAGGTTCCTCAAGCAACTAAGAGCACTTACACAGATTCGAGACCGAAACATGCTAAAATGTGGGCCGCCTATGAGTCGCCTTGCATAACCTGTTGAATCGATTCTCAACAAGTCCAAACGATTGAGAAAATTCGAACCTTATTGCAATTCCTCACATAGTCAGGAATCCAACAAAACAAACTGGAGTGCACTGACTACTCGCGACCAAGAACCAATATAAACAAAGTAAAGTACCTGTAACCGCTATTTCTGAAAACCTAACCCAATGAACCGGCTATTTTGGCTTCCCCAACTAGGCCCATTTGGCTGGAGAAAGATTCTAAACCTGTCAGAACTTTTCTCACAGATTCCGAAATCTAACAAGATAAATGGAGTACAATTCCAACTCTGAATGACCAAGAAACAACACAAACAAAGCAAAGTACCTAAACTGCCGTTCCAGAAAACCTAATCCAATGAACCGGCTGGTTCGGTTTCTCAACCAGTCCAGATGATTGAGAAAAGATTTCAAAAAAATTCAGAACCTTCCTTACAAATTCAGGAATTCAAACAAAAGATATAACGGGTACAGTTAGACTACGAATGACCAGAATCAACACAAATAACGCCAACTACCCAAGCGCCATTCATTGACTAACTAGAATGACAGTGGTTTGGTTTCTAATAAGTCGTCCGAATTACAGGAAGAAGCTCTCAATTTTTCAGAACCTTCTAAAAGAGTCAGCCGTCTAACACAATAAAGCCCCTTGGTGATCGGAATTCTCAGCTCGGATGAGTGAGAACCAACCAAAACAAAACAAATTACCCAAACTGGTTCATGGCCTAACCTCGTGAGCCGTTGTCGAGACTTTAACCAGTCCATCTCGTTGAGTGAGGCTCTCAAGGTACTCAGAACCTTCTGCAAAAGTCGAAGATCTTTCAAAACAAGCGTTGATGTAGATTCACAGCTTCGGATGAGCAGGAGACCAGCAAAACAAACCGTTGTTCTCTCATTTAGGCCCACCAGTGGCGCGAGAGAGCGGCTCTCACGTATGAGCGTGGCCCGGCTCAAATAGTTGAGGAGAAACCTCGAATTTGATCGGAATGTCTCTTAAATAATAAATTGGAGCCAGGGGTCTATTTATTACCTCTTCCACAAAACACAGAAAAGAAACCAAGCTAAGCATCCAAAGCGGAATCGATGCGCGTGCGTTTGAGCGGGAAAAGTGTCCCTCAAGGTCCCTTCCACTTTGATCTTTCTCCTTTTTATCTTGATTCCCCACCTCGGCTCTGAGCCTACGGTGTTTTCCACCTTCTGGCTTTGAAAGAGCCAGTGGTCACAGGAAGCGGCTTCACAGTAAATACTCTCGAATATCTTAAGTTTTATTGCTTCACCACCCAGTATCCATATGCTTGGATTCATGGTGGTGCATCTATCTTAAGCCAAGACCCAATGGACCCACAATCTCTTATTAAGATCTGTTTCAGGGCTTATGAATGCATTACCTGGATTTGGGCTCACAGAATCATCAAAAACAGTAGCTCTTCATTGGCCCAGTGTAGAGTTGAACTGGTACCAACAGTCCATCCAGGTTGAGAAAATTATGAAATTACGAGTAGTGTCTTCCACTGTGAAGAATAAGGAGATAACAAAAGCAGTTTTGTGTTCTTGTTCCAAGTGGGATGGGGGAGATGATCGAAACAAGGGGGTGCTCACGAAATCACCCAAAACAATGTTGTATACGTATTTGCCGCATTGAACCACGATCCGGCGTTAAATTACATTAAGTTAGAAAGTCATAAATTTTTAACAGAAACCTCCTTAGCGAATAAGTAATCCAACAAAACAAATAGTGAGCGATTAGAGTTTGGACGGGAATACGATCGAAACAAGTTGAGTGCTTTCTGAATTTGACATCTAATAAACTTTGATTGAGCTAAAACCTCGGGGGCCCCACTTGCTTTCACATAGCATGATGCCAATAACCTTGCTAAAATCATAAGCCACTTGATGACACTTTAAAAGTGAACTACATACGCACTCAACGGACCACATACAAGCCCACGAGGCTACCGAGAGGCGGGCTAAGCCTAAAAGACTACTTTAATGGTGTTATGTGAGGCTTGATGGGTGAGGTGACCCATAGGATAATCCCGATGTTGGGGCAAAGTTGAGGATCTACAAAATGTATATCTTCGATAAAGTGAATGACAAAGTGGATCTGTGGGTCTTTTGAGGTGCAAAAACAATGCAGGTGAAATGAACTATAGTGAAGAACGAGATGACCCCGACAATTTTGTCCCCTTACTTAGTCTGCAGAAGACTAGCAGACGAGTCACTCGATTGAAGGACTTAAAGAAAACTAGGCACTTATGCAGAGGAATGTTGATAGGGCATAATCAGGAAAAGATAATAATGAAATCTAGGGGCAATGCGGGAGAAGATGAGGAAATCCGAGCAAACTATAGAGAAAGGTCAGGAATGAAGTCAGAAAAGGTTGAATGTCGGGTGAAAGTACCGGAAAAAGGGTAGAGATCAATGAGTCACTTGAAAAGATTTGGAATCAGGCGAGATACCGGGGAAAGGGTGTCCGGGTGAGTGCAGGGAAGGTGTGATCTGGGAAGGGAGAATCCGTTGATTCACCCAGGAGAAAAGGTAAGTCCAGGGGCGATCTCTCTGGGATGGCTGGATCCAGGCGAGTCAGGAGGGTGAGGCTCAAGTTTGGGTCTTGGGAAGGGTGTATCAGTTGAGTCTGGGAAGGTGGGATCGGAGCGGTGTCGGAGGAGAGGTAAAATCCAGTTGAGTCTTAGGAAAAGATGGGATCCGAGTTAGTCACCGATGTGAGTAAGGTCGAGGTGAATCTCTGCCCAGGAAGGTAGGATAGGGTGAGGTCTGGGGAAAGGTGGGATCAGGCGATGCGGGAAGGTGGAAATCCCGGTGATCTGAAATAAATCACAGGGGCGAGTCTTAGAAAAGTTAGGATCCGACTAGTATCGAGAAGAAGGTAAAATCAGATTGAGTCTGGGAAAAGGTATCAGAATCTGGGTGAGTCACAGGAAAAGGAAAAATGCGAGGCGATCACAGAAATGGAATCGGCGAGTGCAGAAAATGTGGGATCAGGCGGAGGTACGGAGGAAGGGCCCGGATGAATCTGGGAAGGATCGTAGAAGGGGGGGGTAGAGATCAGGAGCGATCTTAGGAGAGAACCACCAAATTAAAGAGGGATAGGGGATGCCAAAACTAAGGCTACAGACGAACTAATTGAATGGGGATGACTAAACGAAACACAGAGCATAATGGGGGAAACTTAAAGTATATAGCAGTTAGAGATCTCTTACCTTGATGACAAAAGGGTATGCCCACGGTGTGGCGTCGAAAGTGCCACAAATGATAGCGGCGAGAACTTAATAACAAGGAAATAAAGGGAGCCTTTTTGTAGGACAATCTCCACCAAAATGTGACCAAGGGTGAAAGAAAGGGGTTATGCCTCGATGCAGGGTATGCGCCATGTCAAAATCTCATAACTACACATGCGGTCAAAGTCAGAGAGCTGAAAACATCACAATCACTCATTCGTGAAAAAAATCATCCATTTCATTCCATAAAACTGATATATGGTATGCCCCAGTGTGCACATCTAATATGCAAGTGCCTTGATGAAAAACTACGAAATAAATTTTAGAACGTTCTCCTGTTTAATGACTGGCCCTTTACAGGGCTGCGAGACACACCCCGTTGCTGGCCTCTGAAGTCCTGCCTTTGAAACTCCCTTTGAAAACATGGCTGCACTTTGACATCAAACTTGTTAAGCTCTGGTGACCTAAACTGCAGTACCTGTTCGGGATATTTATTTGCTGGGTCAATTTACAGAGGGGAAGTCTCATGTGCCTCATGCTCGTTGACTCTCTGTATCAATCTATATCTAATCATGGACTGGTAGAAACGAGGCTAAATGGGAGAGAAAGCGATATGTGACCTGATACTCCCGAGAACAAGACACATCGACATCGTATAATATCAGATACAAGATTTTATCCACTTCAAATGCTTGAGAAACAAACCACGAGGAATCTCATGGTCTCGGGCGGTCTTGACTGGACCGTAATGGCAGGGTGAAGGTGAATATTGTGTTGGGCGAGGCGATCTGATAAATGCCTTCGAGCCAGCATGCGCGCGATATCGAATATCAAAGGATCATGTGAGCAAGGTGACTCAACCAACATCCGGATGAACAATGTCAAATGGCAAGTGAAGTGCACCAAAGGACACGTCGCTTAAGAAATGAGACGATGATCAATAAGAGTGAAAGGCGAAGATAGAGGAAGCGCAGTGAATGGATAAAGCGAAAAAAAGAAGAAACAAAAATTTGGGGGTTAAAATGTGTAGCGTGCGCGACTGGCCAGGCATCTTACTAAGTCACGAAAGGCGTCGATCAATGAGATCACTATAAAGATGAGTGGTGATGCGGGTAATGATCCGGGGACCTAGTAAACAACTCAAACCTCGTTCCTAATGTATTACCCAAAATCATTGGAGAAAGATCGCCGCGATGCTTTCACTCGACCCTGGAGGTGCATGCTATAAATCTCACCAAACCTAAATGACCTTTGATGATCCCAGTATATTAAAGAATATCAAACAAACATTTTTTTTTTGTTTTTTGTTTTTTGTTTTTGTTTTTGTTTTTGTTTTGTTTTTTTTGTTTTTTTTTGTTTTTTTGCGTAGAACAACCAAATAGGCCGAATGCCACACTAGCACAATTCAACCGAAAGAACCTCAAACCTCCAAGCCCAAATGGTCCCCTCAACCTAAGAATCCCGGATCAAAACCTATAGGCGGAATAAAGGGCATGACAAACCTGGCCCAGTAGCTGGATGAGCAAGTGTCATCCATGAAGAGTAAAGTGGAGAGTAGATAGATATGATAGAAACTAGACTGAGGCGAGACAGGTGTGAAGATGCAAAGGGAGGAGAAAAGAAACAAATAATAATCACGAGAAGACAGACGAAGGAGCCTGATGCTTATATTGCTCCTGGTCCCAGGTCATATATATAAAAAACACAGATTAGAATTTGACCAGTGATGAAAAGTATACAAAAAAATTTGAATGGCTCAATAATTTATAATAACGTGAGACTCAAAAAGAAGGGCTAACAATAGGATATATCAATGTATAGGTGTGCAAAAGGAATATGGCTACTTCAGTAATTAACATCCTCTAACCTGATCTCAGCGTAAAAACCTCTTGGTTGATCCACATTGGTAGCTCACGTGGCGATTTGGAGTTTAAGAATTAAATCTCGGCAGCGCTCCTCTTGGTCGGATCTTGGATGACATAAGGCCGCTCGGTCGAGTCACAAGCTTTACACTCTAGAATTCGTTCATCAATCCCTAGGAGGACCTTGAGACTAGGTAAGCTGTTTGAAACTTCCTAGGCTTGACCCTTTTCCTAGCATGAGTCATTTTTTTCTGCAGGCTTTGCATTTGCGATCTACTTTCAGATGTCGCCTGTCAAAAAGGTTGGTAGATCATGAGGATGAACCTCGGTCTAGATATCGATGCTCTAACGCTACTCTTAAGGACCGTCTCAATTTCAATAGGCGACCTTGCCTGACACCACCCTGCTATGACGGTGTAGTATCTACCAGAAAAATCTGACATTTCTTAATGGCTGAAAAATCTGTGACGAAGCCGTATTGCTTACTTCAATCTCATTATAATTTTTCTTTTCTAAAATTTATGATTTTATAAAATTTCGTGACCATAACAGTGCATATAGGACATGTCCCAAATCACCATACTGCCGATTTTCTTCCAATCTTGCTTTAGCCAACATTGTACCATAGGCCTTAAGCTCCACACATTTTCACAAAACACACCCATATTTTGCCACCTTATTATATAAAAATTCGTATTTCCTTACACAAAATAGTATTAATCAAACACAAATCTGAAGTCGGGAGAATCTAGTTGCTATAGCGTCTGCGTCACTATTACTTGGAAAATAGTTTTAAAACGAGGAAAATAATGAGCTAAGGCTCGGTGGTGCTTATGCTTTATAAAGGATTTCTTTTTGTAAAAATATCTAATCACGGGTAAAAACTCTCTTTCACAGATATTTTCCAAAATTCTTGCTTGCTGCTTAAAAGTTTCTAAAACTTTTCATGCGCCTTGCTTTGTTTCTTTCTTTAAAGTTTTTCAAGCTTTGTTACTTGCTTATGAAAGTTTACAGCTTTCAAAAAATCTACCTTTCTTTCTTCCACCTTGCTTTAAAGTTCCAAAACTTTTCATAAACCTCTTGCTTTAAAAGTTTATAAAACTTTTCATAATTTTTCTTGCTTTAAGTTTACAAAACTTTTCATAATCTCTTACTTGTTTTAAAGTTTCTAAAACTTTTCTATAATCTCTTCACTTTAAAAGTTTCTAAAACTTTTCATAATCTCTTAGCACAACAAAAGTTCTAAAACTTTTCATAATCTCTTGCTTGCTTTAAAAAGTTTCTCAAAACCTTTCACAAACCTCTTGCTTTAAAAAGTTTCTCAAGAAAAAAACTTTACATAAACAGGAGCTTGGGCTGTCGTTCTTTTTAATCACCACGGGGCACGACCGATGGTGTTTTCAGATCATCTGAGACTGGTACTGACGATGTTTCAGACTCAGCAGAACTACTCTCATATTACCCATCTCCGGAGCTGTTGTACGATGGTTGATTTTCAAAATAATGATCATGCTTATAAATCATCGACAACGGAGGCACATACTTGCTTCTTTGTGCCTAGTGAACCACGGGAGCACGTCGTCGACGTCTTAGGTGGAAGGACTGTGTGCGTCACCTTTTTCGATAATATGGTGGAATTTACCTGTGTATTATCTCATATATTTAGTTAAACTCTTACCTTCTACACCCAGCTTTGTTACTTTGTTCATAATATTCTAAGTTTGCCGACCAGGCAAAACTAAAATGCATGTATGATATCCTAACACCACCGTGCACGTACGGAATACCTATAACCGGTATGCTTGCCAGGGCTAAGAGGTTTTAATTAGGCTGTTTTCACGAAACATTCTTTTGCTTTTGCCTTGCTTGCTTGCTTGTACACAGAAAAATGGTTTTGTGATCGACATATTTGCTTGCCTTTCTTTGAAATATGGTTTTGATTGACATTTGCTTGCTTGCTCTTTGAAAAATGGTTTACAATTCAAAACCATTTGTTTGTTTTTCAATTATGGTTTAAATCAAAACCATTTGCTTGCTTTTCAATTATGGTTTAAATTAAAACCATTTGCTTGTTTTTCAAATATGGTTTACCATGAAACCAGTAAGCACCGATTACCAAAACGAGACATAATAACCCATCACTGTATTTGGAAAAATATAGGTTTTAGAACACTCACCTCTTTGCACCAGAAAACTTGGGGCGCTCATACCCATACCATACTTTACTTTTAGCCACCATATACTCAATGAATAAACCTTGGCATTATTGATGATAAATGCAGTATGGCGTAAAAATTTAGCATGCTTTACCTTAGTCACTTTAGGTCTGACATTCATATAAAAATCCAAATTAACAATTTACCCTTGGCACTAAAAGCCACAACAAAAAAAACTACTAATTTTGTAAATTTTTAACAATACTCTCTGGACTTTATTATCAAAAAATTATTCAAAACGGTCTTCAAAAATTATGAAACTCTCAGATCAGTCCTTTATATATCCAATGACATCTCTTTAAATTTTCCAATTTAAAAATTCCTTCTCTAGGCCTCAGCATAACACAAGTTACAGCATGTTTTTGATGCCAATTTGGTTAACTCACCGAATCACCTACAGTTATCCTTGATTTCTGGGGTCTTAAATCCATAAATTGGAAATTGTTTCTTCACTCATTTCAAGCTATGGTTCTAAGGTTTCTTCTCAATTGGAATCGCAATTTGGATCTCAAAACTCGAGAGTTGTGTATTTTATATCTAGATTACTCAGATTGGCAGAACTGAATCCTGCATATATTCATTTGGAGAATGAAACTATGGGCACTATGGAGTTAAAATTTGCTTGAACTTCCTTCGGCTAACTTATTCCCCTAGAAGTATAGTTTACTCAAAATTTTGAATCACTCAATTTGGATGACTGAAACTCCACTTATGTCCAAAACACTATAACAATACCCAAGCGAGCATAATCGTTGAGCTACGGCTCACGCTGATCCCATATTTGGGAGCCTTAGAGCTACAATTTGCTCTTGGTCCCTTCTATACACTTGTAGCCCTATCACTTATGGTTCTTTACCAATTAGAATCAATTGATTTGGATGATTATAACTTAATCTATATCCAAAACAAGAACAAGGGTTTTACAAAATTTTGACAGCAATTCCTTTAAAAACCCAACATTCTCCTTTGTTTGTTTGTTTGTTTTTTTTTTTACAACCATTCCTCAAAATTCATCATGAAATTCATCCAAAACAACTCCATAATACTTGTATTGGTGGTTTGGAACCTCATACCACAAAACCCTAGGTGAAAATCTTATGAATTCATGAAGATTAGTTCTTCAAAGCCTACCAAATATGATGAAGTTCTATATTTACACATAATTCATGTCAAGACCTTCAGGCAGCCTCAAGCTAACTTTGAGACTGGTCAAGAAACTCAGCCTAGCGACCATACCATAAAGGTCAAATAATCATTGAAAAGAGCTGAAAAGTCAAAAACACATGATTCCAAAATGAATCTAAAATGAAACTCACTTTTCGGGTCTTCTCTTCTCCCTTCCTCTCTTCCTCTTTTTCCTCCTCTTCCTCTCTTTTCTCCTTCTTCTCCCTCTACGGGTTGCCTTAGCCTTTGTGAGACAAAATGACTTTTTGTTTGCCTTTCCCATTTAATATTCTAATCTTTCCTTTACCTCTATTTGATCCCCATCTCTTTAAGGCACTAATCAACTGTTTTATTTCTTTGTTCTGCATCCTATCTTCTCAAGATTTGCACATCAACTTTTGACATTTCTATTATGGCCCACCTCTACTTATTTTTTGTATATTTTCATATCCTTTTATGGCAATATAATTTTACTCCTTTCTTCTAGCATCACATTCCTCCAAGTTTAGCTAATTTTATCATTTCCTAATTTCATCTCCAAAAATATTACAATGTGACACTTAATGCTCTATATGTGCTCCAAATGAAGATATGTAATGTACATCCTCTCGATGGGGGTTACAAAATCCTCCTCCTTTAGAACATTTCGGCCCCTAAATGAATAAACTAAACTCCAAAAGAAAGGAAAGGAAAATACCTCATTAGAAAATAATCGAGGGTACCGACTCCGCACATCTAAGCCTCCGGGCTCCCTAAGTAGCCTGCCTCCCTCTCATGCAGATCTCTTTTCCATAGGTTTTTAACTAATGGAATTACTTACTCCTCAACACCTGTGTCTCGCATCTACAATCTGCACAAAGCTCAGCAAGTCGATTCTCCTTAGTTGTACCGGTTGCTCCTTCCCCGACACATGCAAAGATCCGGATATATTTCCTTAACATCGATTACGGAATGTATTTCCATGAACCTTTGATAACTCCTGGGTAACTTCAATTTGTAAACTACTGGTCCCACCTTGCTCACAATCTCATAAGGTCCTATATATCTTGGACTAAGCTTGCCTCGCTTCCCGAATCTCAAAACACCTTTCCAAGGGGAAATTTCCAAAAAGACTCGGTCACCTATCTCAAACTGTAAGTCTCTACGACGGCCAGTCTCGCATAACTTTTCGTCTATCTCGCTTTTAAGTTATCACGAATAACTTTCACTTCTCTGGCGATCTGCACTAATTCAGGGCCTACTAGTTTTCTCTCACCAACCCTAGTCCCTGATTAATCGGAGTCCCACATTTCCTACCATACAAGGCCTCAAATGGAGCCATCTCTATAATCGGGGCCTGGAGTACTGCACTGCACTCCATCACACAAACGAGTATCCCAACTTCCCTTGAATTCCATAATGTCTCTCTTCAGCTCGCCATACGATGGCACACACATTCTCTATTCTTTCACTGTCATGCCATCATCTCTCATTTGAAACTCTGCTTTCTTTTTTTCTTTTTTTTTTTCTATCTCTTCCTTAAGCTTAATCATTTGTGGATCCTGCGACTGCCCTGCTAGAATCTGACCCACTAGGAGGGGTCTAACATGAAATGTGGCTAATAAGGCCCCGAATCCCAACATTCCTCCAATATCACCCCTAAAGCTTCCTATCCACCACAATAGTGGAAGATAACCCGATCTCATATGAGTATTAAAGAACTCTCTGTCGCCTACTCAAGGCATCCGCTACGACATTAGCTTTCCCCGGATGGTACTCCAATAGTACGTAGTCCTTAATCAACTCAAGCCATCTTCTTTGCCTCAAGCCAACTCCTTTCCGGGTTAAAATATATTGAAAACTCTATGATCTGTGAAGATCCTACAAGAACACCATATAAGTAATGTCTCCATATCTTTAGGGCAAAACACAAAGGGATTCATTTGCTAGCTCTAAGTCGTGTGGTAATTCTCCTCATGCTTCTTAGCCGCCCAGGCATATGCAATCACCCTATCATTCGCATCAAAACACAACCAAGGGCCTGGTCATCAGAAACATCACTATAAACCATAAACCCATCTCTCCTATCGGGCAAAGCAGAACCGGGAGTCAAGCTCGAATCTATCCTTCAACTCAAACTGGCCGCGCATCCACCCAATCATACTGACATCTTTCCTACGCTTGGTTAAGTGGGGCTGGGATATCTCGAGAACCCTAAACAAACTTCCGTAATACCTTGCTAAACCAAGGAAGCTCTCGACTTCGACACATTCTTCGGGTGGTTTCCACTAATACCGCTTCTATTTTCTAAATCCACGCTCACCCTCAACTCAGAGATCAAGGTTTACCAGAATGCCAATTCGCCGCCAAATCGACACTTGCTCAACTTTAGCATACAACCTGGCTACCCCCTTAGGTCTCAACACATCCGGGTGTTTTGAACGCTCCTTTAAACCACCAATACACTAGGATATCATCGATAAAAACTATGAATTAACTGATCCAAATACGGCGAATACTCCTGCCTCATCAAATCCATAAACGCCGCCATTAGTCAAGCTTCAAATCCGGCACTTACCAAAACTCATAATGCCCGTAGCGCAACCCGAATGCGCTTGGGTACATCACTCTCCCGCACCCTCAATTGACATACCCCAACCGCAAGCCCATTGGAGTATACTCGAGACCCTCGAGTTGATCTAATAACTCATCGATCCTAGGGAGTGGATACCGATCATGATGGAACTTGTGGTTCAACGTCTGCACCTGGCGACACAACCGGCAAACTCCCATCTTTTCACAAAGAGAACTCGGAGCTCCCCATGGGATATGCTCTGGCCGAATGAATCCCTTTACTTAACAATTCTTCTAACCGAGCCTTAAGCTCCCTCAACTCCGCAGGCTTCTCATCCTATAAGGAGGAATGGAAATGGGCTAGTCCTCGGATCAAATCAATGGTGAGCTCCACCTCTTTCTCGAGGTAATCCGCGACATCATCCGATACATATGGGAACTCTAACAACTCGGAATCTCATCCACTAGAGTCCCCCCATTCCCGTTCCACCATGATCTAGATAACCCCTCAAAACCCTTACGAACATCCTCTCGCGCTGCTGTGCTGAGATCATACCGAAGATAACTCTCATCACGTATTCCTCCGAACTTTACCTCCAATTCCTGTGCCCATGTAGCTTTACTCCTGCTTATAACAATCTAATGTGGCTTTCATGGCAAGATAGCCAATCCATGCTAAGAACCACATCGTCCTCTATCTAAGGCTACAATATCCGGGAACTCCTCACCCCCAATCGTAACTCTACTATCTCCTCGACATTACTCGTTCGAGATTCGACCCATCTTCTCGCTGGCGCAACTCTCTATGCCACCCCCTAATGGTTAGCCTCCCGAAGGAATGAATCATATGGCTTGCGCCCAACTCTCTATGCCTCTTATGTGACTCCAGCCTTGTGAACCTCTCCGGGGTGGCCGTGGAGGTGGCCGAGGCTACACCGGGCCGGGACGAGTCGCCAGCTACTATCCGAGCAATCCCGTGCCACTTGTTCTGCCGCTGCAGAACAATCCTGCACTTGAGCTCCCTAGTGGCCTGCACATTCAGCCTCGACTCACGCTGAGGATCGATTCAGGCTGCAAGGAAACTTAATCTTACGTGCCTATCTCTCTCAGGTATTATAGGACGCTCGGAAACCTCTGGAATGACTCTCCTAGAATGACCTATACGTCCTCTGCCTGACATAGTGTTGTATTTACCAAAAATCAAGTGTTTAATACTTTGAAACACCATAAGTGTGGCTTTGAGTTTGAAAATGCATGGTTACAATAGTGTAAATCCTTGTGTATACGAAACTAAGATGCTTAGCCAACACAGGTTTTCTAAGACTCGCTCTATTACCAACTCAGGTTGGGATTCTCATCTCAAAGCCTTAGCTTATACCTTAACTTATGCTTCGATAACACCACCTCGACACACCCCCCACCCCTACCATCTACAGTGTGCCAGCCACCCACGTAAATCCCCACCGCTTCCTTTAAACGACCAGAAAACCCGCGGAAGCTTAAGCCGTATTACTTGCTTCAATCTCGATAAATTTTTTTTTTTTTTTTTCTTTTCTAAATTTATGCAGATTTTATAAAATTTCAAGAAGATAAGAGCGTATATAGACATGTCCCAAATCCTGTATACACAATTTACACTATTTCAAATATGGTAACCAACTAACATTCTTTCATAAGAGCCTCAAGCTCCACACATTTTCACAAAACCACCTTATGTACATACATATATCTCATAAAAATTCAAAGCATTTCCCTACACAAAATAAAAGATTAACACAACACAAATACAGGTTTATGATAATTTAAATCATCAGCTATCTCTACACACAGGCCTCGTACTCTGGAAAATAGTTTTTAAACAAAAATAATAAGCCAAAACAGAGCTTCAAGATATGTTTATAAAGGATTTCTTTTCCGAAAATATCTCAAAATCCAGAAACTCTCTTTACAAGATATTTTCCAAAATTCTTGCTTGCTTCATTTAAAGTTTCTAAAACTTTTCATATACTTCGCTAAGGTTTCGCTTCGCTTTGCTTTCTTTAAAAGTTTCCAAACTTTTGTTACTACTTTCATTGGAAAGTTTACAAAATCTTTTCAAAATCTCTCGTCGCTTTTTTGACTGCTTTAAAAGTTTCCAAAACTTTTCATAAACCTTCGCTTTAAAAAGTTTATAAACTTTTCATAATTTCTTTCTTGCTTTAAAAGTTTATAAAACTTTTCATAATCTCTCGCTTGTTTTAAAGTTCTAAAACTTTTCATAATCTCTTTTCTCGCTTTAAAAGTTTCTAAAACTTTTCATAATCTCTCACATGAAAAAGTTCTAAAACTTTTCATAATCTCACATTTAAAAAGTTTCAAAACTCACAAACTTCTTGTTTCTAAGCTTCTCAAACCTTCACAAACCTTTCGCTTTAAAAAGGTTCTCAAAACTTCTTTGGAGTAAACACTGAGCTCGGGGTTCAACTGCTCTTTTAAATCACCACTGGAGCCCGGCTCTAACCAATCATTTTAAATCACTAATGGTTCCTCGGCTCAAACCGGACGCGAAATAAACGGAGCTCCAGGCTCAACCGTTCGCTTTAAATTCTAAGGCGAAGCCTGGCGACAGGTAACACCAATGGTTGATTTTTCAAAACTAATGATCATGCTTATAAATCATCAACCACCGAGGTCTGGCATTTCTGCTTGTTGTACCCTAGTGAACACGGAGCTCAGGCATCGATCGTGTTTCTGGAAGGACTCGTGGTCTCAGACAATTTTCCCGTGAAATATGGTGGAATTTAATTGCGGTCGCCATCACCATAACTTAGTTAGAGCTCTTAACCTTATATACTCCTCAGACGCAAGCACCCGCCTCCTTTAAATGCATGATGTATGACCTAAGTTTGCCGACCGTGCAAAACTAAAATGCATGCGATATCCAATACCACCGTACATTTTAATACCTCTAACCTGTATGCTTGCTTAGAACTAGTGGATTTTAGTTGTGCCCTGCTTTCACAAATATCTTTTCGCTTGCTTTTGCTTGCTTGTTTTTTTGAAAAATGGTTTACAATTCAAAACCATTTGCTTACTCATATTGAAAATGGTTTAATTATTCACAACCATTATTATTTCTCGTTTTTGAATATGGTTTTTCAATTTAAACCATTTGCCAAGTCATTTTCAAAAACAGTAGGCTACAATTCCAAAACCATTCGCTTGTTTTTCTTCAATTATGGTTTAAAACTCAAAACATTTTAAGCTGCTTTTCTTTCAATTTCGTTTAATCAAAACCATTTGCTTGTTTTTCAAATATGGTTTACCATCAAAACCATTAAATACCAAAGCAGTAAAACAGCTATAATACACATAATTAGTATTTGGAAAATAGGTTTAGAACACTCACCTCTTTGTTTCTCAAACCGAGCACAACTCCACTACTTTCCGCCTTTACTTTTTAGCCTACACACTCAACGAATACTAACAGATAATTCGCTCACAGATAGGGTGTGTAAAATAACGCTCTTCACACAAGTCACTTAGGGTCACACAACATTCATATAAAGCCAAATTAACAACTTACCCTTGAGCAACAAAGCCCCTAACAAAAAACCACCTATTTGGCCAATTTTTTTCCAACAATACTCTCTGACTTTATTACTCAAAAATTATTCAAACGGTCTTCAAAATTATGAAACTCTTCAGAGATAAGTCCTTTATATATCCAATGACATTTTAAATTTAATTTAAAATCTTCCTCTAAGGCCTCACCCACATAACACAAGCTACAGCATGTTTTTGATGCACTGTTGGACCTCAACACCTACCATAGTTATCTCGGATTCAGTCTTAACCCATAAATTGGAAATTGTTTCTTCACTCATTTCAAGGTTATGGTTCTATGTTTCTTCTCCAATTGGAATCACCCAATTTGATCATCAAATCAAAGAGTTAGTATTTTATATCTAGATTACTCAAATTGGCATAATAGAATCTGCACATAGCTCCATTTGGAAATATTTATGGGCACTATGGATTTAAAATTTGCTTGAACTTCCTTCGGCTAACTTATTCCCCTAGAAGTATAGTTTACTCAGAATTTTGAATCACTCAATTTGGATGACTGAAACTCCACTTATGTCCAAAATGATTTAACAATACCCAAAATGTAGCATAATCAGCTGAGCTACACGAGCTCACCTTTCACCGTATTCGGGGAGTCTAGAAATGCTAATTGATCTTTATCCTTCTATAAAATTTAGATCTATCACTTATGGTTCTTGTCATCAAATCAATTATTTGGATGATTATAACTTAATCTTATATCCAAAACAAGAACAAGGGTTTTACAAATTTTGACAAAGAATTCCTTTAAAAAACCCAACATTCTCCCCTTTGCTTGGTTTGTTTGTTTTTTTTTTTTTTACAACCATTCCTCAAAATTCATCATGGAATCTATCCAAAACAACTCCATACTTGTGGCTGGTGGTTTGGAACCTCATACCACAAAACCCTAGGTGAAAATCTTATGAATTCAACCAAAGGTCCACCAATTCTTCTAAAACCCATATAAATATGATGATTCCATGTTTATTTTACACCAATTCAACCAATCAAGACAACACCAAACAACCTCAAACCCTAGCTTTAGGAACTAGATCAAAAACTCAAGAACCATGGAAATCCATATAAAGGTCCAATAATCCATACTGTGCCTAGAATCCAAAAACACATGATTCCAAAATGCCGAAACCTACCTTTTGGTCTTCTCCTTCCTCTTCTTCCTCTTCTCTTCCTCTTTTCCTCCTCTTCCTCTTCTTTCTCCCTTCCCTCTCCTACTAAGCTGTCTTAGCCTTGCGGAGAAAATACAAAAAATGAGACTTTTGTTTGTCTCTCTCCCATTTAATATTCTAATCTTTCCTTTAATTACCATTTGATCCCCATCTTTAATATTGCCAATCAACTTGTTTTATTTCAATTCTTGCATCCTATCTTCTCAAGATTGGTGACATCAACTCGATATTTCTATTATGGCCCATCTCTACTTATTTTATGATTTTCAGATATCCTTATATGGCAATTACAATTTTACCCTTTCTTCTAGCATCACATTCTAAGCTTACTAATTTTATCATTTCCTAATTTTATCTCTCCAAAATATTACAATGTGACACTCTAATGCCTATATGTGCTCCACAGCTACATGTACCTAGCATATCCAGATGGGTCAAGCATGTTCTCCATGCCACATATTCTTAAAGAATAAGGTGTAGACCCAAAGAGGAAGTACGAAAAGATGTACGATGAAGCCCACAATGCGAAAGGGAGCTTCTCCGACCAATCCCTGTGGTCCCAACCATCTTTCCTAAAACCCTTGAGACTTTATCGGGAGGCCCCAACCGCCCCATTTGTCCGTGGCCCATATGCATGATCGATGATGCCTAATACCATACTGGGACCAGCAGTATCTCACTTCGCCTAAATGCGCTCCTCTATCTCGAGATCAACTCACGAGACCCCATATCGGTAGATAATGTACGATCTATGAATTTGGCTACCCTCGCCACCATTAATCTAGCATGGGCAATAGCTTTCCACCATTTAGTGAAATAACTTCACCAGCCACTGTGATTTGGCTCATGTCCACTAAGAATCAAGAGATCTTCTCAATAATATCAATACCCCATACCGAATAATGCCGTGACAGGGCGGCAAACTGGGCTGCACGTGTATCGTTCCGGTGGTCGGAGACGACATCTTCGTATTTAACCGGCAACAATTTGTCTCCATAGTCAACCAAAAGTAACCAAATTCTCATGATCTGATGTGTTAGCATGGGGCCTCCCAAGTGTACATGACTCCCAAGATGAACCTCTCTCATCACCCGATTTGCAGAGGCGTGGTCCGTACATAATAATAACAGTCATCGTGTGGATCTCCTATAAAGGGCATCCTCACAAATAACAACCGTGGCCAATGCCTCCTCTATTAGTGTGGTCTGCTGGTGGCAAAACGCCTACGACGTAAACTCGATAAATATCATGATACCATGGTATGGTAACTCATCCATCTCTCATTGATCCCAATCAAACAATGTAGTTGCACCTAGTCTCAATCATCAAATGGTCTATAGTCACTCCCAGAAATCTCAATCACGTGGTTAAGGTGGCTAACGACGCAAAGAACCGATTTTTCTCGCCTAAAGCCGATGTATATCTTAACTCATCAAATCTGCAACCAGAGGTCTGGCAAGAATGGTAGGGTTTCATCTTCATCTCAGTCCTCCGGATATCTTAGGGTCTCGATAACTAAATTGGAATCCCACGGATTCTGAATCGTCAATGCCAAGACTGGGCCAAGTAGCTTCTAGGCCTGGTAATGTTTCAGCCTAACTGATATTATTCTGCTAACCGATGACTGAAAATAATAATTGAACTGATTTGGAATGTGATCAATTTCGCAGATATCATCGAAGATATCAATACCAAACCCCGACCGATTGGCGCACCATCAAGTACAATTGTCATCCTATAATGCCGTCATTGGAAACAAATTTGCCATCGAAAATCATCACAACTGATCATCATCGACACTGAGGTTAAATGATTCAGAACAATGCTTCCCCTTTACCGATTTTTGTGTCATGGTACTCAATATCAAACTCATTAATAGAACCAACCATCTCATGAGCTTCACCAAATAGAACAAAGCCTATCAAACAGACACTTCAATTTATCCAACTGTGAGACTAAAAGTATAATACTCACAAGATAGTGCCTCAAGCTCTAGTGGCCCAAACCAACGCTAAAATCGTAGGCGCCCAACTCCAGGTATGTATTTGCACCTCAGATTCCAAGATCCTCTTACTTAGATAATAAATGGCTCGCTTCCTTTCCTCGAATCATCGAAATAGCCAACATGCATCCCAAAGCTATATCCAAACTCACAAAGAGAAGTAGGCGCCCCCGCGCGGGAGACACTAAAACTGGGGGTAAAGTAAAACACTCCCTTAATCTTCTCAAAAGCATGCTAGCAATCATCATTCCAAACCGTAGGCTGGTTCTTCCTCAGAAGACGAAAGATAGGCTCGCATATGTCTGTTAGTCTAGCAATGAAACAACTGATGTATTGTAGTCTGCCTAAAGCCTCCCATCTTTCGCCCTGAGTCGCATGTCAAGTACGGGGCCTTGGTCTTTTCCTCGATTAACTCTATACCGCGCTCACTAACAATGACCTAGTTACCTCCTAAGTTACCCTAAAGGTGCACTTCTTGGGATTCAATCTCAATCTGAATTGTCTGATCCTCTCAAAGAATCTCTGTAAGGCTGCTAAGTGATCTGCCCTGCCTTGGGATTTCACTATCATGTCATCCACGTATACCTCAACATCTTTATGCATCATATCATGGAATAGAGTAGTAGCGGCTCTCTGATAGGTGGCCCCAAAGCTAAACCTAAATGGCACATAAACTTTGCAGAAGTACCACATTCATACAAAGAAGTCTTCCACATCCTCTCTTTGAGCCATCAAAATCTAATTATACCAGAAACCCATCCATGAAGGACAACATGTGGTGCCCCGCAGCATCACAACCAACATATCGATGTGTGGGAGGGGAAATCATCCTTAGGGCCAGCCTTGTTCAAATCTCGAAGTCAACACAAACTCTAACCTGCCATCCTTTTAGGAACAAAGGGACGACATTAAATACCACTCAAAGATACTTAACCACCGACATATCAACACTTAAGTTGCTTCTAATTTCTTCCTTAACCCAGACTCATCGAGGGTGTAGCCTCTCACTTCTCGCTTTAACCGGCTTCCAGTACGTAGAATAGGCAGGTGATGCTGAACTATAGTGGGGTCAAGGCCTGGCATGTCCTCATTCCTAATCATGCAATACACTAAGTATGACCAGGCTGTCAATCAATTTACTCCTCATCCGAGATAGAATATTTCAATCCTAATCTCTCTGGCCGAACTGCACACCAAAACCCATCCACTCGTGCTATCGTAAACGAGTGTAACTTTCCTAACCCTCGTATCATACTGGGGACTCCGACCACCACCTAGTGGGTCATCTGTCTCCAATATCATTAACATCGTATACATAAGTTATGGAGCCGTAAGTGCATGTATCAAAGGAAAATGTCAGACACGTTACTGAAAATACTCATGTCACATACGATCGAATGTCATCAAAGTGGGTGTGATAAACCCCACATAATAATAAAAGAAAGAGGCTGGTCCATCAGCAGCCTGACGTCTCACCGTAAATGCGATCATGAGTAATATCGCAGCAACGCTCCATCATCAAACTCAAGCGATAGAAATCGAAACACATCAAAGCGACCGCCCGGTGGGGAAACATCCGCACGCGGTCGCCGCATCATGTCCATTAAGTACAAGGTGCTTACAGTAAAGTGTCACATCATAATCAATCAGGAACCTAAACATGTCAAAAGTATAATAAACGCCCACGCGGGCTGTATCAAGAAACGCTCGCGCCAATTACGTCCATTCATCCACAGGTATCGCAAAGATTACCCATCGCCATCCCCAAATCCATAGGTAGATCATAGCCAAGGATTTCTCGAAAGTACATGGAAAACACATCGCTCTATCCGTGACGGGGTGCAACCGCTACGGCCTCGAAAGTGGCTCGGGTGGTTCAGACTTCAAACAACCGCCCTAGGGCAGCGTCACGCTCAATCTCAACACTTTCAAACATAATAACTCTCAGCGGGCATATCAATCCTTCGTAAACACAACCAACTCAGTGCGCGTACAAGTGAAGGGGATAATCGAATGGAATGCCGCATACGCGAGCTCACTCACAATGCGCTATGTGTCAAGATCATCCGCCGTCGATGCAACCAACCCAGCAAGATAGCGTCGCGACCAACCGCAATAGTAAACTCGCGCTGCGCCTCGCCGCGCGACCATCCTAAACTGTGCATATAAGACATGCCTCTCATCATGGCACCAAAGTGCTAACAGATTAGTCGTAATGACATGGGCACATGTCCTCGTATCATCCTCTGTGTTAACAACCCGAACTTCACTAATGTAAACCCATTAGTCGTAGGGCTTCCATCCTCGTAACGTGCGGGCTGATCCAGAAGATCGGGTTCAAAGGAAGTAATAACATCTCTATCGACCAGACGCGATAATGCGCCTCATGGCAGAACTTCACCTTCCGATGAAGGGAAGATGGTATACACCCGCCTCAAGAACCAAGGGCGACCAAGAAGTGGGTTGGGGCCACGATCAGCATCTTCAAACCCGAAAGAGTAATGGAGTATGACCGTGACCATCATGACACGTAGCCGAAAGTGTACCCAACCTGCCCTCCGAGTCCCATCATAGCTTTGACGACCGTGTGGATGGCCCAAAACTGGATGGTGAAAAATCCTGTAAAGCAATGGTAGTAACCAGCTGGACAAACGTTTAGGCTGTAACTGTTGGTCTGAAGAAGACTGATGGCACCCTTCGACCACAAGCAACATCAATGAATAAGTGGACGAAATGGCTTAACTCGTGGTAACCATTGTCGAAAATGTTATGCATGTAGCCCTATCCGCTGTCAGAAAGTGGATCAGCCCCCCGGGGCGGTAGTAAGGTTAACCCAATCTAACTAAGAGCCTCGATCAACGCGATTCATGTGCCGGATGAGGCCAATAAGCTCCAAATGGAAAGGCAATTTGAGCAAAAACAGAATTTAAAATTTCATCATCTTCTCTCGAATCTCATCTCTAGCATCAATGCCAAAGAAAAGGTCTATCAATTGTGTGGGGGCCGAGCTACCCTCCCACTCCTCAGAACAATGTGAACATCTCTATGTAATCGGCCCATACTCCTCCTGGAATGTAATGAAAGGTGTCATGGGAGGTTACGTTGCAAGTATACCAAGCATATTGCCGTCTATCTGGGAACATCATCTCGAATCAATCTAAAATGGCTCCTGAGACTTGGTCGAATTGGTGTATACACTAAAATATGAGTTTCCTTTTCATACAAACTGATTGGTTGAGTGAGCTCCTCCATCCCCATCCCATCATGAATATCTCATCTCCGAATACTCAATCAGCGCCACTCGGGGTGGAGGTACAGCCTAGGTGTCATGAGGGTAGCGGCTCAGAGGTCACGCGTGGACGTCCCAAATCAACCTCAAACTCGATCACCAGTCCTAATCACAGGCTTCAGAGCAAAGACAATTGTCTGATTAAGACCAAATGATGATAAGCACACAAAGACTCGAATCCCGGTGAAATGTGGTGGTGGTCTGGGTAGTGCGGGAATAATCAAACCTCTTCAACCAATCTTTGAAATGCTCTCACTGGGCAGAATCCCGAGTCGTAAACCGCCTAGCCGGCCTCAAATGGAGGCGGTGCTCTATAATTGCCGATGGCACCCTGCATATGGCCTCTGAGTTTGTAGCATATAATCGGCCGTGGGAACATGGTGGTGCAAGCTCCAACCACCCGGGAAGGGAGTAGTCGGTTCTACTGACCCTCCCTATCCGTAAGGAGGTTCGAAACTCGTCCCTAAACTGAGTGACGTGAACTCAAGTCTTGTCATGTCAATGGCACCCAACATCATGGTCCGGGTCCCGACCTTCGCTTCTTCCCTTGAGTCCGAAGGAGAAGAGTCTACCCATAATCCTCTAGATATGCCCTCCTCAATGCCATAGAGGCCTGAACCACGATCCAAACCGTCTCGTGGAAGCTCCATGAGATGCCTAGCAAAGCTGAGGCTAAAGACTGCGATAATCATGCCGATCTCGATCGCGCCTCGAGGGTCTATCTATAACGATATATCTTCCCTCCTACCCGAGATAAATGAAGTGAACTCGACTCATCCGGCCTCGCCTCGAGGCCTCCAACTCTCTCCCGGATACGCCAACTTCGCATTAAAAGAATATCGTCTGAGCAAACTCATCTCCAAATCGGCCCATGTCCTACGCTCGAAGGGTCCAATGATGAGAACCCACCAGAGCCAAGACCACTCAAATACGTAGGAAAAAGTATAATCATTCAGGTTTCATCCAATCTTATGCTCGCGCATAACAAAGGCTGTATAATCGCAAGTGAACACGGGGCACCCTATCCCAGCAGGCCTCTCAATGTCCAACATGAACTCAATCAAGGGCACTGCCATTGAAGGTCATCATATCCGGGTCCCAACCTATAACTCCATTTGGGAAACATGTGACTGATCCTCTCGTTTAAATCCACTGATACTGCCCCGAGTGTCATCAATAATCTAAGTATGGGGGTCACAATAGGAACGCGGGCATGGTCTCGCCCCGACCATGTGTAACAAAAGCTCCAGCCCTATGGGCCACTGAACCAGCGGGTGGTGGTGAGTGATGAGCTTGGAAAGTCATCTATTTTTAGTCCATTTTTCAGCTGATTTTCACTAAAATTGAATAATTAATATACGTAATTATGAAGAAACTCCTCTACTAAATCAAGTATTAAAGGTGAAAGAGAGAAAGAAAGTAGAAAATACAAAGAATAAGCTAAGAAAGATGCAAAACACGGCGCAGCGTAAATGGAAAGAATTGGTCGATTTATTGATGCAGCTTTGGGGTTCAGACAAATAATTCTCGAGGTCATGATACCAAGAAATTTTAGTGACTTCTAGATGCAGTCGCGATGTAAAGGATCGCCACTCATGGTAATCAAGAGCTAAGATTCACGACAACATTCGAGGTCGCTGATGAATGGGGCTGATGTCGACTGGATAAGAGGTCATGGATAACAGAAACACCTTAAGCTATGATAGGTTTGACCATGAAGTCGCCGAATTTTGTTGATGTCAGCGACATTAGTTACTGCCAAGAGGCTGAAGTCACGGCTATCAAGAACCATCGGGCTGAAGATCAGTAGAGATTATAGTGCTTATGTCGCTGGTACAGATCAAGTCGCTACACTGCACTGCCGCTTGAAGGGTAAAGTTTCAAGAAGTGAGGTCGATAAGAGATTGATGTCGCGATATCGTGAACGTACTCAGATCAAAGCCGGCAGAGCTATAGCGATGTCGCGCTGCGAGATCGGTGTCGCCGAAGCATCGTGAACCATCGAAAGTCGAAGGAATCGAATCGATGTCACGACAAGATATCGATGTCGGCGCGAAGAACGCACTGCACTAAAACTACGAGACATGTAGATGTCGCGACAAGATGTTGATGTCGCGACATCATGAGCGATAAGTTGAAGCCTACATTTCCATAAACTGAGGTCGCGACGTGGATCGAGGTCGCGACATCAGGAGAGAAGAATTGAAACCTGCCAGGACGTGAGAAGATGTCGCGACAAGATATTGATGTCGCGACCTCAGGAAGGACCAAATCAAGGCTACATAGGGTAAGTTGATGTCGCGACGCGGATCGATGTCGCGACATCGATGATGTCACGATAAAGAACCGGTCGACTCGAACAAAGGACTGGGCCTGGATTCTCTAAAATCCACAAGAAGTTACACGGATTTAGGGGCCCACCGAGGAACCCTATAAATACGCAAATATCCAACTCATTAAAGCAAATTTTTGGCGCTACAGACGAGGTTCGGATATGAAAATAAGGCTCATTTTCTTTATTTTTCTTTTCTTTCTTTTCTTTTCTTAATTTTTAGTTCGCTATTTGCAGCGTATTATGCTCGTGTCTTCATTTTCGTTGTATTTTCCGAACTGATGTTATCGTTAGAGTCGGCTGAATGCGTATTTCAATTTCTTTTCAAATTACTACCTGAATGTTTGAAGTCTGCATAAAATTCCCGAATTGATTGTTTCAAAGGTCGATTTACGCTATTCTATGGATCGTGAGGAATGTCAGATCGTGTAATTCAAGAATTAAGGAATCCAGCCTTCCATTGCTGAAATTTATAATCGTAATTTATCTTCCCGCCTTCGTTTCCAAAGAACTCTGTCACCCCGCTTAACTTACTCCGGTTTTGGGTTTATTGTTTTGGGATCTCGAATATCGCTCTTATACCCGCTAAGAATCAAGGCTCATCGCTCGATTTCCTCAAGGAGGTCCTCTGAAAGTGACACAGGAAGATTCTTTAAGAGTAATGTACATTTCTTTGAAGGCATACTAACCTCGTTATTGTGGATCTGAGCTTTGTAGTTCACTTTAGATAACCATCTTCACTTGAAATCAAGAACGAGTTGAATGATTTATCTGTTTAAACAAGCAAAGAGTTCACCTCAATTCGGATAGTGAAACCAATCCCGTGTTAGCTGTGATCTAATCAAGGAAAGGTAGATCTATTCTAATTTCGAGGAGGAGCAATCTGGGAGTTGTATATCCTTGCTTGACCGATAACTTGGAAGCTAAGGTTTACAGTCCATACAATGGGTATGAAGTATTGCAAAAGAAAAATACCCAGATTAAGGAAGCCCTGTGTGGTTATCTAATTCCCTCAGATTCGAGAATCAGTCATAAATTGGGATAATGAAATGTGGAGGTGGAGAGATCCAACAAGACTACAACGCTTGACGATTTTGAAACTTGAGATACTCAAGAAATTATATTTAATTAACTACGTGAATTGATAGTTCACTATAATTGTTCTCTTAATGTACCTTCTGAGGATAACTATTCAGTATTCATTTCTTCTATTAGAAATTCATTATTCTTTAATCTTTATCTTTCCGTATGTTAGGTAGTTCAGTTATTTTCTTTTCGTTAGTTTAATTTTCTAGCACCTTAATGCTGGATCCTATTATCATTTGGTGGTCCAAATAGTATGGAAATTGAGTAGTCAGGGTAGTTGATTTAAAAATTCTTAGATCTCGCTGATCGATATCCTGACTTAAATCCATTTTATTACTGTTTAATTGCACTTGCAAAGGTATCTTGCCAAAACCAAATTCCCAAAGGATAACATAGAGATCTTCTCGTCAATAACAAGTTTTATGGCGAAGTTTCCAGGATTAGACAAGGGTCTCCGGTGATAACGATATATAAATTTGTATATGTGTTTTCGGGTGAGAGTCAACAAGTTTTATTAAGGCCATCGGGTCAGACTGTGCAATTTAATAAATCAATATTCAAGACAAAAGAAGGAAATACTAATTTGGACATTTTTAAAAGAAAAAGAACAGTACATGAAGCTTTCAAGCAAAGTGGACTCATTTAGCTGATCGAACTTTAACAAACCATATTGAAAATGTTCATTACTGATCAATCCTATTAATGGAAGTGTGTTTTCGCTTAAAACTCGACGATAGAAACAACACCGATCTGACTCAAATGACATGTAAATAGAAAGGACGCCGGTTTGAGAAAGACCAAGAAGGCGTAAAACCTCAACCATGGAAGAAGAAAGGCAGGATCAAAGGAAATACACAGAGGCTGAAGGCCTCCACCAATGATACAATGGAGGATTTCGGAGACCAATTATACAGAGCTCACCCATCGACAAACTGCAATATTAACAATTTTGAATTGAAGCCAAGACTGACATAATGGTCCAAAGAAGACGCTCATCGGTCATCCTAATCGAAGATCTAAACGAAAGCACCCGAAGATTCCTTCAGATGGCCAATACGTTGTCGAACGGGTGAGACCGTGTCATAAAACCGCACCTATTCTATTCTCTTCCCTAAGAGATACGCCAGCCTACATGGCATGAACTCACCATATGGCCTGCTGATACTGGAGGAGTTAGTTGAGGCCTACTTAGGTAGATTCTCTCCCAAATTCCTTAACAACAGAAAAGAAGGAGAAATCATTGTGTTTCAAACAGGGGGAAAGCATGAAAGTTCGGGATGTAGCTCGGGAAAGATTCAAACGGTTGCTGAGAAGATGTCCAATGCATGGGATAGATCCGAAGACTCGATGACATTGTATATCATGCCATGAATGATATATCAAAAGGGATCATTGATGCTTCATGCTGTGGAGCATTCAAAAGAAAAAGTGCTGAAGAGTGAGCCGATTGAAGATCCGTTAAATGTAACATGAAACCTTTCGAGCTTTCAAGATAAACAACAGAGGAAAGGAATCATGGAGTCGAGCAAGATGACGTACCATGGAGGCCAAGTCGGGATGCCATTATGCACGTTAGACAAGCAAGAAAGAAAGACACACACCGCCCATGAAATAGAGCAATCGAAAGGAGCACGAAGGGAAGTGCCGAGAGTGGAACTCAAGAATGTGACAGGTCACAGAGGTTAATTATCTGGGCGAGCCAAGAGTTTATCATTTTAAACCCAATCCTAACCCTTCCAAAGACATTATCACCCAAGACTCAGAAACTATGAGAACTTCTCAGATGGTGGAGGGGCTTCTCAAGGTCAAAGGCAAGGGATTTAACCCCATCAAGGGTACGCAGCCCACCTAGGTTCCAAAGCAAAGAAGAAGCAGACAGAAATGAGCACAGAATGAATACCAGGCTGTGAGGAGGGCCCCAAATTTTCGAGAGGAACAAGATGTCGCAGCTTTATGGAGACACAAAGTCGTTTGAACCTCCAGAGCAAAGATTTGAGACTGGAAGTGCCGCTACCAATTCTAAAATTTTTCGTAACACTACCACGCATCCCCGAAGAACCCGAGGACCCAAGTGTATGTACTGCCCTAACCCCAAAGCCAGAGGAAAGACGCCTTCCCAAGTGATAGCTGTTGGAAGAACCCTAAAGACTGTATGGTCAGGAAATGAGTGGGAAGGAGTTAGAAGAGAGGAAAGGAAAGATGACAAGAACAAAGAAGTAGCAATACCTGTAAGGGGAAGAAACAATGGAGAATGATAAAGAAGGGAGAGAAAGTGAAGAACATCCTAGGATCAAAGTCTGGCATCCCATTTCCACAAAGATCATAGAATCAAAGATGGAGGAGCAGCTTGCAAGGTTCTTGAGAACTTTCCAAGCTAGAGATCAAGATGCCTTTATCAAGTGGTGACTCCGTATGCCACTTTATGCAAAATTTCAAGGACATAATCAGCAAGAAAAGAAAATAGTAGAGGAAGGAATAGTGAATCTCACCGCCACTAGCAAGAATCAAGAAAGAACTACCAAGAAGATGAAGGACCTGTGAAGTTTCACAATCTTTGTATTGTTGGAGGATCGAATTCCGTGAAGCTCTCTCGTGACTCCCAGAGCTAGTATCATCTCGATGCCTCTCTCTCGTTGCCAAGAAATAAGTTTAGGAGCTTACTCCACAACTCGGTTACTCTACAAATGGCGCATGTGATCGATGGTAGAAACCAAGAAGGGGTCATTGAAGATGTGTTGGCTCACTGGCTGGGAAGTTTGTATTCCCGCAGACTTTACTCATTCGACATGGAAGAAGATTCACAAAATTTCCTACGATAGGGAAGACCATTCCTAGCCACTGAGTCGCCCTCCTCTACCGACATGCGTGCGGAGTTCTTATCCCGAGGGTCGGAGAAGAAGTCGCTACATTTAACTTGATCAAAAGTATGACAAATATAGATAGGGACAAGGAAGGTTGCAATGTAGCTGATTCTGTCTCTACTTCCAACTCTGATGTTATCAATGATTGTAACACTCCAGTTTTTATCAATGAAAAAGAGATGAATTTCCAGTATACTGAAGATATCTATTCTGAATTTCCATACAAAGAAGCATTCTATAGAAATCGTGTCGAACTCAAGCACGACGTAAAAGATAATGGGAAAATAGTGAAAAGAGGAAAATCATCAAGAGACCAAGATGTATGGGCTAGTTTTGAAGAGTTGCCACAAGCCATTTAAAGTATGCTTACTTAGAATTACCAAGAAAAACTAAAGGATCATTCACCCGACTCAATGATGTCTAAGAACAAAGATTGCTGAAAATATTAAGGGAAGCATAAGGAATCTCTAGTCAGTCCATCAAGAACTCGAGGGTATCACCAACAGCTTTGCATGCATAAGATTCCTCGCTTGAAGAGACTTCAAAACCATCTCGTAGAACACGAGAAGACTGGACCAAAGGATGGCGAAGTAGTCCGAAGGAGGTACTCAAATCATTAATGTCATGACCACGCTATTTCTCGTATAGTCCGGTGAATGCCAAACCCATGTGGCTCCAAAGAAAGGAGGGTTTACTCGTGATCGAAATGAAAAATGAATTGATTCCAACAAGAACAAAGGATGATGGAGGGTATGTATTGATTACAGAAGGAAGGCAAAGAACTTAAAAGATCATTTTCCTTTTACTCTCATTGATCAAATGTTTGATAGTTAGCAGACACCCTCACTTTTGTTTTCTGGATGGGTACTGTGGTACAATCGCATTGCTATTGCACCAGATCAAGAGAAGACCACATTCACATGCCCTTATGGTACCTTTGCCTTCAGAAGGATGCCATTTGGGTTGCAATGCCTGTGCCTACATTCCAAGAGTGCATGGGATGTCTATTTTCCCCGTGACTGGGTTGAAGAAGTGATGGAGATTTTCATGGATGATTTTATCGTATGGGTCCAAATTTTTAATCAATGTCCTGAACAACTGAAACAAAGACTAAAGATGCCAAGACAAACAGCCTAGCACCGAATTGGGAAATGCCATTTTATGGTAACATGCATGTCTTCGGCATAAAATTTCTCAAGCATCGACTGTAGTTGACCAAATTCAAGGTATCCATTATCCGCACTCTTGCACCACCTACCACTAAAAGGAGTAAGAAGTTTCGGGGCATGCCGGATTTACAGAGATTCATCAAGGACTTTTCAAAAATAGCCGCACTAATTATGCGACATCGAAAAGGATACCGTGTTCAATTTTATGACCTCCCGCAAGGATGCTTTCGATGAAATCAAGATCAGATTGGTACAGGCACCTATAATGGCTGCACCATAATGGAATCAGTGGATTTGAAATAATGTGTGGATGCCAAAGGATTTTGCTATGGGAGCTGTGGTTGGGGCAAAGAAAGGAGAAAGTATTCAGGGCCATATACTATGCTAGTAAGACCTTCAATGAAGCACAAGAGAACTACTCAACAACTGAAAAGGAGATGCTAGCTATAGTATTTGCTTGTGAAAAATTTAGGCAATACATTTTGGGATCCCATGTGGTAATTCACACAGATCATGCAGCAATCAAATACTTGATGTCGAAAAAGGAGGCCAAGCCAAGACTGATAAGATGGGTGCCGCTGCAAGAGTTTGACGTGGGAAATAAAGATAAAAAGTGATGTGACAAATGTGATCACGATCACTCTATCAAGAGTAGAAAGAAGCAAAGTGATAAGACAATGTGCGATTAACGAGAGAACTTCCCGGATAGGCAATTGTTTAAGGTTTCCTTCCAACTTCCATGGTATGCGTGTGTGAATTATCGGCTTGTGGAGTAATGCCTTCAGAACTCAGCTACCAACGAGAAGAAGCTTCAGAGCGATAAGCCGGATATTATGTTGGGATGACCCATTATTATTGAAGGGTGCTGAGCATGATAATAAGAAGATGTGTGCCGGAAGGTGAACAAGGCAACATTTTGAATGAATGCCATGCATTCACCATATGGGGGACACTTTTCGGGGAGAAAGAACAGCTCACAAGATACTCAATCGCGGGGTTTTGTTGGCCCACTTATCTTCGAGAGATTGTGCGAATGGGTGAAAGCTGTCTGTGATCGATGCCAAAGGATTGGAAATATCAGCAGCAGGAATGAAATGCCCCTAAAAGGTATTATGGTGATACAAATTTTTGATGTTTGGGGAATAGATTTTATGGGACCCTTCCCACCATCATTTGGAAACATTTATATACTGCTAGCAGTAGATTATGTCTCCAAATGGGTAGAAGCAGTTTCTTGTCCGAAGAATGATGCTAACACAGTGGTGAGTTTCTTGCAAGGGAATATTTTGAGCAGGTTTGGAACCCCCAAAACCATTATTAGTGATGGGGGAACCCATTTTGCGAACAAAATATTTGCAAAACTCATGAGCAGATATGGGATCAAGCATATAATGAGTTTAGCTTATCATCCCCAGACCAATGGACAAGCAGAAATTTCCAACAGGGAGATCAAAAGAATACTTGAAAAGACTGTGAGCTCAAGCAGGAAGGATTGGTCTTCCAAACTTGATGATGCACTTTGGGCCTACAGGACTGCATACAAAACTCCCATTGGA